>OY856371.1:5755000-6188192 GCA_963693495.1 Malacosoma neustria
TGGGTTTGTGTGTGAGTATGTGTCTGTGTGTGTGTGTGTGTGTGGGTTTGTGTTTGTATCTGGGATTGTGTTTGTATGTGTGTGTGTGTTTGCGTGTGTGTTTGAGTATCCATGTGTGTTTGTGTGTGTGTTTGAGTACCTATGTGTGTTTGTGTGTGTCTATGTGTGTTTGTGTGTGTATATGTGTGTTTGTGTGTGTCTATGTGTGTTAGAGTGTGTGTCTATGTGTGTTTGTGTGAGGGTTTGTGTTTGTGTGTGTGATTGTATGTATCTGATTGTGCTTGTGTGTGTGTCTGTTTGTATGTGCACTTGTGTGTTTTTGTGTGTGTAATTGTGTGTGTCTGATTGTGCTTGTGTGTGTGTTCGTTTGTATGTGCACTTGTGTGTGTTCGTTTGTATGTGCACTGTGTGTGTTTTTGTGTGTATTCTTTTGTGTGTGGTTGTGTGTGTGATTGTGTGGTTTTGTGTATGTTTGTTTGTGTGTGTGTATTTGTGAGTGTGTGTGCGTGTGTGTTATTGTGTGTGTGTGTGTGTTTGTTTCTTGGTGTGTTTGTGTGTGGGTTTATGCTAGTGTGTTTGTTTGAGTGTGTGTGTATGTGGTTATGTGTGTTTGTGTGTGTGTGTGTTTGGGTTTTTGTGTGTTGTGTGTGTGGTTGTGTGTGTGTGTGTGTGTGTTTATGTTTGTGTGTGTATGTGTTTGTGTGTTTGCGTCTGTGTTTGTGTGTGGGTTTTTGTTTGTGTGATGTGGGTTTGTGTGTGTATGTGTATTTGTGTGTTTGTGTGTGTTAATGTTTGTGTTTGTGTTTCTATGTATGTTTGAGTGTGTGTTTGTGTGTATGCTTGTGTGTGTGTGTGTGTGTTTGTGTTTGTTTGCGTGTGTGTTTGTGTGTGGGTTTATATTTGTGTGGGTTTGTGTTTGTCTGTGTGTGTGTGTGAGATTGTGTGTGTATTTTTGGTTTTGTGCTTGTTTTTGTGTGTATGTTTGTGAGTTCGTGTGTGTTTGTGTATTGGTTTGTGATTATGTGTGGGTTTGTGTGTTTGTTTGTTGGTGTTGTTTGTTTGGGTCTTTGTGTGTGTGTGTTTGCAGGTGTGTTTGTGAGTGGGTTTGTGTTTGTGTTTGCAGTTGTGTTTATGTGTGTGATTGTGTGTGTATGTGTTTTTATGTGTATGTGTGTGTTTGAGTTAGTGTTTGTTTGTATTTGTGTGTGTTTGTGTGTATGTGCATGCTTGTGTATGTATGTTTTTTTTTCTTTTACTAGAGGTATGGCCAAAACCTCCTCTGGCGTCAACCTCCTCTTACCCCACGGAACCGCCGCTAGGCATTACTTCGTGGAGGGAGGGTCTAGCTACTGCTCTTCCGTCGTGCTAATTTCACGAGTTTTGTTTTTCGACCGCTTTCTTTCCAACGGACGGAGTTCCTGAAGAACTTCCTTCGATGAAAGCATAGCTTCTATCAAAGACTCTTGCTGAATTTTCTTCATACAGGCCTCTGCCTAGGTTGAGCGTAACAGATCGAAACGAGGACACGTAAAGAACACGTGCTTTGCATTTTCACTAACTCCTGGGCAGGACGGGCAAATTCGAGAATCCTCGTGTTTATATTTGTAGAGGTATGCCCGATAGCACTCATGTCCTGAGATCATTTATGTCAGGTAGTAATTGACCTCACCGTGATTACGATTCAACCAGTCATCAACCTGTGGAATAAGACGGTAGGTCCATCTGCCTTTTGTACTGTTATCCCACTTCAGTTGCCATTGTCGTATGCTATTTAGCCGTGCCAAGTTCTCCAGGGCTCAATGTGTGTAAGTGTGTAAGTGTAATGTGTTTGTTTGTGTATGTCTGTGTGTGTGTGTGTGCTTGTTTGTTTTTGTGTATGTGTGTGTGTGTGTTTGCATGTGTGTGTTTGCGTGTGTGTGTTTGCGCGCGCGCGCGCGTGTGTGTGTGTGTTTGCGTGTGTGCTTGTGTGTGGGTTTGTGTTTGTGTGTGTGATTGTGTATGTTTGTTTGTGTGTGTTTGTGCGCGCGCGCTTGTATGTGTGTGTATGTGTTTATGTGTATATGTTTTTGTGTATGTGTGTATGTTTGTGCGTGCGCTTGTGTGTGTGTGTTTGTGTGTGTGTGATATCTTGTTTGTGTTTGTCTGTGTGTTTTTATGTGTCTATGTGTGTGTGTGTGTTTGTTTGTGTGTGTGTTAGTGCGCGCGCGCTTGTATGTGTGTATGTTTGAATGTGAGTATGTGTATGCGTGTGTTTGTATGTGTGGGTATGTGTTCGCGTGTGTGTATGTGTGTGTGTGCGTGCTTATGTGTGTGTTTGTATGTGTGTGTGTTTGTGTGCATTTGTGTATGTGTGTGCGTGTGTGCGCACGCTTATGTGTGTGTGCTTGTGTGTGGGTTTGTGTTTGTGTGTATCGGTTTGTGTTTGTGTGTGTATGTGTTTGTGTGTTTTTGTGTGTGTATGTGTTTGTGTGTGTGTGTGTGTGTGTGTTTATGTGTGTTTTAGTGTGTCTATATAAGCGTTTGTGTCTGTGCTTGTTTGTGTGTGTTTTTATGTGTTTGTTTGTATTTGTGTGTGTTGTAGTGTGCGTATTGTATAACGTAGGAGTCATTAAACGGTTTCATTCCAAGATAGTCGTGTGTCATTTACGTCACCCCGTTCCCGCCACATTACATGGCGACCCTGCCAGTGCGCGTTAAGGACGTTAAGGCGGAACGGCGCACGTGTACAGGCGCAATCCACAAAGCTTGATTAGTCTTATAATTAAAAATTAATACCGCGTCGCGACATAATTTTATAAAAAACAAATACAGTAAATAACACCATGGGAAGTTCGCGTTCAAAGGAAGACAATATAGTCATAGTACAAACAGCAGCAGGAGAGGCCTCTGCCATCAGCACAACGGACCGCAACACAATATTGTTGGCCATTGTCATAACAATTTTGATTGGAGTGCTACTATGCAGGAAAGTCTATTTATAAATGCCATAAGAAAATTGTAAGAAATGAAGTCAGAATGAACATGATCAGGAATATCCAAGGAAGGCTTTCTGGAAGGACTAGGCGCCAGGAGCAGGAAGACGTATAAGTCTAAAGAGTACAGGGAATGCCTCTCTGCCCCTCCGAAAAAAGAATTGTGTGTGTATTGTATTGAATAGAAAGTGAACTAAATAAACTGTGAGTAAGAGTGTGATAGGTAATAATTACTTGTATACATATGGAACAATTGATAGATATTGGTTAAAAATTAAAATACGAACTAACAAATATTAAAAAGTTAGGAGAAAAGAGAAGAAAAGAAGAATTAGGTAGAATTAAGTTTGAAAAAGCGGATAATTTGTATAATGAATATAGGAATATTATTACACATTTAAGTTCGAGCGATAATGTTCCTCAATTAGAATTAGTCTGTAAAGAGATAGAGAACATATCGTATGCTTAATCATAAACTGACCGATTACGATTTAGGTCTAAAGTGAGATAATATAACGGGCAGCATTGTATCGACGCCCTCTATCGGCCAAACTAAGATTAATTTCGATATCTCTTTCCCACACTGAGTTATAAGTCATATACTATATATATATATATATATATATATATATATATATATATATATATATATATATATATATATATATATAGGTATAGTATACCGCTATTTAGTTATAAGACAGTATATGGGATAAGTAGTAAATGACAAAACATTTTTTGCGATTTCACAAAAAACAGGTTTTTGGAGTTAGGTCAGTTTATGATTAAGCATGCGATATAAGACAAAATTAATAATTATAAGGTATTAAGCGCAAAGAATATTACCATCAGTAAAATGGAGGATTTTGATCTAAAAACCGTCGGGATGCTAATTCCTGTCATGGATGGAACGGAGGAAACAATTGAGAAAATAATAGAAGGTATACAATTATATAACGAATGTTTAAAAGATAATCTTTCTAAGCGAATGTTGATTTCTTTTATTTTGAAAACTAGATTGACGAAAGTAGGAAAATTAAAACTAAATTCATCTTATCCAACAGTAGAAAAGTTAATTAAAGACATGCGCACTTACCTACTTACTAAACAGTCTCCATACTACTTACTGTCCCAAATAAATAGTACTACTCAAAAACACATGTCCATCTCCCAGTACGGAGAGAAGCTGGAGGACTATTTATCTCTGTCACAATATCGCAAGCCGAAGGGAAACGCGAAGTTAGCGAATTGTTGAGACCGATAAATGAGAGCCTCGCTATTGAAAGGTTTGCAGATGGTCTTCGGAACAGGCAGATCGGTACTATCATATCTGCCCGAAATTACAGCGCACTTAAGAATGCGATACACGCTGCAGAAGACGAGGAACTTACGTCTTCAAGCCACCAACAAGAACAGCTGGTATGCACTTCTTCTCGAGGTAAGAATAATTATAACAACAATTTTAGACAGGGATATCGTGGTATCTCCTATAGAGGGTATCATAATTCTTCTTTGAGGAAAAATGTTTGAGGGAAAGCAAGAGGCTGTTATTATCAGCAGCCCCCACAATATAATCCAGGTAATTTTAGGCAAGGCGGATACCATCAACATAGGTTTTCGCACATATTTCCTAGGTCTGGAAGAGGGAGAAACTTTCAGACACAAAGGTCGTATGTAACCACTCATAATAATGAGCAAATACAGGGTACAGAGAAGGATATAAAAGAGTTTTTTCGAGCCTAAATATGTATTAACATGTGAAGGATTAGATTTTGTTTACTTTTATGTAGAGGATCGTAAATATAAATTTTTAATAGACACCGGAGCAACTTTATCATTGATAAGGAATAATACCGTACCTAATAATATTTCATTTTATAGAAATTATACTTCAATAAAAGGTTTAGATGGTACAATACAATCAAAATACTTTGTCAGCATTACTCTTCACAATAACAACGGTGTAGAGTTTCGTCACAACTTTTATCTACTTGATACGCTCCCGTGCAATGCAAACGGTATTATCGGGTTAGACTTTCTTAGAACTTACAATGCAAACATAGACTTAAGAAAGAATGTAATATTGCTACAAATATATGGCAAAGAATATACTGTAACATCATCATCATCCCAGCGTTAGTCCCGGTTGCCACCCAAACTTTCGTTTCGGTGCCCGGGGTCCGCTTTCCGACTTTTTCTACTCCACTTCGCGCGATCTTCAGCATCCCTGGTAGTGAGCCCATTGGCACGCATATCACCCTTTATGACGTCAAGCCAGCACTTTTTGGGTCTACCCCTCCTGCCGGGGCCCGGCGGAGGCGGCATGGCCAGATACTTGTTTCCCACGTAAGCATCCGGTTGCCGTAAAACATGGCCATACCAACGGAGCCTACACTCCTGCAATTTATCCGCAATGTCACGGACACGAAGACTACCGCGAATGTGGGAGTTCCTAACGCGGTCCTTCCGCGTCACTCCACACATCCACCGCAGCATATTCATCTCCGTGACACGCAGTTCTTGCTTGTGTCGCTCTAACACCGGCCACGCTTCACAGCCGTATAAAAGGACAGGCCTAATGATGGTCTTATAGACCTGTCCCTTCAACTTTACCGGCATCTTGGGGTCACAAATGACACCAGTTACCTCACGCCATTTGGCCCACGCGGCAGCAATGCGTGCCTTGACGTCGCAATCGATGTCACCAGACGCATGAAAGACAGATCCCAGGTATTTCACATGGTCCGTGCGCTCGACCGTGTTGCCGTCTATGCGTATGGGTGTGGGATCTGTGGAGTTACAGGCCAAGTACTCGGTCTTCGCCACATTGAGCTTCAGACCACCGTTCTCAAGCGACTCCTTCCACACCTTCACACGTCGCACCAGCCTACCCCTGTCCGAATCTGCCAGCGCGATATCATCAGCATACATGAGCAGCCACGGGGGCTGCTCATGTGAGTTTCTGATGCTGTCTGACAATACGTCTAATACCACGCTAAACAGAAACGGACTAAGGACGGATCCATGGTGCACACCGACGGTGATGGGGAAAGGTTTTGTGTCGCCAAAAGCGGTCCGAACTACGGAATCGGAATCACGGTACATGTCTCGGAAGATCTCAATATAGGCCTCTGGAATCCCTTTGGACCGCATGGACCACCAGATTATCGCGCGAGGAATACAGTCAAAGGCCTTCTGCAAGTCAAGAAACAGACAATGCAGAGGCGTATTCTTTGCCCTGTATTTCTCCGCGACAGTCCTTAGGGCGAAAATAGGGTCCATTGTCCCGTGACCAGGGCGAAACCCATATTGACATTCCGAGACAGTGCATTCCTGTCGAATCCGAGAGTCGATAACCCTCTCGAAGAGCTTCATGGTGTGGGACATGACCTTTATACCGCGGTAGCTACCGCACTCCTGCACCGATCCCTTGCCTTTGAAGACTGGAGTAATGATACTCAGCCTCCATTGGTTCGGGACCGTACCGGTGAGGAGTGTCCGGTTAAAAAGGTCGGTTAAAGTGCCCATACCACGAGAGCTCATCGCCTTCCAGGCTTCGATGGGGACTCCATCGGATCCAACAGCTTTCCGATTCTTCATGCGGTGAAGACAATTCTGGACCTCTGCAGGCGTTATCAGTGGCACTAGTCCTTGGTTCGGAGGAAGATCTGGCGGCTGCACCTCTTTATGCTGCTTGTTCAACAGATCGTGGAAATATGAGCGCCATCTCTCCTTCACCGCGAGGTCCTCGCATAACAAGTTGCCCCCGGGGTCTTTTACACAGCGGCACTTGGAGATATCCTGTGCCGCTTTGACCCTGGAGCACGCCAACTTATATATGAGCTTCTGCTCCTCAGACGAGTCCAACTTATCGTAAAGTGGTTGTAAGTGGTCTCGTCTGGCTCTGGCTACAGCTTTCTTGGTGGCGCGTTTGGCATCTTTGTATGCGTCGCGATCTTCAGGAGATCTGGACGCTTGCCACTTCTTAAAGAGGGCTTTTTTCGCCCTGGTCTCCCTCTGGACTGAGTTGTTCTACCACCAAGTCTCCTTGTCACACTTGCGTCCGCCCTTAGACACGCCAAGCACCTCTCTCGCCGACCCAAGGATAGCCGCCTGAATCCTGTCCCAGTAAGCTTGAACCACCAGCGCACTTGTCGCCGATGGCAGAGGCGAACTCCTGGGACTTGACTTCATCAAGCAGCCACCACCTGATTCGGCGAAGTCGGTCGACACATTTGCCTTTGGGCTTTACGCAGAGGTCCATGACAAGAAGACGGTGTTGTGCAGTGAGACTCTCACAGGGTATGACCTTGCAGTTGGCCACTTTGCTGATGTGGTGTCTCCTAGTGAGTAGGAAGTCGATTTGGGTAGCATTCCTCCCGCTCTTGTAGGTGATGAGATGCTCGGGTCTCTTTTTGAAATACGTGTTCACGATGGCAAGGTCGGCAGCCACACACGTATTGAGGATGTCCTCCCCTTCCGCGTTGCGGCTACCGTACCCATATCCACCGTGAAACGCTCAAATTCCACACATTCATCACCCACATGACCGTTCAGATCACCCCCCAAAACGATCCCCTGTGATAATGGGATTCCACGGAGCACTTCTCCGAGTAGATTCCAAAACGCTATTTTATCGGCGTCGTCACAACCGGCCTGTGGCGCATAGGCACTTATCAAGTGGGTAACTACCCCATCGATAAGCACCCTAACGACCATAAGCCGGTCGCTATGACGTTTCACTTCCAAAATGTCGTTCTGGAACTCCTCCGAGAGCACTATGGCAACCCCATTCTCCCCACCAGGTGCACCTGTGTAGATCAGCTTGTAGCCATTCCCAATGAACCGGGATCTGCTGGCCTTCCACCGAGTCTCCTGCAGGAACGCCACGGCCACCCTCCGCCTGGAGAGCACATCGGCCAACTCTCTCGCGCGTCCGGTTAGCGTGCCAATAGTCCACGTTGCGAAGCGGAGTTTCCTTTTGGATGGGGCTAGTGTCTTTAGCCGTGCTCGCCCACGGCACGGCAGCCCTAGTCCACTTGTCACAGGAGTCGGGCGAAGTTCCTGCGCGTCGTTTTGCGGCGACGCCCTATCCGTGACAATATCTTTCCGTGTTCTTATCATGATTACTTGGCTAGTTTTGGTTTTTACGGGAGCGACTGCCGTCCGACCTCCCAACCTCTAAAGGGAAACCTAGAGGTGTCCTTCCCTCGCCGCATGCAAGCTGGCAGAGGGAGTGACCCATCAGTCGGCTTTTACGACTCCCTTGGGATGATTTGGGGTGGCCCTATTCTTTCTTCGGCCGGGACCACACGGCACAAAGAATATACTGTAACAATTCATCAACAATTTAAAGAATATAGTGAGTCACAAAATTATATTTACATTCCAGAACGTAGCGAGTCGATTCATTTTATAGATATAAATAAAAATATTTTTAAAGAATTAGTAATCTACCCTAAGCAAATAGCAGAGAACGTATTTTTAGGGAGTTGTATAGTAAAACCGAAAAGAGGTAAAATACCAATCAAAATTTTAAATACGGGTGAAAATTCTATTAATATTATTAGATTATTTGCAAAACTACAACATTTGTTTGTATAATGAAACACAAAAAAATGTAGATAGAGTTAAAAGTTGTATTACCAAAGTTACAATTATTACATTTAAGTCCTAATGACAGAAAAAATATAAATATTATTTGTTCAAAGTACTCAAACATATTTTTCCTAGAAGGCGATAAGCTAGAGACTGCAAATATAGCAGAACACTCACGGTGAAACCTAATACGAAGTCTGTTTATGTCAAACCGTATAGACCACCCGAGTCGTCGAAATCCGAGTTAATAAGCAAGTTCAGCAAAAATGCTCGATGATGATATCATAGAACCCACAAGTAACGTGACGGATAATTTAGTTCTGCTTTGTATAATGGTCTACTCGCGTATGCTATAGGTTTTAAATCTTTATTGCATAAAACCGATCCTATCGCTATACCTGACGCGTCTGTTTGAAGAATAAATGTATTATTTTTTGAAAAATCTGGATTTTGTAAAATTGGAGGTTGTTGTCAATTTACTTTTGAGCGTTTCAAAACTATCTTGGCATTCATTATTCCAAATAAAAGAAACATTTTTCCGACAAAGTTTATTTAACGGTATAGCAATTTCTGAAAAATTCCGTATAAATTTTCTGTAGTAATTGCAAAATGCAACAAATCTTCTAACTTCGTCTACATTTTTCGGCATAGGATAATTTTTAATTATTTTTATTTTTTCAGGATCAGGTAAATACTCCCGACGCAGAAACGACATGTCCTAGATATAATAACTGAGTTTTCATAAATTCACATTTATTTGGATTAAGTTTAAGGTTCATTTTTCTAATACGTTCAAAAACGTCCATTAAATTATTATTATGTATCTCTATATTTCTTCCAAAAACTTTTAAATCATCACAATACACAAAACATTTTTCATAAGTTAGACCGGACATCGCGATTGACATTACTCTTGAGAAAGAACTAGGACTAATTTTTAAACCCATTGGTAAATGCTTCATTTGGTATTGACCCGTACTTGTCATGAAACTAGTGACATTTCTACATTCAGGCTTTAGTTTAACTTGATAAAATTCTTGATGCATATCTAAGTGAGTAAAGTATATATATACTACCGTGTTACGTTGTAACAAGAGTAGAATATTTAATCCCTAAATATACATAATAATAATTTCTAATTGATTTCAATATTCAATATTGAGGGTATTTTAATGTAAACAAACCAGATAATTATTATTTCTAATTGAGGGTATTTTAATGTAAACAAACAATATAATAATTATTTCTAATTAATTTCAACTTTCTTCGATATTAAGGGTATTTTAATGTAAACAAACCAGATGATAATTCGATCGCGCACCCTAAAATGTAGATAGATATGAATTTGCTTTACTCAGTACTTTTCCATGCCACACCCATATGAACCAAATTCACAAATCATTCGAAAAAGTGGGCGGTGTCCTCTCAAGGTGGGAGCACGTCGTCGCGGCGATATAAAAAGGCGAAGCCGCGATAGACGCCAAGGATCCTGGACACCGGAAGAGCTACGAGTAGTTGTCTTTAAACTAAATTTTTTAATGTGCGCGTGTTTTATAAATATTATAAAGTAGTAATCTCAAAAAGTTTTAGTGCATATATATAACCCTCAGAGGAGAGAGTCCACCGTACGGACTGAGAGCTGACGCCCTAGAACGGTCCAGTAGCTGTCATCCTTCGCAGCGGTCTCGAGGCGGCCACCCTCAGTACGGGTTGGAACTGCAGACCACTACCAACAGCAGACCCTGGCGCCTAGTCCTTCCAGAAAGCCTTCTTGGATATTCCTGATCATGTTCATTCTGACTTCATTTCTTACAATTTTCTTGTGGCATTTATAAATAGACTCCTGCATAGTAGATTAGCACTCCAATCAAAATTGTTATGACAATGGCCAGCAGTATTGTGTTGCGGTCCATTGTGCTGGTGGCAGAGGCCTCTCCTGCTGCTGTTTGTGCTAAGACTATATTGTCTTCCTTTGAACTCGAACTTCCCATGGTGTTGATAACTGTATTTATTTTTTATAAAATTATGTCGCGACGCGGTTTCATTTTTAATTATAAGAATGATTATTCTTATAATTAAAAATGAAACCGGATTGGGCTTAGTAGATTGCGCCTGTACGCGTGCGCCGTTCCGCCTTGCTGTGTTTAACGCGCACTGGCAGGGTCGCCATGTAATGTGGCGGTAACGACCCTGCCAGGATGTTTGTGTGTGTGTATGTGTTTATGTTTGTGTGTGTATGTGTTTGTGTGTTGGTGTGTTTGCGTGTGTGTTTGTGTGTGGGTTTGTGCGTGTGTGTGGGTTTGTGTTTGTGTGTGTGTGATTGTGTGTGTGTTTTTGTGTGTTTGTGTGTGTGTTTATGTCTCTGTGTGTGTGTGTGTGTTTGCATGTGTCTGTTTGTATGTGTGTTCGTGTTTGTGTGTGTATATGTTTGGGTGTTTTGTGTGTGTGTGTTTGGGTTTTTGTGTGTTTGTGTGTGTGTTTGCGGGTGTGTTTGTGTGTGGGTTTGTGTTTGTGTCTGGGGTTGTGTTTGTATGTATGATTGTGTGTGTTTAAGTTTGCGTTTGTTTGTATTTGTGTGTATGTGCGTGTGTGCTTGTGTGTGTAAGTGTGTTTTTTTTACTAGAGGTATGGCCAAAACATCCTCTGGCGTCAACCTCCTCTTTCCCCACGGAACCGCTGCTAGGCATTATTACTTCGTGGAGGGAGGCTCTAGCTACTGCTCTTCCGTCGTGCTACGGGTTTTGTTTTTCGACCGCTTTCTTTCCAATGGGCGGAGTTCCTGAAGAACTTCCGCCGCAAAAGCGCTTGTCGCCTGCCATGCTGCCTGTGATGAAAGCATAGCTTCTATGAAAGACTCTGGCTGAATTTTCTTCATAAAGGCCTCTGCCCAGGTTGTGCGTAACAGATCGAAACGAGGACACGTAAAGAACACGTGCTTTGCATCTTCACTAACTCCTGGGCAGGACGGACACATTCGAGATTCCTCGTGTTTATATTTGTAGAGGTATGCCCGATAGCACCCATGTCCTGAGATCATTTGTGTCAGGTAGTAGTTGACCTCACCGTGATTACGGTTCAACCAGTCATCAACCTGTGTGACGGTAGGCCCATCTGCCTTTTGTACTGGTATCCCACTTCGATTGCCATTGTCGTATGCTATTTAGCCGTTCCCCCTTGCCAAGTTCTCCAGGGCTCAATGTGTGTAAGTGTGTTTTTGAGTGTGTGTGTGTGTGTGTTTGTGTGTGTCTGGGTTTGTGTGTGTTTGTGTGTGTCTGGTTTGAGTATGTGTGTGTCTGGATTGTGTGTGTGTGTGTTTGGGTTTTTGTGTGTTTGTGTGTGTGTTTGCGTGTGTGTTTGTATCTGAGGTTGTGTTTGTGTGTGTGTTTTTATGTGTGTTTGCGTGTGTTTGTGTGTGGGTTTGTGTTTGTGTGTGTTTATGTGTGTGTGCGTGTGTTTGCGTGTGGGTTTGTGTGTGTGTGTTTGTATTTGTGTGTTTGTGTGTTTGCTTACGTGTGTGTTTGTGTGTGTGTTTTGGGTGCGTTTGGCTTTGTGTGTGTGTGTGCTTGGGTTTTTGTGTGTTTGCGTGTGTGTTTGTATCTGGGGTTGTGTTTGTGTGTGTGTTTGCGTGTGTTTGTGTGTGTGTGTGTTTGTGTATGGGGGTTTGTGTTAGTGTGTGTGTGTGTGTGTACGTGTGCGCGCGCGTACTTGTGTGTGTGTTTGTCTGTGTGTGGTTTAGTGTGTCTATTTGTGTTTGTGTGTGTGTGTGTGTTTATGTGTGTGTGCGTGTGTTTGCGTGTGGGTTTGTGTGTACGTTTTTATTTGTGTGTTTGTATGTTTGCTTATGTGTGTTATTGTGTGTGTGTTTGTGGGTGTGTTTGTGTGTGCTTGTGTGTGTGAGTTTGTGTGGGTGTGGGTGTGTTTGTGTGAATGTATTGGTGGGTGTGTGTGTGTGTGTGTGTGTGTGTGCGCGCGCGTTTATGTGTGTGTATGTATTTCTGTGTGTGTGTGTGTTTGTGTGTTTGTGTATGTGTGTGTGTGTGTGTTTGTGTGTTTGTGTATGTGTGTGTGTGTGTTTGTGTGTTTGTGTATGTGTGTGTGTGTGTGTTTGCGTGTGTGCTTGTGTGTGGGTTTGTGTTTGTGTATGTGGGTTTGTGTTTGTGTGTGGGTTTGAGTGTGTTTATATTTGTGTGTATTTGTGTTTGTATTTGTGTATGTTGTGTGCGTGTGCGTGCTTGTGTGTGTAAGTGTGCTTGTTTGTGTGTGTCAGTGGGTGTTTGTGCGTGCGCTTGTGTGTATGCTTGTGTGTGTGTGTTTATTTTGTATGTGTGTGTGTGTATGTTTGTGTATGTGTGTGTGTTTGTGTATGTGTGTGTGTTTGTGATTGTATGTGTGTGTGTGTGTTTGTGTGTGTGTGTGTGTGTGTGTGTGTGTGTTTGTGTGAGTTTGTGAGTATGTGTGTGTATGTGCTTATGAGTGTGTTTGTGTGTGTATGTGTGTGTTTTTTTGTGCGTGTTTGTGTTTGTTTGTGTATGTGTGTGTTTTTGTTTGTGCGTGTTTGTGTGTGTGTATGTGTGTGTGTGTTTTGTTTGTGTGTGTTTGCCGTGTGTGTTTGCCGTGTGTGTTTATGTGTGTGTTTGTGTTTGTGTGTAAAATTCACCATAAATGCTTCTGAGAGTCTCGTTTCTCTGGTTGGTGGATTCAACACGAAAATATTATGCACAAATCAGTCAATGAGAAAGCTTAAGCTTCTTTAAATGTAGCTTAAATGTAGTTAAAAGATGCATCTTTAAAGATGCATCTTTTAGCTACATTGCCAAAATTTACTTAGCTTTATGATCATCAATTCGAATTTAGTTTTGTATTAATATTGTGGGACCTATTGAGCATTATCCTTGGGCATATACGAATGTGTTTCTTTTACTATGGTGACCCTATTTCTTAACCAAAAAACATATATACACAAAACTATGTTTGCACTGGATACTTATATTTATACTTTTACAGAAATATATACAATTATAAAATAGTAACAAAATAGTATCATATCAACGTAAGTACGTAATTGCAAAATGTTGATAGAAGACCAAAGTAGGTCATATGTCAAGACCAAAATAGGTTTTCTAACACTGCTCCTTACTCGAACAACATTATAATTAAGTACAAATAATAATTTGTGAGAGTAGTATAACACAAATTAAACATAAAGTATATAACGAATATTCAGCAAATAATTTAAATTAAATCTAAGCTCTTAACAAAAACATAATGTTTAACTCTAGGTAAGGTTTTACTGAACAAATCTGATTCTAAATCATTAGACGACATAGAAACTTATTTAACAATACCATGTTCTACACATTCTTGAATAAAATGGTATTGAACATATATTATGTATTTAATTCTCTTAAAACTTCCATTATCAACTAACTTAAGAGTACTCTTATATAATAACAATAGGTAGTGACTGATTCCCATAATTATATTCACTCAAAAAATTATTTAAAAATTTTTCTCCTTTGACAGCAGCGCATAATACTCGACTTCGGTACTAGAACATGCAACATTTTGTTGCTTATGAATGTACCAGTTAATGATACAGTTGCCGTACCTAGTTATAAAACCAGAATAAGATTTTCTGTCTGTAATATCCCCCGCACAATCTCCGTCGGACGAAATTTTGATCTTTACAGGACATGTAATCGTCCTGAAATTTAGTCCATAGCTTATGGTATTGGATAAATATCGCAGCTTCGTAGTAGGACTTAATTTACTACAAGCTAAAAGGATATAATATCAGCACTAGTAAAAATAGCAAGATACATGAGACTACTGATAAGTTCCTTGTATGGATATCTTAACATAATAATAAAAATTAGTGAGAAGAAAATTAATGTCACTGTTTTAAAAGCATGGGGTAATTTGTACGGTTTTTTTAAACTAACTTCGCATTTCCGAATGAAACAAGTAAAACAAAAATTATAAGGATACACCACGCTTTTTAGAACAGTGATTTTTTCTCTTCAAAAATTTTATTCTTATGTTAAGAATTAATTTTTACTCTTTAGTTTGATTAATTATAAAAGCGAATTTTTAATTTTTTAAACTATAAATTTTATACATCACAAAAAAGCTTCACATCCTTGTAATGTATGTAGGGTACCCACAGAATAAATTCCTTTGATACAATTGTAACTGTGGGTAGCTCTGATCTTTTCCGACATTAGAAAAGTATGCAACTAGACTTGTTTTATTTTAATAGTGACCTCAAGTAGCAAGTCCTATATCTTACAATTGTGGCCTAACCATTACTGCAATACTTAGGGGAACATTATAGACTTCTGTATCTCTCAAGTGATCCCCACTGAAAAGTGGATATAACAGCTGCACAGAGGGTTGGTGCATGACCTACCAGCTGCAGGAGTACTGTGTTGACCACCAAATCATTTGGCTCTGATTTTGTTATATGGTGGATCTGGAATTGAATTCATTGAAAGGTTAAGCAGAGCAGAGGTAGCACATCTCTGGTAAGCGAAGGTGAAACATGTGGTAGTCTAGATATTCTCAGTGTCATGAATCAGTATGCTGACTTAACTTTGTCACATTATTAAATAATAATGTATATTAAAAGTCACCCATTATCACAAAGTACATAACAAATACAATGTCTCCTGTAAAAACCTGATTGATCTACACCTATTTATTCTCTTGGGAAGGGCACCAAAACTCAATATACTTGCAACATGTTTCCTCTGCCAGGGAAAGTTTCGGATGCACTCGGGAGAATAGAGTTCAAGAAATATCCCCAATCTAGTCAATCTAGTCAATTGCATTGTCAACTTGGAGGTATTTTTGCAGACATCTCAATGCAAAGATCTTTGTGATTCTTTAAGATTCTTTGTGACATGCTTGGCATATAATCAAATTGTTTAAGGCTTTTAACCCTTAAATACCTCATGTGACTTTGTATTGTTTCCTAAAAATATAACTAAATAAATTTAAACTATGAAATTAATTTTGCCAATGTCGCACAGTATGAGAGGTTAAAAAGTGATTTATATATGAATGAAAAGGGAATTTAGTTCTACTCAAGTACACTTCATTTAGGGTTAAGAAGAGAGGTTCCTCACTTTGACAGGACAGAGAAGCTGTGGGGAAGCACTATATATCTCGTTGATGTATTTATTTATGGGTACTATTTTTACTTCCAAATTTTTCGTGGTTAACTTCTGTTTACGTATGTTAATTTTTCATATTCTTATACGTCGCGCCATGTTCTTGAAGTATAAAACCTAAACATATTTATTATAAGTAATTAGTTGTTTGTCACTCGTTGCATTGTAAGTTCGTTCGTTACAATATAGTATAGTTTATTTTTATTGTTTCTTCTTTTAATCAGTTCAGTTTTCGAAGGTGTGGCTCCAAACGCCTTTGGTATTAATTTTGCCAATATCTGAGTAGGATATAAAAGTGAAATACCAACCTGGTCGTATGTAGATTGTATGCAATAGTTAAAAAGCAAAAAGAAAATGAAATAAATTTAGGGGAGAATTTGTCGTTGCTAAATTATTTGTAATTCAAAAAAGTTTCTGCATCTGCAAAAAGACTACTGTGTCAAAAAAAAAACGTCAGGGATGGGGCACGCTTTGTGAATCTATATCAACTAGGTCCCTATCATCTCTAATTTGGCATAAATTGAGAGCTTTTCATAGATGTCAGACTCAAACAAATCTCAGTTCAAATGATTTATCAGCCTGGCTTTTTGATTTTATAAACATATTGTCCCCTCCTTTTGTTCCTCCAGGGTTTCTTATTCTTGCTTTTCTCATCCGTTTTTGTATTATGAATCCATGAATTTAGCCTTCTCTTTTGAAGAGGTGAGATATGCCTTATATGACCTTCGTGCAGTGGCGGATTTGCCATAAGGCCCAGGAGGCCCGGGCCTAGGGCGGCCAGATATTAGGAGCGGCCAATCGTGACAGAAAATTCACTCATGATAACAAGAAATAACTCAAAGTACGTAAATATTCTAAAGGCTCGCGCACATTATGGCGCACTACACTGCACCGTATCGAATAACAATAATCTTCCTAAATCACTTATTAAATCTTATCTTGTATAAGAATAAACCTGTAATTAAATAAATAAAACAATTTTAAATATTTTATTTAAATGTGCAATTATCCCTGAAACCTCGGAAAATATTAAAAACTAGCAGATATTATAGTTAGGTAACTAAATTTCTGAATCGATTTCGATAAAAGTTGGCAAAAAAGTAAATTCATTATGTACTCAATACGATGGGTGCTGAGAAAGGGGTGACTGGTACTTACTACATGGGCTGAGCCTAGGGCGGACAAGCCTGCAAATCCTCCACTGCATTCGTGATCCTTCTCCTAGTGCTGCCGTTGTTCCTTATTATTTTATTAATAAACTTCTAACTCTATTACTATTTAAAATATATCTTGTAGGAATACAGTTATACTGCTTGATAGTAGATTAAATTATTATAACATTACATATAAAAATTATACTTATACATATAAAATGAAATTATACAAATCTGTTTCAAAGTCAAGAGTATATACAAGTAAATATGCATAAATATATCATAGTCTCTAGTCGAAATTGTGTCAATCTATTGAATGGTGTAAATGTGGAGTGTAAAAGAAATGTGTTTGTGTGTGTGTGTCTGTAGGTATGAGGATGTTTCAATATATGGTATATCTAATCATACAAAGTAGAAAAGATACATAGTCATATTTATTTGTTACAGTGTTCCGAAGAGTATTACCACTGTCTTAGCTTTAAAAATAGGTTTAGAAGAGAAAATATAACAAGGTTAGAGAAGAGATTTTGTTGTAATTATTATTAGAACTAAATCAGCATCCGGTACCATTTTGAAGATATTTTGTTTGTGTGGAGGGAATATGATAATATAACATTGAAACAGGCATGTATGTCTAGTGCGTTTGTTTGGAACGTTTAAGGCCTTCTAAAAGGAGGAAGATTTCTAAAATATCTGGCGAGTCATTATACCCGTTACATGACCCCACCCAAAACCACTGCTGGACTTCTATTAGTGAGATACGATTATACTATGCAATGGAGGATGAACCTATTGCCAAAGAACGGTCATAAATTTAGACTCTGTGCGGCAAATTTGTAGTTTAAAATGTTTAGGTATAATACTAGCAGTTACCGTCGCCTATGAGTGTTTGCAACGCCAGTGGCATTGCGAACACGCTACTATCCAATAAGGGTACAGGAAAGTTCCTGTACCCAAGTGGGTCACTAAAGTCGGAACACAACACATGGTTATTATGGCGACATACTTATGACTAAAGGTGGTCGCCATCCAGATGGCTTGGGGCCCTACCACGTAGCTGGAGTTGTTTTGTCACCTTTTACGACCGAAGGCCAACCCTGGCCGCAGAGGTCAGTATTCTTTCTCTGCCCCTGCATGGATAAAATATTTATATTTAAATATGTATATTACATATACATAAACATCTAAATTCGGGGTCGAACCCACGACTCCCTCAAGTATGTCAGCGTGTGAAAACCATTAATTACACCATAATAATTGCACATTGTCAATGTGTTTGAGAATACATTTCAAATATTTTCCGTAGAGCATTTATAGATATTAATAATTCGCGCAAATTCGTCGACTGCATGCACGTGCAAAATGGAACGGTTCAGATTACATTGAGATCTTTTGCAACGGACAGACTATTTAGTTACATGAAATGTTTTATATAACAAATCTAGGAAAAAATCCTTGGCGTTGTTTCATTAAAGTTCCTATTTTCTCCTTGCAGGGGCGGAGTAAGAATACTAATCTATGCGGCCGGGATCAGCCTTTCGTAAAAGGTCACAAAACAACCCACCCTAGCTACGTGGTAGGACCCCAAGCCCGTCTAGATGGCAACCACCCTTGGTCTATAAGTATGCTGTCATAATAGCCTTGTGTTGTGTAGGACCTAGGACAACAGCATGTTTGCGGTGTACCTAGCATCGCAAGCAGCCATAGACGACGGTAACTGCTTCCTCTTAACTGGGTTGTCAGCCTGCCTGCTGTTAGCCTTAAAAAAATGAAAGCATTTTTATTTAGAACTTACAACGTTCACCTTAAACATATAAACGTAACCTTAAACGTGTAATATATTTCTACGTGGTAGGGCCTCAAGCCCGTCTGGATGGAGACCATCTTTGGTCTTAAGTATGCCGCCATAATAACCTTGTGCTGTGTTCCGGCATTAGTGACCCAAGTTCCTGTACCCTTATGGGACAGCAGCGTGTTCGCGATGCCACTGGTATTACAAACACCTATAGGCGACGGTAACTGCTAAATTCTAAGCGGGCCGTCAGCCTGTCTGCTGTCCTACAGCAATAAAAAAAAAATAAAAAAAATGCATAAATGTAGTGTATAAGTTGGAACTAGATAGTGTTGTGTAATTTATCCCTATATACCTATATATTATGAAATATATTTATTATTATTGTTTATATTACTCGTTGACCCGGCAAACATTGTTCTGCCATATGCAATTTTAAAAAAGTAGCCTATGTCTTCCAAGGTCCAATCTATGAATATACCGAAATTCATCAAAATTGGTTCTGCAGTTTAGTCGTGAAGGCGTAACAGACAGACAGAGTTACTTTGAGATACCCTTGTTCTTGATTGTGTAATATACTCGTATGTAAATGTTTTTCAGCGCACGCCAGAATAACTCGCAGATGGCAGAATTTTTTCCTACTTACTTGACACTTATCGTTATATTTTGGACAATTAACAAAATATCTTCATAAATTATAGCTTATGCGTTATTTTGATGAATACGCTATATTATTGTAAAGTTTCATTAAAATCAATTCTATAGTTTTTGCGTGAAAGAGTAACAAACACCCATACATATAATCGTTCGCGTTTATAATATTAATAAAGATTCTGAAAATGAGAAAATAGGTTTAGGTTAATATACCTTTTAAGAGTCGCCCTTCTTGGCGGTAGAAGTAGTATGAATTACTGAAGAGAAGATAGATGGTAGGGCTTCAAGCCCATCTGTATAGTAAGCACCCCTAGGTTTTTAAGTTGGCAGAATTGACTCCGATCTTAGATCCCCTTTTTTTGGTAACAAAACCCTCTCTTGATGGGTTCCCGCGGCCCGAAAGAACCGAGGGATATGTGGGACGCCGGGACAGATGTTTGACCATCCGACTACCCACTAAAAACCCCGCTGTTCTCTTATCGCCTATGCCCGGGCCCACGGATATGTGGCCTGCCGATCTCGTGTCCTGGGCTGGCGCCGGCCCGCCCTTTGTGTCGGGGCGGGCCTCTTCAATCTTGTCACCAAAAGGGCCAAATATAGAAAATTCACAATTTAAATTTATTCAAAGAGCCATCTTTTAAACATAAGCTTAGCTTTAGTAGGAGACATTCCATAATAATAATATTCCGTGTCTAGACTAAACATTTCGCGGAAGAGCCGTAGCCGAGCCAAATGCCCTTTGCGAACGGCAGTGTGTTTGTGGTATCACAAACACCGGAGAGTTTCAGCATTTGTTTAAAGCATGACTCATCTTTGATAACGAAGTTTTCAGTAAGCTTTTGTGGCGCCTCACTCGCCACCTGACTTGTATACTAAGAATTGTATACTTTCTTATACGTTCTTCTTTCTAGATACATATATACTTTTTAGATATTTTCGAGAAGTTATATGTCAAATACAAAAAATGTAAGAATATTATTCGGAGCTGTCACTAAATTATTTTATATTATATAAGTTTTGTAATTATTAATTATTTATATCAATCAATAACATGATACACACCACCATTAAAAATAGTGAGCCAGTGAGATTCCCGTGTTTGATTAAATCTCTCGCTTAGAGATTCTACCCCATAGGAGGTCCGGTTAATCCTCCAAACTTTCAAGCGAACCATTTCCGCGCAGCAAAGTTCACCATAAACAGCATAAACTTTGTTACAAGTGCAGCGTTTTCCCGTCATTTTATAATGACGTATTTTCAGTATTTTTACGTCTTTCAGTATTATTATCTGAAGAATGTAGTGAACTTTCTTATTTATTATTTACCATTTTTTAATGGTAATATTAACTGGTCAACAGTGGTTTTATTGCTCTTGATATAAGATTGATTTCTAATATATTTATGCTCACAGTTCATGAAACTAGCAATGATTTTTGACGATTTGCTCGTTTTTTTTTAAATTTTTATTTTAATTTTACACTACAAAATTCTGAATAACAAAAATTAAAAAAAAAACAACAGAAATTATTTATAATGTACTTTTTAAATTATAAGAGTATGCATCAAAGTAAAGAGAGAGGAAAATGTTAATATAATAATCCATGTTATTCTTTATTGAAAACTTTTTTTCTACAATTTTTAGGGGACAATCTCGTTCTAAAGACCAGCAGTGATCTGTCATCATGTGGCAGTCCCGTCTACCTTGATATCTTTCCTCCATTACTTTTAGATCTTGGTGAAAGAGCTCTTCCTGTTCCTCGCTATAATTTCCTAAATTATCAGAAAATCTATCCAGATGACTGCAGAGAAAATGCAGCTTTATAGTCATATTTTCTTCGGAATTCTAAAAGCTTATCAAGATTTTTTGCGCAGTTTCTTCATAATTTGATGCTTTATGGTTACCTCTTTATCCTCTTTATCCGTGCAGAGGCGGAGAAAGAATACTAACTTCTACGGCCGGGGTCGGCCTGTCGTATAAGGCGACAAAAGAACCCACACTAGCTACGTGGTAGGGCCCCAAGCCCGTCTGGATGGCGACCACCTTTGGTCTTAAGTATGCCGCCTTAATAAACTTGTGTTGTGTTCCGGCATTAGTGACCCAAGTTCCTGTACCTACGCTTATGCGACAGCAGCGTGATCGCGAAGCCACTGGCGTTGCGAACACCCATAGGCGATGGTAACTGCAAAATTCTAAGCGGGTCATCAGCCAGTCTGCTGTCCTACAGCAATAAAAAAAACCTTGAAAATTTTCTACCACCAATACAAAACTCTGCCTAACTTCACTTTCCCAAACTGTCATAACTGTGATAATAATTGCATCTTTCATCAATTGTCGAATTTGAGGATCATCAAATATTTTTAATTTTGTCATCGAATACTTTTATTTTTTCCCTACCAAACTTTCTGTAAATATACTTGAAACAATCGTCGTCCATAACTAACGCTTTAACAAATTGGTTATACTATCAATTTTGTCTCTGTTTAATAATAGTTTCTTTATTACGTTGGCTTTACCGACAGTTAAGGACTTTCACAAAGGCCACATCCCCACATCTTGTGGAAACAAGATCTTATGTGGATGAAGTTTCTTTGCTCTACTGTTTCACAGACAACATATTTGCTACTGCCCAACGGTATTTTGTGTATCCACTTTGTTGACCAAGTAAAAAGTTAATCATTGTCGTTTATTTCTTATACAGGATACGCTGAAATCATAACAACTAGAGCACATTCATTATTTTCATGAATGTATTCGTAAACTGCGCACTTAAAATGTAAACGAAAACATTCGTACATTCAGGGCAATAAAAAAATATTTATTTTTGTAGAGTTGTGTAAGGAATTTCCGATCACTGTACCGATAACAATTACTACACTCAAAATAACGTACAAAAGGTCACCTTCGAACGCGCGCTTAGTGGTGTCGATGTGAAAATTGCACACCCAATTTACAGACCTAAAATAACTCGACATTGTAGACATAACAATTTTAAATAACTTAAGTTTTATTATACACAGAAAGCTAATAATGTTAATTTATTTATTGTATTAAATTATAGTTAAAAATAAACTAAAAAGACATGCTTTGATAAGAAATAAAACTTAAAAGTAAAAATAATTTTAAATTAATTTAAATTTACGATAGTGTGAATAACAATAAAAATGAATATTATTTTAAAAAACTGGGGGTGCTTGTTGCCAATTGTTGTAAATAAATATTTTACTGACAAATATTGGTAGAAGTAGTCATTTTCAAAATATCTTAAAAAGCACCCCACGCTTTTTTAAAGTAAAATTCTTTTTTTTTAACCACACTATCCTTAATTTAAATTTATTGAACATTATTTTTAACTTTTAGTTTAATTTTCTATAAAAGCGCGTCTTTAGTTTTTTAAACTATAATTTATTGTTAACTTTTTAATTTGATTAAGTATGAAATAAAAGCGTGTTAATATAATTTATTCTTTTTTAATTCCCGATCGATAAATATTTTTTATTAATTTAACGCCATCTTCTGGCAGTGCTATTAATTACCCAGATGGTGTATCGGCAGAATTTAGAATTGTTTTGAATGTTAAAAGTGGGTAAAAATCGAGTCGAAATCCTAAAAATCGATAAATTCCGTTACATACAGGCCAAGTTAATATGAAGCGTGTGAAAAAAGAGCAAAATGCCACCGACAGTGGTGTTCTCAGGCGGCCATACATCCAAGTACTGTCCCCGCCCGACCTTGCTTGACTTCGGTGATTGGACGAGAACCAGTCCGAAAATTAGGATAAGGATAATGATACAAAGTTATTTATATATTATTACATTGTCATCGGTCCTTAATAAGTATGCAAAGTTTCAAATTAATTTTCACCCCTTTCAAATCGTTTTGAAAGGGATGAAAATCACGTTTAAAGATTGTGTTACATTGATTCAAAGATGCATGGATCCATGGATGCATGGATGTATGGATGCATGGAAGCACGGATGCATGGACACAGATATCAAGCTAATAAAAGCGTTTTAAAATGGAGGCAGATATTTTCGTTAACTTTTATGTTGTAGTCATCTTAACGCTTAATGAATAAATAAAACTATTTTTAAATTTTTATGAGATTTTTTTCTTGTGATAGTACTTATTTAAGGACCGACTAGGTTACATTAAACTATTTCCGACATTTTTGCTCCGCCTTAGAACACGAACCCGGGCCTCTCTCTAAACAATTAAGGTGGACGTTAGTGCTCCATGATAACACACAAATTTAATATCCGAATAACTTTAGTAACTCTCATACTTCGATCAATAAGATTATAAAGAAAGTTTGAATTATTTATTATTTCTATGAACTTTTATTTTAATGCTTTTTTTGTTATTATTTTTTATTTACTTTTCGTTATTTTTCAATAAGTATTTTTTTTTCTAATTTTTGTAAAAACCTCAGTGACGCATGCCTACATTGCATAAGGTGTTGCCTAGCTAGCCGAACAGGGTGAGCGGCTACTACGCAACATTTTTCTAATACTTACATTTTTAAACTCGTGATATCTTTCGAATGGAATATCCGAATTGAATAATTAAAAAAGTTATATGAAGGTATTGAAGTAGTTTTGAATATGAAGTAATTTATTTTGATAAGTATTAATACCAAGATACAAAGAGCCTTTTCTAGGGGCGGCATTTCAATTAAATTTTTAAAATAAAAGAACACGACACTTTTTGTAAATAAGGTTGTGTTCTGCAAAGTCGTAGTACATTATTTTATTCTATCATCAACAGTTTTCGCAGCGCACGCGATTTAAATAATACTTTAAGTAATTTTTTTACACCTTGAGTTATATTATTGGAGTTTTAGTAAGGATCCCTAATTTTTTTGAAAATTTAATATAGCCTATATCACCCGGGGATAGTGTAGCTTCCCAACAGTGAAAGAATTTTTTAAATCGGGTCAGTAGTTTCGGAGCCTATTCAAAGCAAACAAACAAACAATCAAATCTTTCCTCTTTATAATAGTAGTATAGATTACTCTTATGTATTATATTATAATATTATTGACGTGGAGGCAAACAAGCTGACGGCCCACCTAAGCAGTTACCGTTGCCCATAGAAGCTTGTTATTGCTAACTCCAGTTCGCGTAGGAGAACTGAACTTGGGACTAATGGAACACAATGCGGAATACAACATAATGTTGGTGCAGTTCCCATCCGGTAGGGCTCTAGGGGGTGCGATTAGGGTTCTTTTGTTACCTCTTACCAAAGGCTGCCGAAGTCCGTATTATTCCGGTCGAAATCCGATATATTCCGGTCGAAATCGGAACAGTTTTTTACAAGTTAGTTCACTGTAGCTTAAAAAATTAAGTCAGCCAAGAATCTTCCTAATACTTATAATTTATACATGTGGGATGCAGGTTTTCGAGGAGTAAAACAAGTTTTTGAGTTGCAGCGGACATGTGCGTTTAATTTTGTAAAGTTCAGAAATATTAAAAACTATATTGTAAATTAAAATTTTAGCAGAGCGTGCGTCGTATCGTTTATCGTCATCCATTCGTCTTCTGTACCCTTCAGTCTCACGTCATCCTTTTTACTCTGTGGCTTCCTTCGCAAACATCGTCTTATATCCATTAAATCATGCGTTCAAGAAACATTTGGGAATGCCACATATTTAACACGTCCAAGAAATTTAAAAAATACCTTTATATGTTAAACTGAATTAAATTTAGAAACGTCGACCGTCGTGTACTAGCGCGTTATTGATTTCACTAATTAAAAAAACCGAATGGTTTAATGTTAATGTTTAATGTTAACCCACCCTAGCTACGTGGTAGGGCCCCAAGCCCGTCTGGATAGCGACCACCTTTGGTCTTAAGTATGCCGCCATAATAACCTTGTGTTGTGTTCCGGCATTAGTGACCCAAGTACCTGTACCCTTATGGGACAGCAGCGTGTTCGCGATGCCACTGGCGTTGCAAACACCCATAGGCGATGGTAAGTGCTAAATACTAAGCGGGCCGTTAGCCTGTCTGCTGTCCCACAGCAATAAAAAAAATCTATTTACATATTCTACTCTGTTTTAGATTAGTACCTTTAATTGTTTATATAGAATTTAGATGTGAGCTCCTTCATTTTATTTCCCTTATGAAGCCACTCCATCCATGTACCTGACGGATGATCAGCGCGGGCTTTTTATAAGCCAGCATTATGCCGAGTCAGGTCCAATTTAGGACACTGTAGTTAGGTTATTTTATAAAACTTATGTTATTTGTTATATATTAGATTATACTGTGTTTATAAATAATTGTTCTAAATAAATAATTTCTTTCTTTCTCTTTCTTTCTAATACATAGTCATCTTGTAACGGACATGCGGAAGAGATGCAACCAACTTATATGTAAAATTTACGTTTAACTAGACAGTACAGAGTACCATTTTATCATATATATACTTGGATGTCCAAATAAGCCCACCACCAATAACGTAGTTATACGAGCAATTATTTCATCAAAACACCATTTACAGTAATTGATTATCCCTTACTGGGGATAATCTCGCGCAAGCGACCTTAAGCCCCGCCTCTGGGCGTGGACACCTTCCGTGAGCTTTCGCTGCGACGCTTTCTTCAAGTACCCTGAAACCTTATTCGCGAACTTTCTCCCTGCCGCCAATTGTGCTTAGTTACTACTCCAGAAAACGAGATAATGAGTAAGTTTCTTCCTTCTTCTTAACAATGGCCTATTTATGGTATTTGAAGACATTTACGACCAACAAAGCCAGTGCATTTTTATATAGGTTCAAATAAACCAACGTGTTGTCAAACATTTTGATGATACAATGTGCAAAGTACGACATTAACATTATCTTGTAATATATAAAATTCTCGTGTCACAGTTTTCGTTGCCATACTCCTCCGAAACGGCTTGACCGATTCTCATGAAATTTTGTGAGCATATTGAGTAGGTCTGAGAATCGGCCAACATCTATTTTTCATACCCCTAAATGATAAGGGTGACCCACCCCTAAATTTTTTTTTATTTTTTGACATTTTATTATTTTTATGGCAGAACAACGTTTGCCGGGTCAGCTAGTGTTTTCTAACATCGACTGTATGTATCAAATAGTGATAAACCTATTCTGTGCAGGAGCTGAGTAGAATAGTCCCTGCGACAAGGGTGGTTTGTCGTAATAGGCGACAAACCTGGTGTTGTGTTCCGGTACATGTAAGCTTTGTTCTAGCTCCGCCCTATTGGCGGCGGCGTGTCAGATTCCCCTGGGATTGCAAAGATCTATGAACGATAACTGCTCTGTATTAAGTGGGTAGTTGATCTCTTTTCTGATTCTCCAAAAACAGCGATAAAAAAGAATGAAATTTTGAGATAAGAAGTAGATTATGAGCCCCGAGAGTGGTTTTTTAGATACTTCACATTTTTGGTGTAAAACTTTAAGGACATTAACGGTTTAATTGTAATAAAAATACGACAGATAGACAGATGGAACGATGTTTTTTTGTAGATTTTAATAAGTGTAAGATTGTTGTTCGCAGCACGTCGGTAAATCCTATTAAAAAATATTCATACAAGATGACAAAGAATCTCCACCTGTTGGCTGCTTTCTGATTTCTTTCAAAATCTATCATATTTTTGTTTATGTAAAGTTCTAATATATAAAGTTTTGACTCAATAGCCATGAAAAACTGGAAATTTTCTGTAAATGTAAATACAGGTGTTAAATAATAATCTATATAAATAAAAATGAATCTTCGAAATGTATGTACGCTCATCACGTTCGAATGACTGCACCAAATTGGATGATTCTTTGTTTTATGTATTCGTTTTTGTTAGGACAAAGTTTGTCCTAACCTGAAAATTATAAAAAAAGTGTTTTTTATGATAATTATTTTAATATTATGATTATACAACATAGTCGTACTCATGATAGCAGATCAACTGACAGTTAACTTCAAACTGCGACAAGTGACTTCAAACTGATACATCAATGCTTGGAAATGTTTTGTGTATTTAGAGTTTTATCATAGTGATATTCATTATTATCGATAAGCAAATTCCAACAATGAGGCGTCAAAATATAGGCCGTCACACGCCCGATGCCAGACGCGTTCAGAATCTTCGAAGCAATGAAACTGAAGAAGAGCTGTGTTATGGTTCCTACATTACTGATACACTACATATATAGTTTTTTTAGTAAATAAAATACATATTGCCATGCAGACGGGCTTGCGGTCCTACCACGTAACTAGGGTTGTTTTGTCGCCTTTTACGACAGTCCGACCCCGGCCGCAGGGGTTAGTATTCTTACTCCGCCCCTGCATGGAGAAATTGGGAATTGATCTATCAGAAAATCATTCAAATCCAACAACTATGCGAGTTATATTTTAGTTTCTAAATATTATAACTTCAAATCCCTGTCATTTTTTATTGCTCATGAACAGCAGATAGACTGACGGTCCATTTAATAATAACCAGTTACCGTCGCATACAAATGTTTGCGACGCTAAGAGCACCGTGAACACACTGCTGTCCGTACAGGAATTTATTTCTTGGAAAATTCACTCAATTTCGCTTAGTAAGGGTTGCCTTTCAAGAGTGTATATTTATAATATAAAAAACACGTAGATATAATAAAAAACATATTCCAAGTCCTAATTCCCGTACCCTCAAACTTAACCGTATAACTCAAAGGAAAAGCATCATATACATTACATTGAAATCATAAATATTAGACTCTAGAAAATGTTACAACGCTCACACGAGTGGATTCGAAAAGAGAACACGGTTCATAACTCCGTCAAGAGATGGTGCCATTCTAGAGTATTTTTTTAAATCTTTAATTAGTTTTCTAAAATCGTTTATCTTTAATTCTTTAATTGCTGTAGAACAGCAGACAGGCTGATGGCTCACTTAAAATTTAACAGTTACTGTTAAGTCTGCAACACCAGTGGCATCGCGAACACGCTGATGTCCCATAATCGTACAGGAACTTGGGTCACTAATGCCGGAACACAACACAAGGTTATTATAGCGACATATTTAAGAACAAAGATGGTCGCCATCCAGACGGGCTTGAGGCCCTACCATGTAGCTATGATAGGTAGTTTTTTCATCTTTTACGACAGGCCGACCCTGGCCGCAGAGGTCAGTATGCTTTCTCCGGATATCCGCACGGATAAATGTCTGCATGGAGGGTAATTTAAAAAAAATCCACTATACTCATTCATACCCGCATCCCTCTCATATCCATCCCCCGTGGTCTCTCTAAAACATGACATAATAGTATTCACAGTTTTGTGCTGTTATTAATAACACCCGAATCCGAGAAATCTGTCAATCTGTAACGTTTGAACCGCTGAACCAATTTCGATGAATTTCGGGATAGAGATAGTTTTGATCTCGGGGAAGGACATAAGCTATTTATTTTTATTTATATGGCAGAACAACGTTTGCCGGGTCAGCTAGTAAATTAATATAATAAAGGTGTTTGCAAACTATTAATTTTAAATGTATTGGAAAACAAAAATGATACTCTTGTGAGTGTACATAACACAAATTCTTTTTGGAATATTTGGCAATAATTTTATTGAAAAAGGTTTCTAATTACATTATTTTCTCAAGGTGAGATATATAAATATATATAAATAATAATAACAGCCCCTAATGTGCCGCTGCTAGGCCCAGTCGTCTCTTTAGAGCACATGAGCACACATACTCAACTTGCGGCCGTAAGTGGTCTGCCAGAATTTTGTGCTTGGCTCTGGTGATACTGTAGTTAAAGCGTGTTGAGTAAATAAATCCAACATTTCTGTGTGATACGGTAACTGGCCGGCAACTGTCAACTTTTGGCAGTCACGAAACCTAAGACATCATCACGTATATTTTATATTTCTTACGGCTCGCCACACCACTAACACATGTTTGTAGCACTTATGAATAAAGGTTGAGTACTAAAACCTTAGCTTACGGAGTTGAGACTTGGATCACCAATTTAAAATCACTCACTCGAGCTATGGAGAGAGCCATGTTAGATATCATATCCGCAATAAGGTGATTCGTCAGAGAACCTGAGTTACTGACGTGACTTCTCGAATGAGTAAGCCAAAGTGACACGTAACTGATCATATATGTCACAGAGCCGATAACTGTTGGATTAAACGCGTTCTAGAGAGGAGATAACGTATTGACAAAATTAGTGCAGTACGTCCCCAGGCTAGATTGGGCGATGACTTGTGAAAAGCGGCTGGGTAGGAAATTTTTTTTTTTTTAATTTTACTTTTCTGCGTCATGGCAATCTGTTTTAATAAACAATAAGCCTTGCGTTTGTCCGATTTAGATATCTGAGGTGATTTCAGTTTCAGTGAGCCTTCACTAAATGGTGGGGGCTTTCACTTTATCTGTTTAAATCTACCGAACAACGTAGGCAGACTATGCCTTTTCAATCGTTTGTGTTGAAGCGATCCGTGTCCACTTAGTTCAATAGCTAACTTATTCTTATGTCCAGATAGTCTCTGCTGATATTTAATGCTATAATTTGTTATCTCTTCCTTGATAGTGTTTATTTTTAGGTCGTTGTATATCAGTTTGTTACTTATGTATTGTGGAATGTTGAAGATTGTTCGCAGTGTTTTGGTTTGGAATCTCTCGAGTATTTCTATGTTACTATTACTGGCTGTTCCCCACAATTGAATGCCGTATGTCCATATAGGTTTAAGGATGGCTTTATAAATTGTCATTTTGCTATCAGGGCGCAGTCGTGAATGTCGACCCAGTATCCAGTACATATTACGTAACTTGGTATCCAGTTGCTTTCGTTTTGTCCATATATGTTTTTGCCATGTTAGCCTTCTGTCCAAGTGCATTCCCAAGTATTTTGCACATTCTTCCTGAGGGATATCTTCGCCATTTAATGTCACTGGGGGGCAAGTTTCTCTTCGGAGAGTAAATGTGACGTGGACCGATTTACTTTGATTAGCTTTTATTCGCCAGATTTTTAACCAGTTCTCGATTTGAAAAAGATGCGATTGAAGCTGTGCAGATGCAGTTGCTGGGTTGATGTGCGTAGACAGAATTGCGGTATCATCTGCATATGTGGTGGGTAGGAAATGGATGCAAAAAGCCAGATATGTCTAGCAGTGGTCTTCAGTAGAATGATATGAGATGATATCCTTAGAGAAAACGGACAGTGCCAACACTTATCCAAGACGGATTGGGGTGTTACATATATTAAAGTAAATTGGAAAGAAAGAAAGAAAATGTGTTTATTTAGGACTTAAAGTTATTATTTACAATTTATAATTATATACGACCGCGTACCGGAAGACGCAGTGTTGGTAGGCCCCCCACAAGATGGACCGATGATCTGGTCAAGATCGCCGGAATAGGTTGGATGAGGGCAGCGCAGGACCGATCATCGTGGAGATCTTTGGGGGAGGCCTTTGTCCAGCAGTGGGCGTCTTCCGGCTGAAATGATAATTATGATAATTATATACTATATATTTGTCCCAAATTGGTCCCAGCTCAGCATTTGCTGATGGAATTTACCAGCGCTGATCTTCCGCTGGGGCCATTAAGTGACACTACTAACATTATATACACAATAACACAACAACCACAATAACACGTGTGCAGTTTACACACGATAAAAGTGAAACCTTGAAAAATGTAAACCTCAATGTAATAAAAAGCATAAACAGAAAAGTAAAAGTTTATGGAGTATGCAACTTAGAGCTACAAATCGCTCGAACTTTGAGGTGAAATTATAAGTGTTAAAGTTAACTAAAGTTTACAAATTTCAAATTTTTCCAAAAAACTTTCAAAATTATATTAAATCAAATCATTCCTCAAAGTATATATAGAGAGAATCATATAAAGAGAGAAAAAAAACTCAACTGTATCTCATTGTAATAAAGTGGCAATTCAAATAGATATATGAGTAATACAATGCAATCATTTAAAAATTACTCTATAGAATAAGCCTTAAGCAATTATTCATAAGGTTGGTATTAGTGGAGCAAAAACACTCAACTGTATTTCATTGTAATAAAGTCGCAATGCGAATATATATGTATAAACAATGCAATGCAATCATTTAAAAATTACATTATATAATAAGCCTTATGCAATAAAATAAAATAATAAACTATTATTAATAACGTTGGTATTAGCGAAACAAAAAAAATTATCTGAATTTTTCGGTTTCGTTAAGATTCAGATCACAATGATGCTAGAGAAGTTTTCACTTAAAAAAAAATCATCCAACAACAATTACATTACAGTTAAAACTACTAACATATATTGAAACTATAATCTATAATATAATCTAAAAGTGAAATAAAACAAACAAGTAAACTACTGACTATAAGACACTAGTCTCAAAGGCCAAATCTCCTTGACTCTTTTGATGTTCATTCAAAAATGTTTTCAATCGTGCCTTAAAACTCTAATTAAGATTCAAAACGAATTTTTACAAGCAATTTTAAACATATATTTGTATTATTTATATTTTGTACAACTGCGAAAAGCTGCCAGGAAACGGATGTAAAAAGACCACGATCTGGCTCAGCACTGTACCATGGAAGAGACCTATTTTTAGCAGCGCGCTTTTATAAACTGACGACAGTGAAACATTTGTACTAACATGACGGCAATATAACCGCTACGCTTTACAAATAACCTTAGGGTGCAGGTTTCTTTATCGCGTTTTTCCTTCACATTAAACGAGAAAAACTGTCGAAAATGTGCAGTCATCATCAGAACCTGTCTCTCTTGTAATATCATGTAAGAAAGAAGTAATAAATCATTATTCATAGCTGCCAGCTATGCCTTCAATCAGTCGCACGGGAAATGATTTACTTCTGTGAAATGCGATAAGCAATGATGATAATAGCCCATAATGTCCCAGGGCTAGGCTTGGGTCTTCTTCTACCGAGAGGCCTGAAGTATACCAACCACGCTTGTCCACGGCGGATTCGCGAGTTACACATATCTTAGATCTCGATAGGCAGGATGTTTTCACATATACAATATGCGCAGTAAGCAAAATGACAAATAGTCACGCAAAAGCCACAGGCAAAGCGATCGACACCTTTCCTTTGTTGTTTACAAAATTGCAGACAAATTGATGCATTAGCCACCGGTTACGACTTCCTAGTTATGTAATGTGATGGTTTCTTACTGTGATAGCACGGTCAGGTCGTTACTAACCTTGTCACCAAAGAAATCAATTAATAAAAATCACATTGTTTATATGTGTACAAAATAATAAATAAATAAATATATTAGAATACTAGCTGTGCCCGCGACTCCGTCCGCGTGGAATAGTGACTTTGGGCAGCATTTTTTTTTGGATAAATCTTATGGTATATCGTAGATTACAAACCGTATAAACCCTAAAATATGCAAACAGTCAGTGTTATCGAATGCAACTGTTACGCCATGCGCCTCCGGAATACGTGCGTTCGAACCTACAAAGTCCAGCCTAAGCTAAACCTTATTTCATATGCATGATGATATAAATCTGAGGTCAACTTAAATTGGAATATTAAATTTTCATTTATAACAAAAACTATTTTTTTTAAATTAAAATAGCCTAAGTTACTCCTTCTTACATCAGCTATCTACCGTGAAAGTCCCATCAAAATCAGTGGATTTCAGAGATTAGCCGGAACAAACAGACAGACAGACGAAAATTGTAAAAAAGTTTTTTTTGGTACGTATACCGTATATACGTCCGAACGCACTTAGTAAAAAGCGGTTATTTTAATATTACAAACAGACACTCCAACTGTTACGGCAACCGGATGATTACGTGGGAAACAAATGTCTGGACATGCCGCCTCCGCCGGGCCCCGGCAGGAGGGGTAGACCCAAAAAGTGCTGGCTTGACGTCGTAAAGGGTGATATGCATGCCAATGGGCTCACTACCAGGGATACTGAAGACCGTGCGAAGTGGAGTAGAAAGAGTCGGAAAGCGGACCCCGGGCATCGAAACGGAAGTTTAGGTTGCAACCGGGATACTACGCTTAGATGATTATGATGATGTATAGATTTCACACAATGCCATCTAGTCCCAAACTAAGTTGCATAGCGCTTGTGTTATGGGTATCAGATAACTTAACTCAATAGTTGGAAAGGCGCCACGGCGCCCTTACCTTCCGCCTGACGCAGGTCCTCTCGGGGCACGGTTGCTTCGGGAGGTACCTGTGTCGCATAGGGCAGGAGATGACGTTGGGGTGCCACCACTGTGGCGTGGGCGACGAGCAGGACACGGTGGACCACACTGTCGCCGTGTGCCCTGCGTCGCGCGAGGAGCGCCGCACCTTCTTGCCCAATTCGGCGCGGACCTGTCGCTCCCAGCCCTGGTTCTGTCCATGGTCGGGGGCGATCCTGGATGGACGGCAGTTGCCTCCTTTTGCGAGGCAGGCGTGTCCGCAAAAGAGGCGGCGGAGCGGGAGCGGGAGTCGACCACCACACCCCCTCCCGCCAACGCAGGCCAGGTCGTCGGCGTCGGAGGGCAAGCAACGACGGGTGAGGGCTGCGTGCTGTTCCGCGGCCTCCCTCAACTCCTAGAGTCAATACAGGAGAGCGCCGCGGGGACGAAACCCTGACTCCCTGGCGCCAACATTTTAGAAGAGGCCCGCCTTGAGACAAAGGGCGGGTCGGCGCCGGCCCGGGCCACGAGATCGGCAGGCCACATGTCCGTAGGTCCGGGTGTAGGCGATAGGAGAACAGCGGGGTTTTTAGTGGGTAGTCGGATGGCCGAACATCTTTCCCGGCCTAGCCGACATATATCTCGGTCCCCCCGTGCTAGGGGAACCCGTCAAGAGAGGGTTTTTCCCCGAGGCCAAAAAAAAAAAGATAACTTAACTCCTACGAGTTGACAAAGGAAAGCGCCGGGGGACGAGACCTTGATCCCCCCGCGCCAAACACATGTAAGAGGCCTGCCCTGAAACAAAAAGTGGGCCGGCGCCAGCCCAGTTTTCGAGATCGGCATGCCACATATCCGTGGGCTCCAGTGTAGGTGATAGGAAAACAGCGGGGATTTTGGGGTGGGTAGGCAGTCGGTAGTCGGATGGCCAAACATCTTTCCCGGAGTCCCACTTTTCCTTCGGTCCTCCCGGGTCGGGGGAAAAAATGGGTACCAGATAACAGATATACTACATAAATAAACTGACGGACTCATAAATTTCCTCACGTCAGTTAACATCAAAACAGAGCTTAATGAAGTGCGTGGAGTAAACGTGAGTGCACGAACAATAAGTAGAAGGTTAAAGGAAGCGGATATCACTCCCTATCCTATCCCTTTTAGACCAGCAAATGGTCCAAAGTTGTCTGTAGCTCACAGTCAAGCTCACTTAAGATTTGCGCGTGATCACCTGAATTCGATAGAAGAGCAATGGGCCTCCGTATTGTTCACGGACGAGTGTAGGACATGTTTATATGGTGCAGATGGTCGCAGAAGAGTCTTTCTTCGACGTGGGGAGCGATATGCTCAAAGTTGCATTGAGGAGCGTGTTCCTTTTGGAGGCGGTTCGTGTATGGTCTGGGGTGGCATATCAATGAACGGGCGAACAGAACTTGTGTTCATAGACATGATCCGTCAAAACGGTAATAGAGGGGGTTTGACTGCACATCGCTACATAACAGAGATCTTAGAAGATCACGTGGTGCCTTACATGGGATTCATAGGCCAAAATTTTACTCTAATGCAGGATAATGCCCGGCCGCACGCTGCTGCACAAGTTCGACAATACTGCGAAGACGATGGGATACGTACAATGAATTGGCCACCACGCAGCCTGGATCTTAATCCCATTGAGCATGTTTGGGACAATTTAAAAAGAGCTGTATATGCGAGAAACCCTTTGCCTACGACAGTGGCAGCACTAAGAACAGCACTTTCAGAAGAATGGGACAATATTCCGCAAGATCTTTTAATAACCCTAATAAAATCTATGCGCAACCAATTAGAATCCTTAATAAGGGCACGTGGAGGTAATACACCTTATTAAAACATAAATAAACCCTGCATAAAGTTTGTGTCTATTGTTAAAACCAATTTTTTTACTAAACCAGTTTTCCTTAAATTTTTGTTTTTTCTTCAATAAAGTCTTAAGGTCCTTTCCAGTACACAAACTTAAACTTAAGAACCAATCTAGAGGTTTCAATTTAAATCTGTATAGAATGTTTGCATACTTGGTTAAAATATTTATTTCAAAGTCGTTTATTACTTTGATGCAGTTTATGAGTCTGTCAGTTAGTAAATAAATACATATTATACATAAATTTTAGTAAATAAATACATATTATACATAAATATCCAGTCGCCGGACGAGATTAGAACCTGTGACCTCCGACTTGCGTTAGCCGTTACGCCAGGAGATCGTCAAGATTAAGAGGTATCATTTTCAACCAGATTTATTAACGTAGAATTTGACAAAGCAGCCACGCAGGCAGGCAGTCCTTTGGGGGTGGATTCACCGTCCGCACTTACATTGATCTTTTATATCCGGCGTGTAACCCTTGTTGTACACCCTGGCACATGATGCTGGCCGACACCGCTCTGAGTTACGAGTTCAACCACCCCAATCACTAGGCCATAGAAGAACAACGGGGTTTAGTGAGTAGTCTGGTAATCCCATATATTCCTGAAGCCCTGCTGGTAAGCAAAAGAACATAGAACATCGCCACTGTACAATCGAAAAAACAGTATATTTCTACTGAATTTCTTTTAATTTCTTGTATTTTATTAGTGCAAGGCAGAGTAAAACCCCTGCGGCTAGGATCGTCCTGTCGTAAAAGACGACAGAATAACCCTAGCTACGTGGTAGGGCCCCAAGTCCGTCTGGATGGCAACCACCCCTGATGTATAAGTATGCTGCCATAATAACCTTGTGTTGTTTTCTGGCTTTAGTAACCCAGGTTCCTGTACTCCTAAGCGGACAGCTGCATATTCGCAGTGCCTCAAGCGTCACAAACATCTATAGGCAACGGTAACTACTTAATAATAAGCATTTACCGTCGCCTATGGATGTTATAAAGTGCCGTTAGCCTATCTGTTGTTTCTCAGAAAATAAATGTTATAACTTATATTTTATAATATGTACACTTTGACCTGAACAAATTATTTGCAATATAAATGTTGCTTTGTGTGGAGACTGAGCCCACAAATACCTTATCAGACCACTTGCGTCACCATCGGGCCAATTGCGTCATGATTTCAATACTCTTATAAGAGTCTGTTTAGAGATGTTACAATGTTGCTTAGAATTGCAAGCACTTATTATTCACAATCGCTTATATCAAGTAGCTCCTAAGTACCATTTCAATATGTACGACTTAATTATAGTAATAATAGAGTCTAATTTGTCTATTCTCTATCACAGCACAAATGTGCTGTGATTGCAATTAGATTTTAGTTTCATATTGTTGCCTGCGAATATCAGGTGACTGTTTTTGCTTGATGGCAAATATTTGCGTACTCATATCGTGTGAATATTACAGATGCGATGCCTTCAGTGCATGCAAATATCGCATGCATTTCTTTGTTTCGTTACCATCGTATTTTAAATCTAAATTGGATAAATAAAATAGTTGTTCCCCGACCTTCCGAGTTCTTTTTTCCACTACTTCGCACAATGTTCTTTCGCGTGTTGGGTGAGTAGTAGATTTCAAAGGAAGATATAAAGATTATCAATAAAATATTGTGTAAAATGCTTATGTTTACCGGATTTGTCTGTCTAGGATATATATTTTATTTTCTTCGGGCAAAGTAAGCCCTACGGCTAGGGTCGGCCTGTCGTAAAAGGTGATAAAACAGCCCTAGCTATGCGGTAAGGCCCAAAGCCCGTCTGGACGGCAACCACCCTTGGTCTATAAGTATGCCGCCGTAATAACTTTGTGTTATGTTGCGGCCTCCCTTAGTGATCCAGGTTCCTGTAAGGGACACCAGCATGTTCGCGGTGCCCCTAGCGTCGCAGTCATCCAAAAGTGAAGGTAACTGCTTACCGTTAAATGGGCCGTCAGGCTGTCTACTGTTAAAAATCTACTGTAATCTGTCTACGGTAAAAGAATAATGTCCATTGTGGAATTGTGTTTAGCTCAACGGCGATTATGTAGAGCTTTCAAAAACTTTGGAATGGGCTAAAGCTCTAACTTAATGCATCTCTAAACTATATGTATACTCTTTTGTAAGCTGCGTTTTGTTTGCCCTTTTCGAGACATATTTTAAGCAATATTCCAACGCGATTTAAAAATCATATTTGAATGCACGTCTCGCTGATTATAAATGTTTTTTTTATGCAAAAGCTGTGTTTAAACGATTGTATTTTTAACCGATAAGTTAAAAGTCTTACATAATATTTTTCGCACTGAACGAAGTTTTTTTTTAATATATTTTGTGTTTCGCTATTATTATATTATACCTATATTTGAATAAGACGTATTTACGGGAGATTTATATACCATTTCTCTCACACCTATACGTTTATATGTTTCTTATGGTACACTCCTCCTGCTCTGTCTCGCCAAGCGGAAACTTCGTAGCCGTGGCGTAGTCACTAGTCAGTCAGTGCTCAACAATTGGAGGGACAACTGGGTTCCACTACGCGCGCGTTTTATTTTTTAATTTTTCTTTATTATATTTTTATTATTACTAGAAGAGTTATTAAAAGTATTTTTAAACTTTACTATGTGTTAGAATTAATATAATATTACGAGTGTCACCGCAAGATCCTGAATACTGCAGTGCCGAAGAAGACGCTATCAAGTGCGGTGAGTTTTATTCTCCTCTTCTCTCGATGTGCTGTTCCTGTCTTGACTATGGCTACTAATATAGAAGTATATTGAATGGCTTCTTTGTAGAATTATTTATTATCGTCAAAGTTAGCTAGACCAGTTATTATTCATATGGATGTGCAGGTTGGAGTTTGAATTGTAATTTTCGGATGAGACTTCGACTTCTGCAGTTTTTTTTATTTGTTTTTTTTTAAACATTTTACAAACTTTCGGAATGTTGTCGAACCTGATCGAGCCAACGTTGAGGTCAGGAAGGCAATGGGAAGGCAAAGTTGAGTAGGATTATTACTCCAGTCTTCAAAGGGATCGGTGCAAGGCATCTCCACCCGGTAACTCTTCAAAATATTTATCGATTCTCGGATTTGATAAGAGAGTAGCATCTTGGAGGAGCTAAGTGGGTTTTACAATGTCACGGGACTATGTTTTCGCCAGGACTATCTTCTTCTTTGGCGTTACACTCTTGCCAGAGTGGTCGTGGCCGTCACGTTGAGCTTTTTGTAGCCTGTTTTACAATACGACGCCACTCTTCGCGAATTGCCGCTCTCCTTGTGCATTCGTGCAGAGGAACGTTGACGGCGCTTTTCACTTGGTCCGTCCACCTCATCGGTGATCTCCCGCGTGGTCGGGTGCCTTCAACCTTGCCCTGCACTACCAGGCCTCGATGGATTCGCCTCCACGCCGTGATACGTGTCCAAAGAAAGTGGGGATGCGAGCCTGCACTGTGTTTGATAGCCTCTGATTGATACCCAGGATAAATATAAGACAAAGAATACGGTTCTGGATTACTGGTTATCTGATAGGAATTACGGCCTAAAGCTTGCGCTCGGTGTACTGTCGCGTTTTACTTGCTTTCATTATTACTGGCAATTGCGAATATAATATTTGTGTAGTATTGTGTATTACTGTTTTTATCATTTAAGTGCCAATTAGTAATTATTCTTATATTATTTAATAAAATTATTTATTAGCTATCCAATTTTCAAAATTTTTATTCAATATTGGTTGATTTTAGACTTCTTTAAGGAAATATTTTTATGATAATTTATATATTGGTACTAAATATTTAAGGGCCTTCGCAAAGCAAATTGAAATGTAAATAGTGTTATTGTTTCTCTCATTGCATTATTATATTTTTTTACATATATATGGCTTTCATAAAATTTTGTTGATTTGTAAAATAGAATCTTACATTAGTCTTAAATCTCATCGATAGACCTTATGTCACTCCAAATAACTGCTGATTTTTTGGAGTCGTGGAGCGTGAGACTCTCCTGGGTTGGTCAGCGTCCGATAGTTTGTGTCAAATCTTTTCATCACCATACCATAATGTTTGAAGACGAACGTCTTTTAGCAGTGCATCCTACACGTAATGCTGTACGGAGCTGAGACGCGAACAGTCACAGTATGTTAGGTTACCAAAGTCGCTCAGCGGGCTATGGAAAGAGCAATGATCGGAGTTTCTCTGAAACATTGTAATATAAATGAAGTGATCTATCAGAGTACCAAAGTCAGCGACATTACTTCTCGAGTTGCTAACTTAACTTGCTAATTAAAGTGGTAGTGAGTCAGCTGCATCTGTTGTAGAACTGATAACCGACGGTATAAACGAGTCCTTTCATCTTGACAATTATAGCGTAGAATGTCTGGCAAGATATGGCTGTCAAGGGCTGGATCTTACGTGCCGTGAACGGGGCTCTTAGGCTGCTCTTGGGAGAGGCCTATGTCCAAAAGTGGACTTATGGAGTGGAGTGAATAGTATGATTATGATGATGAGGGAGAATGAGAGTAACACACAGTTAACTATTTTACTGAAAGACTTGGTAGCGCAACCTGCACTTCCAGGTACGATATTCAATGAAATAATGATATTACGTTTGCCTTATAACATTTTGACCGAAAATTCTAACATTGTTCTTATGTTCACATAAGGACAGTGTTATATTAGAGGTAATTTCACAATATCATATGTACGTATAAAGTGCTATACATACATTTAAGGAGGCAGTTAAATTTTACGGAACACCGTTTCTACCAAATTTATTAAAAATAAGAATAAATATTTAATATTTTAGCGTCGAATAGTTGTTGCTTCTGATATCAATACACCCAGTAGCTTGTAGTAAAATAATTGTAAAAATAACTTGTCCAGCTAGCGCGGCGTTGTAGTATAGCCGCTTTGTACTACTAATACAAAAGTTACCTCATGCTATTTTATACTAATTGTTGTGATTCATAGTGTTTTAGAAAGTTATTGCATCCAAAAAGTTAAAAATAAAACAAATACTGCTAAACAAACTTTTGCAATGTACTCCAAATTTTTTAGTTTACTTTGTTATATGCATTTATTCTTGGTTGAATCTTAATTTACTTTCGAGCTTAAACTTATGGACGAGTGTCATTTTAAGTTGGAAATTTTCCCCTTACAGCTTTAAATACCATCCTCATTCTTCCATATATTGCATGACAAACCATACGCATATTCAGATATAATTCACAAATTTTAATTACAATCTTGATGCTTTAATAATTATACTCAGTAGCATATAATAAGAAAAATTCATAGCAGTTACAACAACTGCATACATAAATTTCTATGTTATTAAAACCCCTCTGTAAATCAATGCTTTGGTAAACTGCGAGGTTTCCTTACTTAGTCCGTTATGATCGAGACGGTTGTCTCTATTCTGACTTACGACTTTGACTATAACGCCCACGCCATATCGATATTTATTTACAAGATCAATCAGAGCTTTTACTTCAATTAATTTCTTTTTAGTAAGCATCTTCTCAATGTGAAAATATATATTAAAAAAATCTGTACGTAGTTTATCAGTTGTCTAATACCTATAACACAAGCGCTACACTATTTACTTTGAGACTACATGGTACTGTGTGAATGATGCCAGTAATTTTTTTTTATTCTTAAGACTTAAATAATTAGAATAAAACTTGCATAATTATTAAAACCAAGCTGGGAAAGATTTTATTTATCACCACAATTATATTATCTTACTCTTCTAAGGGTATCAACAAGATTCTGCACCGGCCCACATTCATGAAATTAAATTTTGGCTTTCTTCCAGCACAGATCTTAATCCTGTGTATTACAAAGTTTTGTAGGAAAAGCTTTTTAGCAAAAAAATTTAACCGCCGAAAAAATGATAAACCTTTTTTTTATTAACCTTAATAAATAAGTTCTTAAACTAACGTAAGTATACCTAAGCAATTTTGAGTGTTGTGAGTTTTTTAATATAATATATATTTTTGTGGCTATAATCTAATAATTACTACATGCTTAAATAAATCAATTCTGTCAAAAGTTATGCGTGGTCATACGTAAAAAATATATTCCAAACGAAAGAATGAATATAGACATGAATATGATGCGTGCTGCCATTTGCGAGTGGTTAGGAAAATTAAAAATGTGTTTAAAAATGGAGGCAGGTGTTCTGATGTTTTTTTTTTACTATAGTACTAGTATAGTTATCCTAATTTAATAAGTATTCAATATATAAATAAAACTGTCTTTATGAGACTTTTATGTTTTATTTTATGACCATTTCTTCTTGTGACAATATTTAAGGATCGACTAGGTGCCTTGAATCAAATATTGGCGCTAGGGGTCAGGGTTTCGTCTCCCCGGCTCTTTCCTGTATTGTAGGAGTTGAGGGGAGCCGCGGAACAGCACGCGGCCCTCTCCCTCGCGGCAATAGTGCGGGCGGTGGATCCTCCCCCGAGGGGCCGCCCGCCGCTGCTTCCTACGGCGGCCGGAGGTCATGAGATGACATCCCTTCCAAGGGAAGTTATTTTTATGATTGCAACCGTCATAAATTCGTGTTTTTGTAAAAGAGGCATTTAGCGTCTGTTATTATATATATATATATATATATATATATATATATATATATATATATATATATATATATATATATATATATATATATATATATATATATATATATATATATATACCTACAATAAAAAATTTTATATTTATTTCTTTTAGTTTTTTTATTAAACGTAAATGACCAGATTTCAGCTTGCTGTAGGACATCAGACAGGCTGACGGTCCACTTAGCAACGCCAGTGGCATCGCGAACACTCAGCTGTCCCATAAGGGTACAGGAACTTGAGTCACTCCGGAACACAACACAAATAAAAGGTGGTTGCTACCTTGGTTGGTTAGGTTGGGCTGTTTTGTCGCCTTTAGATATAAGATTTTTAGATATAAGTTTTAAGATATTTATTTTACGAATTACAAATTCACTTACAGATATATCCTTTGTTCAGTTCTAGACGTGCTAACATAGTAGTGGCAATTATGTAACTTAATACGTTCGGCGTCAAATTCACGAGATGTCTACGTCTCGAAATACTGAGAAGCCAAAAGTCTGACGGTGCACATGCCTCATTGTTTATTGTAACAGCTAGTTCTTAATAACTGCAATGAACAATGGCTAAACTTAACGATTCAAATAATTGTTTAATATTACAAAAAATCTTATTAAAATATTAAATTTTTTGAAATGAAACTTCCTTAGCACCGTTGTGATTTGATAATTCGATGAAAAGAAAAAACGTCACCAAGAAGAGACAAACATATTCAGAAATAGGATTTAGCCTGCGAGATATAGAATACAAGTATAGTGTTTTATTTTCGTAACTTTTATATACTAATATATTTATTTCATAAAATGTAATCTACTTTACTGAAGTTACTCACTCTTTTTTTTTAATAAGATTAAAATACTTTGCTGGTGGTCTCAGTCAAAGGCTCACTTTAAACGAATTTACAGAACATCATAAAGGCCGGAAATGGATTATTTTTCTCTTCCAAAAATAAATAATATTCGAATGTTGGAAATAAGGGGGCAGCCGCCCCGAAATAACCACACTGACGACACGCCTAAAACCTAAGCGGGCACGTAGTGGCTTTATACAGTCGTGATCTTAGGCCGACCTCCACCGTGGACAAAAGAATTGTACGATTTAAAAATAATTTTTTTTGGTATGAGTGAATGCGTCCGTTACATTTACGTTAAAAAGCTTCTTAAACCAGACTTTCGTCTAGTGCAAGAAAATGTTTATATATATTGTATTTAAATTATACTTTGCACAAGAAAAGGAGAACTTCCGTGCATTATCATCAGCATATCAAAACAAGGTACATAAGAATAACATAAATAGATGCAGATTTTATAATTGATATCTGAATTAGCAAAGGAGGGAAGGATATGAAGATAGAATAAATAAATATATAACAAAACATTTCGGCCATGACGTCTAATTTTTTTTTTGTTTTTGTTATACATCCGAAATGTAATTTCGGATTGATTATAACGGATAAAATCAGAAACGAGAATTTAAAGAGAAGTTAGAAAGTAGCACTAGGAATTGACAAAGTAAAAAATAATAGACTATAGTCATAATAATAGAAAATGCTGAAAATGAAAGTGTAAAGACGGATTGTATAAAAGATGATGTGGCGGAAGATGATTCACACGTTGAGATGACAGCTAACAGAGGATAGTTAGTGGCGAGAACAAATTTAATCCGTGCAGGGGCGGAGAAAGAATACTGACTTCTGCGGCCGGGCTCGGCCTAGCTACGTGGTAGGGCCCCAACTCCGTCTGGATAGCAACCACCTTTGGTCTTAAGTATGCCGCCATAATAACTTTGTTGTGTTCCGGCATTAGTGACCCAAATTCCTGTACCTTAATGAGACAGCAGCGTATTGGCGATGCTACTGGCGTTGCTAACATAGAAGACGGTAATTGATAAATTCTAAGTGGACCGTCAGCCTGTCTGATGTCCTACAGCAATAAAAAAGTAAATTGTGACATAGCAGCACAGATTTTGAGGAGTTTTACAATCTCCTTATTACAACAATAACGCAGCGTAACGACATCATCATCTAAGCGTAGTATCCCGGTTGCAACCCAAACTTCCTTTTCGGTGCCCGGGGTCCGCTTTCTGACTTTTTCTACTCCACTTCGCAAGGCCTTCAGCATCCCTGGTAGTGAGCCCATTGGCTCGCAATTCACCCTTTACGACCTCAAGCCAGCACTTTTTGGGTCTACCCCTCCTGCCGGGGCCCAGCGAAGGCGGCATGGCCAGACATTTGTTTCCCATGTAAGCATCCGGTTGCCGTAAAACGTGGCCGTACCAACGGAGCCGACACTCCTGCAATTTATCCGCAATATCACGGACATAAAGACTGCCGTGAATGCGGGAGTTCCTAACGCGGTCCTTCCGCGTTATTCCACACATCCACCGCAGCATATTCATCTCCGTGACACGTAGTTCTTGCTTGTGTCGCTCTAACACCGGCCACGCTTTACAGCCGTATAAAAGAACAGGCCTAAATGATGGTCTTATAGACCTGTCCCTTCAACTTTACCGGCATCTTGGGGACACCAGTTACCTCACGCTATTTGGCCCACGCGGCAGCAATGTGTGCCTTGACGTCGCAATCGATGTCACCAGACGCATGAAATACAGATCCCATGTATTTCATTTGGTCCATGCGCTCGACCGTGTCGCCGCCTATGCGTAAGGGTGTGGGATTTGTGGAGTTACAAGCCAAGTACTCGGTCTTCGCCACATTGAGCTTCAGACCACCGTTCTCAAGCGACTCCTTCCACGCCTTCACACGTCGCACCAGTCTACCCCTGTCCGAATCTGCCAGCGCGATATCATCAGCATACATGAGCAGCCACCGGGGCTGCTCATATGTGTTTCTGATGTTGTCTGACAATACGTTTAATACCACCCTAAACAGAAACGGACTAAAGACGGATCCTTGGTGCACCCCGACGGTGATGGGGAAAGGTTTTGTGTTGCTAACAGCGGTCCGAACTACGGAATCGGAGTCACGGTACATATCAATATAGGCTTCTAGAATCCCTTTGGACCGCAATGCCCACCATATTATCGCGCGAGGAATACAGTCGAAGGCCTTCTGCAGGTCAAGAAATAGGCAATGCAGAGGCGTATTCTTCGTTCTGTATTTCTCAGTGACAGTCCTTAGGGCAAAAACAGGATCCAGGGTCCCATGACCAAGGCGAAACCCCTACTGACATCCCGAGACAGTGCAATCCTGCTAAATCCAAGAGTTGATAACCCTCTCGAGGAGCTTCATGGTGTGGGACATGACCTTAATTCCTTGGTAATTACCGCACACCTGCACCGACCCCTTGCCTTTGAAGACTGGAGTAATGATACTCAGCCTCCATTGGTTCGGGATCGTACCGGTGAGGAGTGTCCGGTTAAAAAGGTCGGTTAAAGTGCCCACACCACGAGAGCCCATCGCCTTCCAGGCTTCGATGGGAACTCCATCGGATCCAACAGCTTTCCGATTCTTCATGCGGCGAAGGCAATTCTGGACCTCTGCAGGCGTTATCAGTGGCACTAGTCCTTGGTTCGGAGGAAGATCTGGCGGCTGCACCTCTTTATGCTGCTTGTTCAGCAGCTCGTGGAAATATGAGCGCCATCTCTCCTTCACCGCGAGGTCCTCGCATAACAAGTTGCCCCCGGGGTCACCCATTTTCATATTTTTGTTATTGTATTTTTATTATTATTACTACTCACTGTATTTATTCTAAACTTCATCTATTTACTCCACAATACATAGTTTCTACACATTCAAACTTAATATTTGAACACAAAATAATATACAAATATTTACTCACAAATATGATAATCAAAAATTTTTCTTGGATATTATATGTTCTTTCTCCAATAACAATAATCAAACGTAAAACTTACTTTATTAAAAAAACAAATTCAGAAACTTGTCCTTCAGATATTCAATATTTATTCCGGGTTGCCTGGAAGAGATCGCTCTGTAGCGATAAGGCCGCCCATTGTAAGTCAAGTACATATTGATTGTGTAAATAAGTTTCATTGTGTTTATATAATTGGTTTACAATAAAGTGTTATCTATCTATCTATCTATTTATATGTCTGTATGAAGTTTCAATATTTAGCTACTATATATATCATACGCAAATCGTTCATGATTTGGTCTACTCTGCTTTTAATATCAGAGAAAAATAGCATATGAAATCAAAATATGCAAAAATTGTACGTAGTTAGTTATTTATATATTTTTTATTTTTTTTACACTAAAAACAATAATGTTTGACTGCTTTTTTATTCATCATCAGCAGCAGCATCATCAAACTCTCGCTTCGGCGCCCGGGGTCCGCTTTCCAACTTTTTCTTCTTCACTTCGCACGATCTTCGGTATTTCTGGTGGTCAGTCCATTGGCATGCATATCAGCCCCTACGACGTTAAGCCAGCCCTTTTTTGGTCTACCGCTCCTGCCGGGGCCCGGCGGTGGCGGCATGCATGGCCAGACATTCGTTCCCCACATAAGTAGCCGGTTGCCGTAACGTTTGAATGCTTTTTAATTGTATTGTTATAACATTCTCTAATGTTATTGAGTAAGAAGACATCGTCAAATTATCATTTTAAATATTGCTATGAATAAATCGTGATCATAACATCGTCACCTATACGTTTAACACACGTTAACACGTTAACGTTTCTACAGCCTTTAATGCTTCTTCTGGGGTAGGTTTCGCGTTGCTCATTAGTATATTGCGTAATTACTTCATATGAAGCGGTTGGAAAATATAGATGGAGTCATAAAACGAAATCCTCAGAAAAGGATTTTCACAGTAATTCATGTTTTTGATTATGTAGATCTAAGTCCTGTAAGAAAATTAATAGAAGCCGTGCCTTACAGGGAATCAGCACGTTCTTCTCGATTATGTATTTTTGTATTATAGTCGGGAAGTTCTTGCTGTGTTCCTGTGAGGAATAAGTAAATTCACGTAGCACCACAGTTGAAGGTGACTTTATAGTGTAGTAGTAAGTCGTAACTAATAACTATTATAGAAGAAAAAGTAGAAACCGATGACGATGATATAGGAGGTTTAACATACATACATACGTATAATCACTCCTCTTTCCCGTAGAGGTAGGCAGAGACCACTTCTTTCCACTTGCTACGATCCTTACATACTTGTTTCGCTTCGTCCACTTTCATTATTCCCTTCATACATGCCCTTCGGTTTAGGGTACTCTTGACCTGGGCTTTTTTCAAGACGTCCCTGATCTGGTCTCGAAACGTCCGCGTAGGTCTACCCCTTCCAACATTTCCATTCACACTCGCCTTATACACTTTTTTCATCAATCGTTCTTCATTCATTCTCTCAACATGGCCAAACCATCTCAGCATACCTTTTTCAATTTTTGTCACTACATCTTCTTTCAGACCACAACGTTTCCTTATCTCACTATTTCTTATCCTGTCACTCAGTTAAACTCCTATCATACTTCTTAACGCTCTCATCTCAACTGCATTTATTCTGCTTTCATGTTTCTTCTGCCATACCCAACTTTCACTTCCGTACATGACTGTCGGAACCAACATCCCCTCATGCACAGCCAGACGAGCCTTGTTAGACACTTTCCGACTGTTCATAAAGGAGTGCAAAGCTCCATTCACCATGTTTCCTGCATTCACTCTTCTTTCAATATCACTCTCACACTTTCCGTCTCTTGTAAACTTTGAACCCAGATACACAAACTCATTCACCTGTTCAATTTGTTCATCTCCAATCACAATATTGCAGTCTGTCACTGTTTCATCTCTTTCAAACACCATCACTTTCGTCTTCTTTACATTCATCTTCATTCCCTTTCTAACAAAAGCTCCACTCATAACAGTTACCATCTCCTGCAACTCCTCGGCCGAAGACGCAAGTAATACTTGATCATCAGCATAGAGAAAACATTTGACGAGTAACTCATTCATTCTCAACCCACTTTCATTCTCTTTTAAATCTGTCAAGCAATTGTTCATGAACAGACTAAACAGCCACGGTGACGCTACAGATCCCTGTCTAACACCTTTTTCGATATTAAACCATTCAGTATGTGCCCCGTTTATTCTTACACAAGCACTAGAATCCCTATAAAGAAATTGCAATGCTCGTATGAGGATACTGCTCACACCGGTGTGAGCTGTAGAGGAATGCCTCACCACTCTATCATAGGCCTTTTCTAGATCCACGAACGCGCAATAGACCTTCTTGTTTATAGCCAAACACTTTTCGGCTATGCACCGCAAGGAAAAGACCTGATCCGTACATCCCATTCGCTTCCTAAATCCCGCTTGTGCATCCCATACTTTTTCGTCTGTTTCATCCACAACCCTTTCAATCAACACTTTCGCCTACAATTTACCGACGAAGCTGGGAAGGCTTATACCGCGGTAATTTTATATAATGGCACGATTACGGCTTTGCACCAGTCTCCCGGTACTTGCCCATTTCGCCAGCACAAATTGAAAAGGCGGTACAGCTGGCTAGCCACTATGCCCTGTCCAGCCCTCAGCATCTCGACGGTAATCCTGTCATACCCTGCAGCCTTACCTAATCTCATACTTTTCAACGCTTTCACTATTTCATCCATGCTTATCTCACTTTCGTCAACATTTATAATAGTTTCCATGGAAGTTGCCGGATTTTGTACCTGCACTTCCTCTCTTTCAAACAAACTTTCAAAATACTTTTTCCATCTCTTTAGCACACATTCTTCTCCTTTTATAATGCTCCCATCTTGACTCCTGATTGTACTCAGCTCCGAGGTAGAAGTTTTTCCTCTGGCTGTTTTGATGGATTTCCAGAAAAACTTGATGTTTGACTGGAAATCTTCAGTGAACCTCCTATCAAAATCATCCTTTCGTTCTTCTTTCTTTCTAGACACAACTTCTTTCGCTGCTGGTTTCAATCTTTTATACTTCGTTCTTGCTTCCTTTGTCTCGTCATCCGTTGCCTTTTGAACTTTTTGGTTAGCCTTTGTTGCTAACCAATCCAACCACGCTTTCTTCTTTTCTTGCACAGCCTTTTGTACATCCACACATTATAATTCTTTCTTCTTTTCCACGACCCTTTTCTTAAATGTCTCCCACAAATCTTCAATCACACGTATCTCTTCTATGCCTTTAAAACTTTCTTTCAGTTTCTCTACATAGTCGTCTTACTTTTCTTCTTCTTGTAGATTTTCCACTTTTACTCTGTCCAAAACACTCGTAGGCTCAGCCCCTCGGTGTCGCCACCGTTTAAAGAGGCCACGTATTCGGGCTACGACCAGGAAGTAGTCTGTGCCGAGGCCTACACCGCGGTATGCCCGAGTGTCTAGCACTTTCTTCCTCAGTCTTTCATCCACAATTACAAAATCAATCATACTTCTAGACTCACCCTCATCTCTTGTATACAAATGGATCTTTTTGTGGTCAAACATTGTGTTGGCCACGCAAAGATTCCATTCCAAGCATACTTCAAGCAGGCTTCTCCCATTATCATTCACTCTCTCGTCCCCAAACGTACCCAGAACTCCTTCATACCCATCACGCTTTACTCCAACCCACCCATTAAAGTCCCCTAACATCACGATCCGTTCATTTTCTCCGCATTTATTCAAGACCTCTCTCATGCTATCCCAAAATTCCTCTCCCTCTTGTTGGGCTTTTAATGACCCACCTCCGCGCAGATCCGTTGGTGCATAGACCCCAAAGATAAACAAGCGAATGAGTCCGACTTTTAACCTAATCCAGAGGAGTCTTGGGCTTACACATTCATGCTCCATCACACATTCAATTATTCGAGAATGTATAGTTATATTATAATTATATGCCGTTGTCCACCTTTATATTCTTATTACTAGCGTGGTACACAATAAAATTACCATAATAACACGGATTCCAAATAACTAGAACTGTTCTTTAATTATAGGAAAAGGCGCGCGCGCACAGGCACAATCGATCCTTAATAGTTTTTCACACACACTGCTAATAGACATCACGGCAGTACGCCATCTCTTGGTGAGAAATAAGTACTAGGATAGTGCCTTAGGATGTACAGGTGTGAGGAAGATGGCACATAAGGCGTTCGCACATGACTACTTAATATATCAAGCGAACCTTTAATGGTATTAACGGCCTAAACATAATATGTAATATATACATTAATATATTTTTTCAAAATTCTATTATTTATAAACTCTATAAACGAGAAATCGTGTAAATTGGGAGATAGGTACAACTGGTGAGTGGCATGGTTTGAGAGTTGTAGATAGTAAGAGAAAGGAGAGGCAGAAGAGCGGTAGGTTTGGGATATGCAATGCCTTGCAGTGGGCATAGATTTAGACGTAATTGAATCCATGAAGTGACTATCTCTTTGATATTACTGTTCTAGAAATACTTATAGGAATATACAGATAGATAGACAATTCTTTATTGTACTAAAACAGATTTAAAAATTCTACAAATAAACGAATAAATTAATTTTAGAATATTAATAAGCTTGTTTATTTTATCTGCATCTTTTTTATTTTTATTGTTATTTTTCCAGTAGAGATATTTAAATTAAACTGTAAATAGATATTTAGTAAGTAAGTAGTAATACTTTTGGAGTATATAAAAATGGAATTTCTATCTTTAAATGTTAAAAAAATTAAGTTTTTATAATTTTTAATTAAAATAAAGTTTCTAACTTTTATATATATATATTTTTTTTGTCTCGGGGAAAAACGACGGCTAAATTTACCATAAGTCTTTATGCTTCTTCTATCTCTACATATTAAAAGAAAATATCCGATATTATATTTATATATAAATGTATTTTTTTCAGTTTGATTTCCACAAAAGAAAAGTGAAGAAATGTAAGTTCTGTAATACCTGAGGAGATGAGATAAAGGAAATTATTAACACCTTTAACTGGTCCTGTCAGGTATTTCAGGATTTATTACATCAACGTGGAAGCTACATCGCGTGAAGGAAATTCTACAAACGTACTCAAAGTAATATGTAAAAACCACTTATATTAAACAATTTTTAGACGTCGCAGTATTTTCGAAATTACTGCTTATAGCAGCAAGACTAGACTAACAATATAACTACGATTTTTCATTTCGTTAGATGAATTTTTGTTAATTAGTTCTATTATGAAAAAAAATATTTTATTTAAATAAGGGGATTGTGTGTATTTTCGCAGAGTCAATATTTCAATTCCAATGTGGAGTTGTAATTGTTTACAAAATGCCGAAGAGAGAAAACTGATATTTTAAGTCCGTTAGGAAAGTTTATGGCGATTGAAGTGGTTTCTTTCGTTTAGTTTCTGTAAACATTTTACTTTAATAAAAGAAAAGAAGTGTGAAGAATTGAGTCAAACGTGGAGCATATGGTATTTTTGGATACATGTTGCTACGCAACAAGTTTCGTTTCACGGCATGTCGAATTGGAATAAACGAACAAATAAATCGTTTTCAACATATGGATTATAGACGTACTTATGACAATACTAATACAATTTACCGTTGAAATAAATGTTAACTTTATATTCAAATTGTTTTATTGATTTTCAAGTCTCTGAAGACTTAACATGAATGTTGGTAGGTCAAGAGGGGGATTTATGTAAGCAGTTCGGCAACATCGGTAGACCTATGTCAATTAATTTTTATTTGTTAATAATTTCAAGTTTATATTATGCAGCTTTTAAGTTAGGAACTCTGAATCCTTATATGGACTTGTGGATTGACTTGTTACCAGAAAAAGTACGTACGTACGTACGTTAGGAGTATTTTAAAAACTATTAGTTTTATTAACGACTAGCTGACGCTGAGTTTTATAAATTAAAAAAGTGTATGTAGTAAATTAAAAAAGTATATGTATGTGTGCCGAGACACCGAAAAGGCCTGGAGAAGGGGATCAGTAACAGGCCTCCCACCATCGACTAGTACTACGACCTTGTGGAAAACGAGGCACAGAAGTGGAGCACCAGCTCGACTACCCAAAACCTCCCGTAGAGATCCGGGAATTCTAAAAAGGTAGGCAAGGCAAGACGGCAAAAATTAACACTACCGCAGAGACGTCCGCTATCATTACAGCCACGGTGGCTTCTTTGAGTGGTCCAAAAGACAGACCATTGCCCGGTGACTCCGAAGAGTTGGTTATTGCGGCTGAATAAGGTCCAGCACCACAATAACTGAGAGTACTAGCCAAAAGAAGTCCAGAGGTCCACCGCAAGGCCAAAAAAGGGCACACAACGAGAGCACCACCACAAAAGTCGAAGGCGCCACCACAAAAGAAAAAGGCAAGGCGGGTCCGCTCTCCAAGGACATTGGCCGTTGTCCTCACCCTTTAACCAGGTGCGGCTGGGCCCTCAAAGCCCCAGAATGGGGTTAGATTCAGCTACCTGACCTGAAAGCGAAGGAAAAGATTCGCCTCACCAACGTCGGCATTAAGGGCGGCGTCAAGTTGAAGACGGCCTCGACCGGCATCCCCGAGCAGCTGTGCTCGGTGCTGCACACAATGGTGGCGAAAGTCTCCAGGCCCATCAAGACCAAGAGCGTAAAGGTCTGCGTAGGAGCCTGGACAACTACACCGTCGCCGAAGAGATGGTGGTCGCGATCTCAAACTGCCCCGAGGAGCAGATCGGCGTACGTGCTCAGTGAGAAAGGGTCGGCACAACAGCGGTTGCGAGAGAGGGGGCTTCATTATTAAATGCCAATCGAAGTCTATCACAGCTTTATGTAAATAAGACCACGATAAAAGTCGTAACAAATCATGGACCGAAAATTTTCGTAATTGGAAGTAAGTTATCGTTACTGATAGATTGGTTTATATTGATATATTACATTTATTTTAGGCTCATTCATTCGGGTTTTTATGGGAGCATTATGTTGACTCATGGCGAATACATGAATAAGTTGCACTTCCAGCATGAGTGTCTTAGGTTAAGTAATATTTCCGAGTATAATACAGCAAGTTTTTCATTAATCTCTCCCATTTATCTGGTTTAGTACACAAACCGTTGTATTTATAATGCTCATCATTCTTCACGCAGTTCTGATGGTAAGTGTTTTCCATATTTATTATATGTATAATATTCCTTCGTTTGTTTCAAAGTTTTGTGTTTCGATTTGATTTGATGATTTGTTTAAAGCTTAAGTTTTAAAAATTTCGAGTGTTATTGCTTTCTAAATTATTCTCGCTTGTTTAACAAATATTATCTATTGCTTTCGAGGCCGGCAGCGTGTGTGTAATGCCTCTGGTGTTGCAGACGCCCATAGGCGATACAGTACAGGTGTACAGGTGTTAAGGTGGGCCATTTGCCTGTCTGCTGAACTCTAGCTATAAAAAAATATTAACTTTGATTAAACTTTAACATACAAGACCTTGTTCTAGTGTGATACTATGCGCGTAGGTTAATTAACTAAACAAAAAGTTGAAATTGATTGTTTTACTTTTAATATGGTGATGTTATACTCTTGCAACATGTGCAAAGATGTATATTTTCGCACATAGTCTTTTTATGATTAATTTAATTTTTGTGATACTTATTTCAATCTACTCTAGTCAGAGACTTTGTACATGTAATATATTAAGCTTATACCTTATTTGGTAATTGAAAAAATTACCAGAAAACAAAATTGTATTGCTGGGACGTCTCTTGCCGTTTTTATTTCGATTTTTTATTGTGTAAATAATTATATATTAGTTGTGGTATACACATCCGACTTTGAAAAATTATTTAGCTATTATTTCTATAATACCTACCTACCTTTCTAGGTATTTTGAATGAAGACAAAAATGTTTTTGTGCGAGTTTAAATTTGTAACCAATATACATGGTGATTTTGACAAACCCGTCCAAACTTTTACGCACTAAACATTATTTAAGGAACCCATTTTTGCAAAAAAAATTGTATGTAAAATTTTCAAAATAAAATATTTCATTCCAAGGAAAATATGATCACTAATTCAATCGCGCCGCGTAAATGAGTAGTGCGTATTCGCTCGCCCGGTGCAGTGACCGCCGTCCTCGCCCGCTTACTAGGTCATTGCCAGTTTTTTGCTGTACCGATGGAGAGGTCATTGACACTTGCGCGCCGTATTATGTAAATTGCGAGTTCTTTGAATGACTTTGTGATGCTGATTACTCAATATTTTTGTACTATGCGATACTAAACTAAAATACACGTTTCTCATAACTTTTACTAAAGATTCTTCTGTGTGAATTTGGACGGGTTTGTCAAAGTCACACTGTATACATTTTTATTAAAAATAAGAAGCTTGTTACTTACGTATTAACGCCACCGCAGCCACTAATTTTTAGCCACACACATATGGGTCGTCATAAAAAAACAAGCATAACATACAGCTTGTGTTCCAAAACGAGCGTCCGTGCGTTCCGACATAGGCTGTTTGTAGGCTACGGTTGTTTTTTTCTATGGCCACCTTCATCTGTGTGGCTATAAATCTGTAGCTGCGGTGGAATTATGCTTATTGAATTATTTTATGATTCATATTCGTGGCATTCAAATAGAAACCACTTCCAGTTTGAACATTGGATTTCACAAAAAGAAGCAGATGATTACAAAGTAATGTGGGTGTGGTAGTTCACTGGAGATTGACCCAAAGCGAATATGTCTACCAACGTGAGCGTCATCTACAACTTATACATCGGTGAAGAAAGTTAGTGAAGCTCACCTTGCGTCCACAGCAGAAGAGGTAAATTGTTTTTGGTTTGTTTCGTGTGATAGTCTGCAGAAATCAAATCAATCTTTGGAATTCAAGATAACCGCATTGTGTAACATTGAGTAAACTCCCCACTAGAGTTCACACAAACTTTTGCTACGGTCTACTAATATTAATTGTATAAATGATTTATTAGTTGTGAAATACACATATGATTTGAGAAAACCCTAGAAGTTTATTTAGAATGAAATAAATAATTTTTTTCTTGTCTTTGGGGACATTATGCATAACTAATTATTTTATTATTCATACTCGTCTTCATCTTCTTCCAGCCCTTACCCGAATTATGTGGTCGTTGTATTCAAATAATGAATCAAGCTCAGACTCCAACAAAAAAGCGCAGAAATTTATGAAGTAATGTAGGTTTTGTAGTTCTCTGGAGAAAAATCCAAAGTAAATTCGTCTATCTTTGGTATTTTCTCAGAGAATTTCAAGGCTTGACATAGCGACGTGAGCAGCATCTACAATTTATGCACCAACGAAGAAAGTAAGCGAAGGTACAGCAAGCGTCGACGGCGGAAAAGATAAGTTGCTTTTAGTTAATATCATGTAGCCTTCTGCTATCAAAACAATCGTCGGGAGAGAAAGCTGTTTTGTACTAAACGCCCCACTAGATTTGACACAAATTGTTGAGGTACCGGGCGGTGGTGCCTAGTCAGTGGGTTTTTAGGAGAAGCAGGTGGCCTGCCCCCTAGTTCGTAGCAATATAACCCACTTTTAACTTTTCCGTTAAACTTTTATTACATCTCATGACACCAGTTAATATTTATATAAATAAAAACACTAACTTGACCTGTATGTAACGGAATTTTCGGACTCAATTTTTATCCACTTTGAAAAATCAAAAACATTCAAAATTCTGCCGAAGCGCCATTTGACATTTTATTAATAACATGCCAGAAGATGGCGTTAAATTAATAATGACACTGCCGGAAGATGGCATCAAATTAATAATACACATTTCATGAGATTCTATTTTTTTTCTAAACCTATTTTTTTTTTCTAAAGTAAAAGTAGCCTAAGTTACTCCGTGTTACATCAGCTATCTGCCAGTAAAAGTCTCGTCAAAATCGGTCCAGCCATTTCAGATATTAGCCGAAACAAACAGACAGAAAAAAAATTGCAAAAATGTTGTTTTGGTATATATACCGTATATACATCCAAACGCACTTAGTAATAAGCAGTTATTTTAATATTACAAACAGACACTCCTATTTTCTTTTTATTTATAGATGGAAAAATGTTTTTGAGTGAGTTTAAGTTTGTAATATTTTATGATTCATACTCGAAGTATTCAAAATAAAACCACTTTCACTCTGAAGATCGCATTTCAAAAGAACAAAAGCAGATAATTATGAAGCAGTGTGGGGGTTGTAAATTCATTGAAGTTTGACCCAAAGAAAAAATGTCTATCTTTGGTGCATTCTTTCGTGAATTTCAAGGCCTGACATAACGACATGAGCACCATCTACAACATAAGCGTCGGTGAAGAAAGTTAGCGAAACTTCATCGTGCGTCGACGGCAGCCGAAGTAAGTTACTTATAATATATATCAGCCCAAATTAAGGCAATCATCTGCAGGTAGGGCACTACCACATTGTATCATTGAGAACCAGTTCAATTTAAATCGGTTTATAGCTCTCCAATCTCTTTCCAAAAAATATTAGTATGAATAGAAATGTCAAACAGTTTTTACTTAACCCATTAACTCTCAGAAAAATACTTTAAATTTTTTTTCAGATTTTTCTAAAAAGATAAATTTCATCGGAATATTCCGAAAATCATTATCTAAGGTTGTAGGGATTACGCGCCAATATAATCGCATGCCATCAATATCATTTTTCGTATACTACAAATTCGTTCGTTCGCGCGTCTCTGCCAATCCGCGCTCACGCAACGCAACTCTCTCTCTCTCTAGCAGAGTGCGCTCTGTCGCACATGACGCCACGCGCCGCCGACAGTCGAATAGAGTTTCGCGCTCCGCTCTCAACTCGTTTATCACTATAATAACATACAATATCAGCTTTCAGTTTGAAGGTCTGCTTTCACAAAAAGAACCTTGCAAGATCTTGCTAGAAACTTATTCTGAATAAAAAGAAATCGAGTGAGTTGATATTGGTAACCAATAAAGATATTGTTGCTGGAAGGAAGGAAGAAGAAGGAACAAGACCTCGCGGCAGATCGCCTATGAGATGGACGGACCAAGTAAAGGCTACAGTGGACGTCCCAGTAAACGTGTGCTTCCGAAAGGCAGCTGTCCGGGAGGAATGGAGACGGATTGTCATTCGTGTGACTCAAAAATGATGACCACGACCGCTCTGACAAGAGCGAAACGAAAGAGAAGAAGAATAATTGTCGCTGGGAAGAGTTTAACTAATCATTTTATGATTCATATTCGTAGTATTCAAAATAAATCAACTTTCAGTTTGAAGATCGAAATTCACAAAAAGAAAAGCCGATAATTATGAAGTAATGTGGGTTTTGTAATACACTGAAGATTGTACTAAAGCGAATGTCTATATCTTTGGTACATTCTCCTGTGAATTTCAAGGCTTGACCTAACGACGTGAGCACCATCTACAAGTTATGCACCAGCGACGAAAGTAAGCGAAGGTACACCATGCATCGACGGCAGAAGAGGTAAGTTCCATTCATGTTTCAAAGTTGTGTGTTTCAAGTTTGTTTCTGTTTCAAGACAGGTAGCAAGCATTTCTATAATTTCGAGGGACTGCTTTCAGAATTACCCTCGTTTGTTTAACAAAAATCATACCTAGTTAAGCTTTAACATACAAGACCTTGTTCTAGTGTGATATTCATGTTGGTTAATTGTTAAACCTAATTAGAAAGTTGATTTAGATTTTTTCACTTTAAGAATGTATGATAAATTAAACATGTTTTGTACGATGCCGGTCACGGACCGTGATTGCACCGTACGGGAATAAGAAGGATTGCTCGAGAGCAGTGGACTGTATGGGAGAGGAATGGGAAGGAGCGGTGGCAAGAGAGACATGATGTCTTGCAACGGGCAAAGAAACTCGCACTGACCTTGTTTTCACCCCTTCCCGGTTCGGTTCAGGTCGCTGAGGAACTGTTGCACGGCACCAGCTAAATTCACAACACTGAACACACACAGATTTAATGGCACGGCCAATTAAAGTAACCAGGAAGGTCGAACGTCGACCGTCCCGTCCAGTTATTAATTAGTTTTTTATATATATTGCACACGGTGCAAAAGCGGTCATCTTATGCCAAACGTTGATACAAGAACCGTTTTTCCGTCCCACCCTCGCTTACCATTATTACCTCACCGAGAGTGAGGGTAGATTACAAAAATCAGGTGGCGGGATTTCAAATACCCTTATGCAAGGATCGAACATGTTTATTCTTGCTATATGTATAATAGTGTATATTTTATGCGCATTCTTAGTATTTTTTGAGTCATTTCATTTTGTGATACGTTGAATTATTTTAGTCCATTGAAGTCATTGTTCTTGTACTTAATAAGCTTGTATTTCAATTGTATAAATAATTTATTAGTTGTGAAATACATATCTGATTTGGAAAAATAGGCTAGAAACTTATTTTGAATAAAAAAAAATGACTGAGCGAATTCATTTTAACCACTAAAGATATTTTTATGGACAATAAGAAAGTTTCGGGAAATATATGTATGACCAATTATTTTATTATTCATACTCGTCATATTTAGATAAAGAAAAGTAATGTTCATTAACGTCTGGTACTTTCTCAGGGAATTTCAAGGCTTGAGACAGCGACGTGAGTACCACTTATGCACCAGCGAAGAAAGTAAATAAAGCTACACCATGCATCGACGGCGGAAGAAGTAAGTTGCTTTTAGTTTATTTCGTGTGACAGTCTGCTGAAATCAAAGCAATTGTCGATATAAAATGTACCATATCATTGAGACATTGCTTTAAATTTAATAAACTCTCCCTATTAAAGTTGACACAAACTGTTGAACGACATTTTTGATAATTAGTTCCATAATTACAGTGTAAAGGCAAAATATTCTGTATTTTCTGTTTGTCTGTATTTTTGCTCAGTCAATATTTTAACTCTGCGCTATCATCCCTACTGCTAAATATACAGGGTGACTTTGAGAAAACCGTCCAAATTTTTTTACGCACTAAACATCATTTAAGGAACCTATTTTTGCAAAAAAAAATTGTATATCAAATTTTCACCATAAAATATTTCATTCCAAGGAAAATATTAATTCAATCACTAATTCAATCGTAGAAAATAGTCATATGGTGGAAATTTCGTACGTTAACCTGTTATTACCTGTCTCTGCACACTCCCGCGTAAATTTCGTAAGTGAGTAGTGCGTATTCGCTCGCACAGATGCAATGACCGCCATCCTTGGTCTCATACTAGGTTACTAGGTCATTGTACCAGTTTCTTGCGGTACCGATGGAGAGGTCATTGACACTTGCGCGCCGTATTATGTAAATTGCGAGTTCTTTGGATGACTTTGTGATGCTGATTACTCAATATTTTTAAACTATGTAATACTAAACTAAAATACATATTTCTCATAACTTTTACTAAAGATTCTTCTGTGTGAATTTGGACGGTCATGTCAAAGTCACCCTGTATATCCAGATATATCGCATCTTCGGTCCCCAGGGACCGAAGATCCCGTGATGAAAACTTTTCGAAAGCATCAAGACAACCTCCGTGACGTAACGGCCGACGCACTTTGGCACGCTTGGGAAGGTCACAGGTTCTATTCCCGTCTCGCGTCTGATTATGGTGTTTACACACCATAAACATGTATAATGTGTATTTATTTAGAAAAGAAAAAATATATATCTAGTATATTCGTTATCTAGTACCATAACACAAGTGCTATGTTACTTAATTTGGGACTAGGTGGCGCTGTGTGAATGGTCCCCGAATATTTATTTATACACTCGCTGGACCTGTATGCCCCCTCCCCTATGTTAACAGACACAACAATCTTAGTGAGTAACACAATAATTGTTTATTCCTTAAGTGGAATTAGTTCAGGGAATATATTGCATTTATTTTAAGCCCATTCTATCGGACTTTGTAGTTGCAACTAAACTATAATAAATTTTCTGTTATCTTTCACTTCAAGGCACTGACAGTATGTACTACTTCCGGTGAATATACGAAGAAGATGAACTTCCAGCTTAAGTGTTTTTGGTTTGTGTTACATTTGCGTGTATACTATGGCAAATGTTTCATTAACCACTAACATTTATCTGGTTTAATCAACAAATCTTTCTCCGTTGAATTTACAATACGCATCGTTCTACACGCAGTTCTAAATTGGTAAGGGTTCCCATATTTATTAAATCTTATTTTTTAATTTGTTTCTTAGTTTTGGCTTTTTTATAGCTAGAGTTCAGCAGACAGGTAAACGGCCCACCCTAGCACGATGTCACCGTCGCCTATGGACGTTTGCAATACCATTACCAACGCGCTGCCGGCCTCGAAAAAATTTTATAAGCAGTAAGAGCTGCTTGCTATCTTTGGTTTCTTTTAGAGGGGGTTTTAGACGCATTCACCTTATTATGTTCTTAGGGTTTGTAAAGCAACTTTAAAGTTTATTTTTGGTTCTTGGCAATAAATAAAATTTCGGAGGACCCCAGTTCCGGACTATTTGGGGACTGACGCATTACCTCAACAGCTGCCATTGTTAAATATTCAATTATTTGTTCCACGGAGTGCTCTGAACCGCCGTCGTGGTGAAGGAGAGTTCTGCTTCGAGGGCGCTCCTGTCGAACATTACACAAGACAACAGGTAAACAACATTCAGTAACTATTCTTCCACCTTCCAGTACAACTGTTAAACTGCCGTTAACCTTACACACAAACAAATACCCACTGAACAGACTTATTTCTGGTTTTGGGTTCGTAAAAATACTACATTGATCAAAAAGTTTCCGAACTGACATATAGATGGCGCCACATATGCTAAATCTATTATATCATTCGATTGCGCCATCCTTTATAAGATATGTGTCAAAATTTCATGACAATTTGACCACGTGTTCTCAAGTTATTGTTTTTTGTGTTAAGTAACTTTGGTGTCTGTCAAAAGATGGATAAGAGAGAATTTCGTGTGTTTATCAAGCATTGCTTTTTGATCGGAAAAAATGCGAAGTCACGAAATAGTGTCTTGATAAGCATTATTCGGACTTGTTCTAGGGAAATCAGTCCTTTACGAATGGTATAATGAATTTAAATGTGGTCGTAGCGACGCCCGGCTGTAGGTAGGGGGGGGGGCATTGTGGGGCAATGCCCTACCTTGAAATCACAATGCCCTACCTTAAAAATACCAACAATTAAGATAAATTATTATAATTAAATTTTGTTCATAGTTTGAGATGAAAAAATTATAGTGATAGTTATCTAAACTTTTCCGAACATACTGCTACCCCCTCAGGGGCGCTCCTCTGTCCGAGGAGTGCACGGGTGTGCATACCCGAGGTGCCCGAGCATCCGTTGCCTCACTCCCCTTTCCGTCCGAGGCAACAGAGTCCTACCTTTCTTCCCGTCTACCTCCCACATCCTTTCACAAATTCGCTCTCTATTCGTGGCGTGGTCCCCGGTGGGATGGTTGCGAGTACTGGTTGGGGTCCCGGGTTCTGTCCCGGGCCCTGATTTGGTAGTTGAAACCATGCCCATTTTGACTGCGCCTGCACAGAGAGTGTTCCTGGGGCGGGAACGGTATCTGCGTTGTCCGTCAGTCTTGCTGGGCCGGCTACGACGATAGGCGACTCCCTGGTTTTTCTAGAGTGTCGTCTGGTAGTCGTACCCACGCTTGACTGGCACGCGGCGGAGATGCCAGTCCCGTCCCATCCGGAATCCCCCAGCTTAGGGGACTGGAGCTGGGGGACCTATAACAGCCCTCCCGAAGCTCAAGGTCCCGTGGCGCGCCAATGGGCTGCATTGCCGGGGGGTAAACCCAGTCCCGAGCGCCATACCACTAAAATAATGAATATGAAGTCGGTAAATGGGAAAATACTACCCCAGGGAGGTACCACCCAACAGGGTAGAGAATCCTCCCCTGCGCCTTCGGGCGCAGGCACGGGCTCAACATATTCTGGGAGGCCCACATTTCCCGAGTACGATCACCTTTGGTGATATTGGAGCGGTTACCTGCGAAAGGCGGAGTTTTGAGGAGCAAGGGAGAGGACTCGGACGGTTCGGTCCGCTCGGGGATGTCTTTTCGGACAATTTCGAGCGGCACGAGCTCCCGAGTGAACACTCCCTCTTGCGTTGATTCCGGTTCCATCCTGGGCAAGCGCAAGAGGGGATGTAGTAGGTCCTCGGATCGCTCCGGGGGAGGGGGGGGAAATGACCCCGGAGCATCAACGTCCGAGGAAGATGTCTCGGCAGATTCGGCCGCCACAAGCGGCGGTCCGTCAAAGCGTGGACGAGGTCGCCCAGCCTCGACTGGGCAGTACGTTGGGATAGGGAGAGCTCGGAGGGAACTCCAAGCGGCCCGTGCTGAGGCGAAGGAGCTCGCGAAATACGAGGAGGAGCTCCGCCATCAAGTCCGCAAGGAGGAGGTGGCGTGCCGAGTCCACTCCGGGCTCTCTCTAGAGGCATCGGAATCTTCTCGGGTCCAGAGGGGCAGAGAGAGAGAACACCAGATTGTTGCACCGCACAAATGTCGGTCGACCTCCAAAACGTTCTAGATCCTGGCTGCAATCACAGCGGTTGTTAAGGTCTCCAAGGGCCTTTAAGGGACTTGTCAAAAGCCCAGTGTTTAACAGTCGGTGAAGACGGTGCGGGAGGTAATTTCAGAACTCACCTCCCGCACAGAATCGGAAGAGGTGGGCTGGCTGCCGCCAATCGCCGGATGCGGGCCGAATTGGCCGATCTCCGGCAGGAGGTGGCTCGCCTCACGGCACAGGTTAGTAAGCCCAACCGCCCCGCCCCGACCTCAACAAGGACGGAGACCAGCCAGCCCCCTCCAGCAGCGCATGTTGAGCCGTAAGAGTACCAGCTCTTCATGTGCGGCGTCATGGTCCAGCTAGGGACCATGATCGACGCCAAGCTGGAAGGGCTGAAGGACCGCCTGCTATCCGCCCCTCGCTACCGGCCACCACTGGCCCACGAGGTGCAGCAGATTACCCGCCGCTTCCCGCCTCGAAAAAAGGGGGCAGAGTTACAGCACAGGGCCGAGGAGCGACGGTGGCTGCGCCCACGAAAAAAGCGCAGCCAACAGCCAACGCACGAGGCGTAGTGCTTCCGCCATCACCTCTGGAGGAAAGGATGCACGGTTGTGGTCTAAAAGAATACGAAGAAGAAGGCGACGACCGTCCCTCAACCACCCGCAGCCAGGCAGGCGGCAGCATCGGCCATACCACCTAGACCCAAGCAGCCGCCGCCGGCTCCTAAGAAGAGGAGGAAGAAGAGTCCCCGCAAGCTCAGGACATCTAAGTCCACTGCCGTCACCCTAACCATCCGCCCTGAAGCGGCGGAGAGGGGGGTCACCTACGGGGGCCTCTTGGCGGAGGCCAAAGCCAAGGTGGACATCGCCGCTCTCGATATCCAGGGCGGCATCAAGAGGAAAACTGCGCGGACGGGGGCAAGCATGATGCTGTTCTCTGGCGCCGACCAGGGGGCGAAAGCCGAAGCCCTCGCCGCACGGCAGAAAGACGTCAAAATAGGCCCGTGAAGTGCGTCAACGTGTGCATCTCGGGCCTCGACGATTGCACGACGGCGCACGACGTGGCGGCTGCCATCGCTCGCGCCACGGGCTGCCCCGCGGAGAAAGTGCTCGTGCCGGTGGTGGCCGCCAACGATCTGAAGAGGTTGGGCCATATTCTGGTTGGCTGGGCCTCGGCTCTCGTTGAGGTGCTGGATAAGAGGGAGCCGAGGTGCTTTAGGTGTCTGGCGCCGGGTCACTTCGCGGCGAATTGCATGTGCCCAATAAGCCGCAGTGCCACCTGCAAGGTCACGCCCCATTGCGTGGACTGCGCGGCGGCCAGCAGACCGGCGAACCATAGGGTCGGGGGTGGCCCGCCGCTGTGCACCTGCCGTCGCACCGGCCGACCGGCAAATCTGGCGACGGAGGAAGAAGAGAAGGAGAAAACCAGCCGCTTCGTCCTAAAACGAAAGGCGAAGCGGCGAAAAGAAAAGGACAGAAGACAACGCAGTCGTGCCGAAGCCGCCGCGGGCGAGACCCCCCCCCCCCGCAGGCGCAAGCCCTAGCGGCTGATTCTACGGGCCCCGCCAGAGGCTGCCATCGGGCCTGAGCATAACGGTAGGAGGTGTCCGCATTGCCGTCTGGCCGTCCATGAATTATCTCGGACTGGTGCTCGACGGGCGATGGAACTTTGCGGCGTACTTCAAGCGCCTGGCCGCCGACGCTAGTTCGGGCGGCAGCGGGACTCTCCCGTCTGCTACCGAATACTGGCGGGCCGGGCGCAGTGTGCCGCAGGCTCTTTGAGGGAACCGTGCGGTCTATGGCCCCGATCTGGGCGGATCGCCTGTCGGCCAAAACGACGGCGCTGCTTCGCAGGCCGCAGCGCGTCCTGGCCGTCAGAGCGATAAGGAGATACCGCACGGTGTGCTTCGAAGCGGCCTGCCTGCTGGCCGGATCCCTACCATGGGACCTCGAGGCCCGAGTGCTGGCGCTATTATACTAGTGGCGCCGGGATGCGGTCCAGCGTGGCACTCGCCCCGTGCCTCGTGCCAGGTAGCAAGGTAAAGCGAGGTGCTCATGTTTCAGTGGAAGGAGCGCCTCGCGCACCCTAGCGCGGGCCTCGCCACCATTGAAGCGGTGAGGCCCGTCCTGGCCAAATGGGTGGAAAAGCGCCACGGCGCCCTGACTTTCCGCCTGACGCAGGTCCTCTCGGGTCACGGTTGCTTCGGGAGGTACCTGTGTCGCATGGGGTGGGAGACGACATCGGGGTGCCACCATTGTGGCACGGGCGACGTGGAGGATACGGTGGACCACACTGTCGCCCTGTACCCTGTGCCGTGCTGGCACACTGTACCGTGTGGCGCGAGGAGCGCCACGCCCTCGTCGCCCAAATCGGCGCTGACCTGTCGCTCCCAGCCCTGATTCTGTCCATGATCAGGGGCGATCTTAAATGGACGACCGTCGCCTCCTTTTGCGAGGCAGTCATGTCCGCAAGGGAGGCGGTGGAGCGGGAGCGGGAGTCCACCACCATACTCCCCTCCCGCCAACGCAGGCAAGCAATGACCTCCGGCCGCTGTAGAAAGCGGCCGCGGGCGGCCCCTTGGGGGAGGAACCGCCGCCCGCACTATTGCCGCGAGCGAAAGGGCCGCGTGCTGTTAACTCTTACAAGACAGGAGAGCAACGGGGGGACGAAACCCTGACCCCCTGGCGCCAACACCTTAGAAGAGGCCCGCCTTGAGACAAAGGGTGGGCCGGCGCCGGCCTGGGCTACGAGATCGGCAGGCCATATATCCGTGTATAGGAGAACAGCGGGATTTTGTAGTGGGTAGTCGGATGGTCGAACATCTTTCCCGGAGTCCCACATATCCCTCGGTCCCCCCGGACCGGGGAAACCTGTCAAGAGAGGTTTATCTCCGAGACCAAAAAAAAATACTGCTACAACGTGCAGACGCAACTTTGCAAGCCTGAAGCGCAGGATTGAAAGACGCCATAACAATCATAAAGTGTGTCGAAGATGAAATTATAAAATTAAGATCAAATCAAATGTACAATAAAATTCTGGAAGAAGCTAAGTCTTTAACAAGCGACGACTGCGGTGAATCTGAAAATAGGACACATACCTCAAAGAGGCAAGTAAAAAAACCAAATCATCCGATCAGGCAACGTGAGGCGTTCAAAGATACTTATGAAATTTTTGCATCTGTGGCGACCATAGGATGTAGCACTGCAGTGTGCGAATCTACGTTGTCAACTTTAACTGCAATCAATAGGCCTCAAAGGCTGGCTATGGGTCACGAGAGAATGGCTGGTATGGTATTTCTGGCATTTGAAAATAAAAAGAACAAAATCAGTTGATCTGAACGAAGTTCTTCGCATTTTTAATAACACGGCGAATTGTAGAATTCAGCTGTTTTAAATATTTTTTATTATTATTTTAATTATTATGAACAATATGATCTAAATGGTATTTTTGGTCGTATCTTTTTACTCGTATCACCACACCTAACAATTAATTATTACCTCACTCTCACTCAGACGTGGATCTCTACATCCAAATCTGGAAGTTCAACAATCTTGTTCGCTTGTTCTTCATCATTGAGTATTTAATAGTTCTTAGATCCATGCTCATGATCAAAAGATACATGTTGGTGATTGATTTAGGAGCCCGTGCTTCGAGGGCAGATCAATTATGATAAATTTTTTACTTCTGCCCTACCTGTAACCAATGCTGCCCTACCTCAAATTCGACTCTAGCTACAGCCCTGTAGCGACGTCAACGATGCTCAACGCAGTGGTCGCCCAAATACGGCTGTTAACGAAGAATCTCTAGCGCGTCGCATAGCACTGATGTAATTTTCAGATGTCGCTGTTAAAGGCCGTCTCTCACGCAGGTAATCACTGAGATTGCTACGTCTACACCTAAACTCATTAAACAAATTGTAAAAAGTTCCGCGAGAGGAGGCTTTATAATTAAATGCCAGTCAAAGTCTATTATCTACTATCTAATATAATTAATACTTTCTTGTAAATTACGACTACAATGATTTTTTTTATCAGATTTTTTTTGTTTTTGGGGGCTTTAGGATTACTCATGGAGAATACACTAAGAAGATGCACTTTCAGCATAAGTGTTTCAGGTTTTTGAAATACTTGCGAGAATAATACAGCAAGTGTTTCATTAACCTCTGGCATTTATCTGTTTTAATCAACAAACCTTCGTAGTATGTACAATACGCATCGTTCTACACACAGTTCTAAAGTGGTAAGTGTTCTCATATTTCTTTATCATAATTTTGCTTTAATGATTCAAAGTAGTGTGTTTCAAGTGTGTGTATATTTCAAGCTATCAAAGTAAACAAGCTTTTCAAGAATTTCGAATATGACTGCTTTTAAGCTTTAACATACAAGGCCTTGTTCTAGTGTGAATCTATTCGTGTTGGTTAATTAACTTAATAAAATTTAATTTCATTGCTTCACTATTATTAATATATGTGATAATATACTTTTGCGAAATGTACAAAGGTTTACATTTTCGCGCATTGAGTCTTTTTATAAGTAGTTTCACTTTTGTGATACGCTCACTTATTGGAGTCTATTTGAGATACAGAGCAAAGATACTGAATCTTTGTAGTTTTTTATTAAGCCTATATTACCTTCGCCTATATTCGCCATTGGTTTAAGTTTACAAGAAAAATAAAATGTATTGTTGAGAAGTTTCTTGCCGTTTCTTCATAAATAATTTATTAGTTGTAATATGTTTTTGAGTGAATTTAAGTTTGTAACCAATAAATAATAGGTCTTTACCTATGAAATTGTCGTTCTGCAGTACTGGCCATTTTAAATCAAAATAATTTTTGTTTGGCTAAGAATTCTAATTTCAAATTAACTTTATTTAAAAAAAAAACAATTTTGATAAAAGTCACGTTCTTCCATCTCTACATTTTAAAAGAAAACACAATCATATTTGTTGTTACGTTGTGTTTGTGGTTATGTTGCAGAAACTACTGAATTAATCCAAATAATGAAACGGCTTTCTATTTGAAGATCGGATTCCTCGAAAAGAAACCCAAGAAAATATTAAATAATGTAGGTTTTGTAATTCTTTGGGGTTTATGCTAAAGTGAACACGTCCATCTTTGGTATATTCTCTAAGGAATTTCAAGGCTTGACACAACAACGTGAGCACCATCTACAACACATGCGTCGGTGAGGAAAGTTAGCTAAGCTTCATCATTCGTCGACGGCAGCCGAAGTAAGTGACTTTTAGTCTACATCAGCCCAAATTAGTGCAATCATCTGCACGTAGGGCACCACATTGTATCATTGAGAACCAGTTTAATTTAAATCCGTATAAAGCTCTCCAATCTCTCTCATAAAAATATTAGTATGACTAGAAATGTCAAACAGTTTTTAGTTAGCCCATTAACGCTCAGAAAAATATTTTCAATTTTTTTCATATTTTTCGAAAAGGAAAAAATGTATCGGGATATTCCGAAAAAATCGGAATCTAAGTTATACTTAAATTGATTCTTAGGCATTTTTACTACTTAAAATTTCTTGCTAGGGTCAATAGATTTCGAGAATAAAAATAGTCAAGATTTAAAAAAATCTTTCGTCCGCCAGTTTGTTCAAATAAAAATTTTTGCGACCTTGCTCACCATTTTTATTTCAAGTTTGTACATCGAGGTCGGGATTTTAATAGGTTTTGGGCCAATAAAAAATTTTAAGGATCCGAAAAGTCACTTTATTAAAAAAAACCAGCTCTAAGAAACCCGTTTTATTACAATTTTGTCATTTTATGTTGTTTTTTAACAACCGCCATTCGAAAGAGCACCCCCAAAAACATAAGAAATTGTAGTCGAAATTCCGTCCTCTGAGCGTTAATAGGTTAATATTAATTATGTTCTTTTCACTGTATTTTTTCAAAGAACATAAAGACTTTTTCGTTGTTGTGTATAAGATGCTCTTTAGTTCATTCAAATAATGGATCAACTTTCAGTTTAAAAACCAGATTCCACAAGAAACTCAATGTGAATAAATGTAGGTTTTGTAATGTCTGAATTGTCTAGCTTAGGCATGAACCTCGGATAACCAATCGAGTGTATCAGGACTTAATAACATTGTCGTCAGTGAAGAAAGTTGGCGAGTTGGGGAAGCCACACCACGCCTTGACAACAGTTGACAGGGGAAAAGTGTGTCATCATCATCATCTCAGCGATGAATCCCGGTTGCAGCCCAAACTCTCGCTTCGGCGCCCGGGGTCCGCTTTCCGACTTTTTCTTCTCCACTTCGCACGGTCTTCAGCATCCCTGGTAGTGAGACCATTGGCACGCATATCACCCTTTACGACGTCAAGCCAGCACTTTTTGGGTCTACCCCTCCTGCCGGGGCCCGGCGGAAGCGGCATGGCCAGACATTTGTTTCCCACGTAAGCATCCGGTTGCCGTAAAACGTGGCCGTACCATCGGAGCCGACACTCCTGCAATTTATCCGCAATGTCACGGACATGAAGGCTGCCGCGAATGCGGGAGTTTCTAACGCGGTCCTTCCGCGTCACTCCACACATCCACCGCAGCATATTCATCTCCGTGACACGCAGTTCTTGCTTGTGTCGCTCTAACACTGGCCACGCTTCACAGCCGTATAAAAGGACAGGCCTAATGATGGTCTTAAAACCCTGTCCCTTCAACTTTACCGGCATCTTAGGGTCACAAATGACACCAGTTACCTCACGCCATATTGGCCCACGCGGCAGCAATGCGTGCCTTGACGTCGCAATCGATGTCACCGGATGCATGAAACACAGATCCCAGGTATTTCACAAGGTCCGTGCGCTCGACCGTGTTGCCGTCTATGCGTACGGGTGTGGGATCTGTGGAGTTATAGGCCAAGTACTCGGTCTTCGCCACATTGAGCTTCAGACCACCGTTCTCAAGCGACTCTTTCCACGCCTTCACACGTCGCACCAGCCTATCCCTGTCCGAATCTGCCAGCGCGATATCATCAGCATACATGAGCAACCACGGGGGCTGCTCATGTGAGTTTCTGATGCTGTCTGACAATACGTCTAATACCACGCTAAACAGAAACGGACTAAGGACGGATCCTTGGTGCACCCCGACGGTGATGGGAAAAGGTTTTGTGTTGCTAACAGCGGTCCGAACTACGGAATCGGAGTCACGGTACATATCAATATAGGCTTCTAGAATCCCTTTGGACCGCAATGCCCACCATATTATCGCGCGAGGAATACAGTCGAAGGCCTTCTGCAGGTCAAGAAATAGGCAATGCAGAGGCGTATTCTTCGTTCTGTATTTCTCAGTGACAGTCCTTAGGGCAAAAACAGGGTCCATTGTCTCGTGACCAGGGCGAAACCCATATTGACAATCCGAGACAGTGCACTCCTGTCGAATCCGAGAGTCGATAACCCTTTCGAAGAGCTTCATGGTGTGGGACGTGAACTTAACTCCTCGGTAACTACCGCACTCCTGCACCGACCCCTTGCCTTTGAAGACTGGAGTAATGATACTCAGTCTCCATTGGCTCAGGATCGTACCAGTGAGGAGTGTCCGGTTGAAAAGGTCTGTTAAGATGCCCACACCACGAGAGCCCATCGCCTTCCAGGCTTCGATGGGGACTCCATCGGATCCAACAGCTTTCCGATTCTTCATGCGGCGAAGACAATTCTGGACTTCTGCAGGCGTTATCAGTGGCACTAGTCCTTGATTCGGAGGAAGATCAGGCGGCTGCACCTCTTTGTGCTGCGTGTTCAGCAGCTCGTGGAAATACGAGCGCCATCTCTCCCATGTATTTATTAGAAAAGCAGATAATCAACTAAATATTATATTTAGACGGCGCAGTTTTCGAAATTACGGCTCTAAGTAAGACCAGTAATGGTATTTTTGTTAATTAATTCGATAATTACAGTGTAAACGAGAAATAATCTGTACTTTCTGTTTGTCTGTATTTTTACGCAGTCAGTATTTTAACCTGCTGTTAAATATCTGGGGACCGAAGATCCAGTGATGAAAACTTTTCGAAAGCATCAAGACAACCTCCGTGACGTAACGGCCGACGCACTTTGGCACGCTTGGGAAGGTCACAGGTTCTATTCCCGTCTCGCGTCTGATTATGGTGTTTTCACACCATAAACGTGTATAATGTGTATTTATTTAGAAAAGAAAAAATATATATCTAGTATATTCGTTATCTAGTACCATAACACAAGTGCTATGTTACTTAATTTGGGACTAGGGGGCGCTGTGTGAATGGTCCCCGAATATTTATTTATACAGTCGGTGGACCTGTATGCCTCCTCCCCTATGTTAACAGACACAACAATCTTAGTGGGTAACACAATAATTGTTTATTCCTTAAGTGGAATTAGTTCAGGGAATATATTGCATTTATTTTAAGCCCATTCTATCGGACTTTGTAGTTACAACTAAACTATAATAAATTTTCTGTTATCTTTCACTTCAAGGCACTGACAGTATGTACTACTTACGGTATATACGAAGAAGATGAACTTCCAGCTTAAGTGTTTTTTGTTTAGTGTTACATTTGCGTGTATACTATGGCAAATGTTTCATTAACCACTAACATTTATCTGGTTTAATCAACAAATCTCCGTTGAATTTACAATACGCATCGTTCTACACGCAGTTCTAAATTGGTAAGGGTTCCCATATTTATTATATCGTATTTTTTAATTTGTTTCTTAGTTTTGGCTTTTTTATAGCTAGAGTTCAGCGGACAGGGAAACGGCCCACCCTGGCAGGAGGACACCGTCGCCTATGGACGTTTGCAATACCATTACCAACGCGCTGCCGGCCTCGAAAAAATTTTATAAGCAGTAAGAGCTGCTTGCTATCTTTGGTTTCTTCTATAGGGGTTTTAGACGCATTCACCTTATTATGTTCTTAGGGTTTGTAAAGCAACTTTAAAGTTTATTTTTGGTTCTTGGGAATAAATAAAATTTCGGAGGACCCCAGTTCCGGACTCTTTGGGGACTGACGCATTACCTCGACAGCTGCCATTGTTAAATATTCAATTATTTGTTCCACGGAGTGCTCTGAACCGCCGTCGTGGTGAAGGAGAGTTCTGCTTCGAGGGCGCTCCTGTCGAACATTACCCAAGACAACAGGTAAACAACATTCAGTAACTATCCTTCCACCTTCCAGTACAACTGTTAAACTGCCGTTAACTTTACACACAAACAAATACTCACTGAACAGACTTATTTTTGGTTTTGGGTTCGTAAAAATACTACATTGATCAAAACGTTTCCGGACTGACATATAGATGGCGCCACATATGCTAATTCTATTATATCATTCGATTGCGCCATCCTTTATAAGGTATGTGTCAAAATTTAATGACAATTTGACCACGTGTTCTCAAGTTATTGTATTTTGTGTTAAGTAACTTTGGTGTCTGTCAAAAGATGGATAAGAGAGAATTTCGTGTGTTTATCAAGCATTGCTTTTTGATCGGAAAAAATGCGAAGTCACGAAAGAGTGTCTTGATAAGCATTATTCGGACTTGTTCTAGGGAAATCAGTCCTTTGCGAATGGTATAATGAATTTAAACGTGGTCGTAGCGACGTCCGGCCGTAGCTAGGGGGGGCATTGTGGGGCAATGCCCTACCTTGAAATCACAATGCCCAAGGTAGGCCTTAAAAATACCAACAACTAAGATAATTTATTATAATTAAATTTTGTTCATAGTTTGAGATAAAAAAATTATAGTGGTAGTTATCTAAACTTTTCCGAACATACTGCTACCCCCTCAGGGGCGCTCCTCTGTCCGAGGAGTGCACGGGTGTGCGTACCCGAGGTGCCCGAGCATCCGTTGCCTCACTCCCCTTTCCATCCGAGGCAACAGAGTCCTACCTTTCTTCCCGTCTACCTTCCACATCCTTTCCCAAATTCGCTCTCTGTTCGTGGCGCGGTTCCCGGTGGGATGGTTGCGAGTACTGGTTGGGGTCCCGGGTTCTGTCCCGGGCCCTGATTTGGTAGTTGAAACCATGCCCATTTTGACTGCGCCTGCACAGAGAGTGTTCCTGGGGCGGGAACGGTATCTGCGCTGTCCGTCAGTCTTGCTGGGCCGGCTACGACGTTAGGCGATTCCCTGGTTTTTTTAGAGTGTCGTCTGGTAGTCGTACCCACGCCTGACTGGCACGCGGCGGAGATGCCAGTCCCGTCCCATCCGGAATCCCCCAGCTTTGGGGGCTAGAGCTGGGGGACCTATAACAGCCCTCCCGAAGCTCAAGATCCCGTGGCGCGCCGATGGGCTGCATTGCCGGGGGGAAAACCCAGTCCTGAGCGCCATACCACTAAAATAATGAATATGAAGTCGGTAAATGCGAAAATACTACCCCAGGTAGGTACCACCCGACAGGGTGGAGAATCCTCCCCTGCGCCTTCGGGCGCAGGCACTGGCGTATACGTATTCTGGGGGGCCCACATTTCCCGAGTAAGATCACCTTTGGTGATATTGGAGCGGTTACCTGCGAAAGGCGGAGTTTTGAGGAACAAGGGAGAGGACTCGGACGGTTCGGTCCGCTCGGGGATGTCTTTTCGGACAATTCTGAGCGGCACGAGCTCCCGAGTGAACACTCCCTCTTGCGTTGATCCCGATTCCGTCCTGGGCAAGCGCAAGAGGGGATGTAGTAGGTCTTGGGATCGTTCCGGGGGAGGGGGGGGGGGAAATGACCCCGGAGCATCAACGTCCGAGGAAGATGTCTTGGCAGATTCGGCCGCCACAAGCGGCGGTCCGTCAAATCGTGGACGAGGTCGCCCAGCCTCGACTGGGCAGTACGTTGGGATAGGGAGAGCTCGGAGGGAACTCCAAGCGGCCCGTGCTGAGGCGAAGGAGCTCGCGAAATACGAGGAGGAGCTCCGCCATCAAGTCCGCAAGGAGGAGGTGGCGTGCCGAGTCCACTCCGGGCTCTCTCTAGAGGCATCGGAATCTTCTCGGGTCCAGAGGGGCAGAGAGAGAGAACACCAGATTGTTGCACCGCACAAATGTCGGTCGACCTCCAAAACGTTCTAGATCCTGGCTGCAATCACAGCGGTCGTTAAGGTCTCCAAGGGCCTTTAAGGGACTTGTCAAAAGCCCAGTGTTTAACAGTCGGTGAAGACGGTGCGGGAGGTAATTTCAGAACTCACCTCCCGCACAGAATCGGAAGAGGTGGGACGGCTGGCTGCCGCCAATCGCCGGATGCGGGCCGAATTGGCCGATCTCCGGCAGGAGGTGGCTCGCCTCACGGCACAGGTTAGTAAGCCCAACCGCCCCGCCCCGACCTCAACAAGGACGGAGACCAGCCAGCCCCCTCCAGCAGCGCATGTTGAGCCGTAAGAGTACCAGCTCTTCATGTGCGGCGTCATGGTCCAGCTAGGGACCATGATCGACGCCAAGCTGGAAGGGCTGAAGGACCGCCTGCTATCCGCCCCTCGCTACCGGCCACCACTGGCCCACGAGGTGCGGCAGATTACCCGCTGCTTCCCGCCTCGAAAAAAGGGGGCAGAGTTACAGCACAGGGTCGAGGAGCGACGGTGGCTGCGCCCACGAAAAAGCGCAGCCAACAGCCAACGCACGAGGCGTAGTGCCTCCGCCACCACCTCTGGAGGAAAGGATGCACGGTTGTGGTCAAAAAGAATACGAAAAAAAAGGCGACGACCGTCCCTCAACCACCCGCAGCCAGGCAGGCGGCAGCATCGGCCATACCTCCTAGACCCAAGCAGCCGCCGCCGGCTCCTAAGAAGAGGAGGAAGAAGGGTCCCCGCAAGCTCAGGACACCTAAGTCCTCTGCCGTCACCCTAACCATCTGCCCTGAAGCGGCGGAGAGGGGGTCATCTACGGGGGCCTCTTGGCGGAGGCCAAAGCCAAGGTGGACATCGCCGCTCTCGATATCCAGGGCGGCATCAAGATGAAAACTGCGCGGACGGGGGCAAGCATGATGCTGTTCTCTGGCGCCGACCAGGGGGCGAAAGCCGAAGCCCTCGCCGCGCGGCTGAAAGACGTCCTCAAGAAGGAGGACGTCAAAATAGGCCCGTGAAGTGCGTCAAGGTGCGCATCTCGGGCCTCGACGATTGCACGACGGCGCACGACGTGGCGGCTGCCATCGCTCGCGCCACGGGCTGCCCCGCGGAGAAAGTGCTCGTGCCGGTGGTGGCCGCCAACGATTTGAAGAGGTTGGGCCATATTCTGGTTGGCTGGGCCTCGGCTCTCGTTGAGGTGCTGGATAAGAGGGAGCCGAGGTGCTTTAGGTGTCTGGCGCCGGGTCACTTCGCGGTGAATTGCAAGTGCCCAATAAGCCGCAGCGCCACCTGCAAGGTCATTCCCCATTGCGTGGTCTGCGCGGCGGCCAGCAGACCGGCGAACCATAGGGTCGGGGGTGGCCCGCCGCTGTGCACCTGCCGCCGCACCAGCCGACCGGCAAATCTGGCGACGGAGGAAGAAGAGAAGGAGAAAACCAGCCGCTTCGTCCTAAAACGAAAGGCGAAGCGGCGAAAAGAAAAGGACAGAAGACAACGCCATCGTGCCGTAGCCGCCGCGGGCGAGATCCCCCCCCCCCGCAGGCGCAGGCCCTAGCGGCTGATTCTACGGGCCCCACCAGAGGCTGCCATCGGGCCTGAGCATAACGGTAGGAGGCGTCCGCATCACCGTCGGGCCGTCCATGAATTATCTCGGACTGGTGCTCGATGGGCGATGGAACTTTGCGGCGCACTTCGGCGACGCTAGTTCGGGCGGCAGCGGGACTCTCTCGTCTGCTACCGAATACCGGCGGGCCGGGCGCAGTGTGCCGCAGGCTCTTTGAGGGAACCGTGCGGTCTATGGCCCTTTATGGGGCCCCGATCTGGGCGGATCGCCTGTTGGCCAAAACGACGGCGCTGCTTCGCAGGCCGCAGCGCGTCCTGGCCGTCAGAGCGATGAGATACCGCACGGTGTGCTTCGAAGCGGCCTCCCTGCTGGCCGGATCCCTACCATGGGACCCCGAGGCCCGAGTGCTGGCGCTATTATACCAGTGGCGTCGGGATACGGCCGAGCGTGGCACTCGCCCCGTGCCTCGTGCCAGGTAGCAAGGTAAAGCGAGGTGCTCATGTTTCAGTGGAAGGAGCGCCTCGCGCACCCTAGCGCGGGCCTCGCCACCATTGAAGCGGTGAGGCCCGTCCTGGCCAAATGGGTGGAAAAGCGCCACGGCGCCCTGACCTTCCGCCTGACGCAGGTCCTCTCGGGTCACGGTTGCTTCGGGAGGTACCTGTGTCGCATGGGGTGGGAGATGACATCGGGGTGCCACCATTGTAGCACGGGCGCCGTGGAGGACACGGTGGACCACACTGTCGCCCTGTGCCCTGTGCCGTGCTGGCACACTGTACCGTGTGGCGCGAGGAGCGCCACGCCCTCGTCGCCCAAATCGGCGCGGACCTGTCGCGCCCGGCCCTGGTTCTGTCCATGATTGGGGGCGATCCTAAATGGACGGCCGTCGCCTCCTTTTGCGAGGCAGTCATGTCCGCAAGGGAGGCGGTGGAGCGGGAGCGGGAGTCCACCACCATACTCCCCTCCCGCCAACGCAGGCCATGTCGTCGGCGCCGGAGGGCAAGCAATGACCTCCGGCCGCCGTAGAAAGCGGCCGTGAGCGGCCCCTTGGGGGAGGATCTGCCGCCCACACTATTGCCGCGAGGGAAAGGGCCGCGTGCTGTTCTGCGGCCCCCCTCAACTCATACAAGACAGGAGAGCACCGGGGGGACGAAACCCTGACCCCCTGGCGCCAACACCTTAAAAGAGGCCCACCTTGAGACAAAGGGTGGGCCGGCGCCGGCCCGGGCCACGAGATCGGCAGGCCATATATCCGTGTATAGGAGAACAGCGGGGTTTTTTAGTGGGTAGTCGGATGGTCAAACATCTTTCCCGGAGTCCCACATAGCCCTCGGTCCCCGCGGACCGGGGGAACCCGTCAAGAGAGGTTTTTCCCCGAGACCAAAAAAAACATACTGCTACAACCTGCAGACGCAACTTTGCAAGCCTGAAGCGCAGGATTGAAAAACGCCATAACAATCATAAAGTGTGTCGAAGATGAAATTATAAAATTAAGATCAAATCAAATGTACAATCAAATTCTGGAAGAAGCTAAGTCTTTAACAAGCAACGACTGCGGCGAATCTGAAAATAGGACACAGACCTCAAAGAGGCAAGTAAAAAAAACAAATCGGATGGATGACTATTAGACGTATGGCCCCACCTGTTCCTCCGCCAGACAAAATATAGAGGAGGACGACGTGCCATTTAAGTCTGAGTATTTCGACATACTAATTGCTGAATTACAAAGAAGGTTTTCGGACAACGATGATCCAATCAATTCGATTGCATGTCTCGATGAGTTGGATGTAGATAAAATGGTCACACTGAAAAACTTGAGTAAGTATGAAAAAATTTAATAATTAAAATAATTTGTCATGTTCAATTTACAAATTTAACTACTTTTTCAGGTCTGAAAATTCCATCAAGTGCAGAGGCTAGTGTGGTTAAAGCTTACCTGAGTCGTAACGAGGATAAAATGGAAAATACATTGCAAGTTTTGTACAGGCAACGAGAGGCGTTCAAAGATACTTATGAAATTTTTGCATCTGTGGCGACCATAGGATGTAGCACTGCAGTGTGCGAATCTACGTTGTCAACTTTAACTGCAATCAATAGGCCTCAAAGGCTGGCTATGGGTCACGAGAGAATGGCTGGTATGGTATTTCTGGCATTTGAAAAAAAAGAACAAAATCAGTTGATCTGAACAAAGTTCTTCGCATTTTTAATAACACGGCGAATTGTAGAATTCAGCTGTTTTAAATATTTTTTATTATTATTTTAATTATTATGAACAATAAGATCTAAATGGTATTTTTGGTCGTATCTTTTTACTCGTATCACCACACCTAACAATTAATTATTACCTCACTCTCACTCAGACGTGGATCTCTACATCCAAATCTGGAAGTTCAACAATCTTGTTCGCTTGTTCTTCATCATTGAGTATTTAATAGTTCTTAGATCCATGCTCATGATCAAAAGATACATGTTGGTGATTGATTTAGGAGCCCGTGCTTCGAGGGCAGATCAATTATGATAAATTTTTTACTTCTGCCCTACCTGTAACCAATGCTGCCCTACCTCAAATTCGACTCTAGCTACAGCCCTGTAGCGACGTCAACGATGCTCAACGCAGTGGTCGCCCAAATACGGCTGTTAACGAAGAATCTCTAGCGCGTCGCATAGCACTGATGTAATTTTCAGATGTCGCTGTTAAAGGCCGTCTCTCACGCAGGTAATCACTGAGATTGCTACGCCTACACCTAAACTCATTAAACAAATTGTAAAAAGTTCCGCGAGAGGAGGCTTTATAATTAAATGCCAGTCAAAGTCTATTATTTACTATCTAATATAATTAATACTTTCTTGTAAATTACGACTACAATGATTTTTTTTATCAGATTTTTTTTTGTTTTTGGGGGCTTTAGGATTACTCGTGGAGAATACACTAAGAAGATGCACTTTCAGCATAAGTGTTTCAGGTTTTTGAAATACTTGCGAGAATAATACAGCAAGTGTTTCATTAACCTCTGGCATTTATCTGTTTTAATCAACAAACCTTCGTAGTATGTACAATACGCATCGTTCTACACACAGTTCTAAAGTGGTAAGTGTTCTCATATTTCTTTATCATAATTTTTCTTTAATGTTTCAAAGTAGTGTCTTTCAAGTGTGTGTATATTTCAAGCTATCAAAGTAAACAAGCTTTTCAAGAATTTCGAATATGACTGCTTTTAAAATTATTATCGCCTGTTTATCAAAGAATAAACTTGGTTAAGCTTTAACATACAAGGCCTAGTTCTAGTGTGAATCTATTCGTGTTGGTTAATTAATAAAATTTAATTTCATTGCTTCACTATTAATATATGTGATAATATACTTTTGCGAAATGTACAAAGGTTTACATTTTCGCGCATTGAGTGTTTTTATAAGTAGTTTCACTTTTGTGATACGCTCACTTATTGGAGTCTATTTGAGATACAGATCAAAGATACTGAATCTTTGTAGTTTTTTATTAAGCCTTACCTTCGCCTATATTGGCCATTGGTTTAAGTTTACAAGAAAAATAAATTGTATTGTTGAGAAGTTTCTTGCCGTTTCTTCATAAATAATTTATTAGTTGTAATATGTTTTTGAGTGAATTTAAGTTTGTAACCAATAAATAATAGGTCTTTACCTATGAAATTGCCGTTCTGCAGTACTGGCCATTTTAAATCAAAATAATTTTTGTTTGGCTAAGAATTCTAATTTCAAATTAATTTTATTTTAAAAACATTCCATTTTGATAAATGTCACGTTTTTCCATTTCTACGTTTTAAAAGAAAACACAATCATATTTGTTGTTACGTTGTGTTTGTGGTTATGTTGCAGAAACTACTGAATTAATCCAAATAATGAAACAGCTTTCAATTTGAAGATCGGATTCCTCGAAAAGAAACCCAAGAAAATATTAAATAATGTAGGTTTTGTAATTCTTTGGGGTTTATGCTAAAGTGAACACGTCCATCTTTGGTATATTCTCTAAGGAATTTCAAGGCTTGACACAACAACGTGAGCACCATCTACAACACATGCGTCGGTGAGGAAAGTTAGCTAAGCTTCATCATTCGTCGACGGCAGCCGAAGTAAGTGACTTTTAGTCTACATCAGCCCAAATTAGTGCAATCATCTGCACGTAGGGCACCACATTGTATCATTGAGAACCAGTTTAATTTAAAACCGTATAAAACTCTCCAATCTCTCTTCTAAAAATATTAGTATGATTAGAAATGTCAAACAGTTTTTAGTTAGCCCATTAACGCTCAGAAAAATATTTTCAATTTTTTTCATATTTTTCGAAAAGGAAAAAATGTATCGGGATATTCCGAAAAAATCGGAATCTAAGGTATACTTAAATTGATTCTTAGGCATTTTTACTACTTAAAATTTCTTGCTAGGGTCAATAGATTTCGAGAATAAAAATAGTCAAGATTTAAATCTTTCGTCCGCCAGTTTGATCAAATAAAAATTTTTGCGACCTTGCTCACCATTTTTATTTCAAGTTTGTACATCGAGGTCGGGATTTTAATAGGTTTTGGGCCAATGAAAAATTTTAAGGATCCGAAAAGTCACTTTATTAAAAAAAACCAGCTCTAAGAAACCCGTTTTATTACAATTTTGTCATTTTATGTTGTTTTTTTAACAACCGCTATTCGAAAGAGCACCCCCAAAAACATAAGAAATTGTAGTCGAAATTCCGTCCTCTGAGCGTTAATAGGTTAATATTAATTATGTTTTTTCACTGTATTTTTTCACAGAATATACAGACTTTTTCGTTGTTGTGTATAAGATGCTCTTTAGTTCATTCAAATAATGGATCAACTTTCAGTTTAAAAACCAGATTCCACAAGAAACTCAATGTGAATAAATGTAGGTTTTGTAATGTCTGAATTGTCTAGCTTGGGCATGAACCTCGGATAACCAATCGAGTGTATCAGGACTTAATAACATTGTCGTCAGTGAAGAAAGTTGGCGAGTTGGGGAAGCCACACCACGCCTTGACAACAGTTGACAGGGGAAAAGTGTGTATTTATTAAAAAAGCGGATAATCAACTAAATATTATATTTAGACGGCGCAGTTTTCGAAATTACGGCTCTAAGTAAGACCAGTAATGGTATTTTTGTTAATTAATTCGATAATTACAGTGTAAACGAGAAATAATCTGTACTTTCTGTTTGTCTGTATTTTTACGCAGTCAGTATTTTAACCTGCTGCTAAATATCTGGGGACCGAAGATCCAGTGATGAAAACTTTTCGAAAGCATCAAGACAGCCTCCGTGACGTAACGGCCGACGCACTTTGGCACGCTTGGGAAGGTCACAGGTTCTATTCCCGTCTCGCGTCTGATTAGGGTGTGTAAACACCATAAAACGTGTATAATGTGTATTTATTTACAAATGAAAGAATATATATCTAGTATATTCGTTATCTAGTACCATAACACAAGTGCTATGTTACTTAATTTGGGACTAGGTGGCGCTGTGTGAATGGTCCCCGAATATTTATTTATACAGTCGGTGGACCTGTATGCCCCCTCCCCTATGTTAACAGACACAACAATCTTAGTGAGTAACACAATAATTGTTTATTCCTTAAGTGGAATTAGTTCAGGGAATATATTGCATTTATTTTAAGCCCATTTTATCGGACTTTGTAGTTACAACTAAACTATAATAAATTTTCTGTTATCTTTCATTTCAAGGCACTGACAGTATGTACTACTTACGGTATATACGAAGAAGATGAACTTCCAGCTTAAGTGTTTTTTGTTTAGTGTTACATTTGCGTGTATACTATGGCAAATGTTTCATTAACCACTAACATTTATCTGGTTTAATCAACAAATCTCCGTTGAATTTACAATACGCATCGTTCTACACGCAGTTCTAAATTGGTAAGGGTTCCCATATTTATTATATCGTATTTTTTAATTTGTTTCTTAGTTTTGGCTTTTTTATAGCTAGAGTTCAGCGGACAGGGAAACGGCCCACCCTGGCAGGAGGACACCGTCGCCTATGGACGTTTGCAATACCATTACCAACGCGCTGCCGGCCTCGAAAAAATTTTATAAGCAGTAAGAGCTGCTTGCTATCTTTGGTTTCTTCTATAGGGGTTTTAGACGCATTCACCTTATTATGTTCTTAGGGTTTGTAAAGCAACTTTAAAGTTTATTTTTGGTTCTTGGGAATAAATAAAATTTCGGAGGACCCCAGTTCCGGACTCTTTGGGGACTGACGCATTACCTCGACAGCTGCCATTGTTAAATATTCAATTATTTGTTCCACGGAGTGCTCTGAACCGCCGTCGTGGTGAAGGAGAGTTCTGCTTCGAGGGCGCTCCTGTCGAACATTACCCAAGACAACAGGTAAACAACATTCAGTAACTATCCTTCCACCTTCCAGTACAACTGTTAAACTGCCGTTAACTTTACACACAAACAAATACTCACTGAACAGACTTATTTTTGGTTTTGGGTTCGTAAAAATACTACATTGATCAAAACGTTTCCGGACTGACATATAGATGGCGCCACATATGCTAATTCTATTATATCATTCGATTGCGCCATCCTTTATAAGGTATGTGTCAAAATTTAATGACAATTTGACCACGTGTTCTCAAGTTATTGTATTTTGTGTTAAGTAACTTTGGTGTCTGTCAAAAGATGGATAAGAGAGAATTTCGTGTGTTTATCAAGCATTGCTTTTTGATCGGAAAAAATGCGAAGTCACGAAAGAGTGGCTTGATAAGCATTATTCGGACTTGTTCTAGGGAAATCAGTCCTATGCGAATGGTATAATGAATTTAAACGTGGTCGTAGCGACGCCCGGCCGTAGCTAGGGGGGGCATTGTGGGGCAATGCCCTACCTTGAAATCACAATGCCCTACCTTAAAAATACCAACAACTAAGATAAATTATTATAATTAAATTTTGTTCATAGTTTGAGATAAAAAAATTATAGTGATAGTTATCTAAACTTTTCCGAACATACTGCTACCCCCTCAGGGGCGCTCCTCTGTCCGAGGAGTGCACGGGTGTGCGTACCCGAGGTGCCCGAGTATCCGTTGCCTCACTCCCCTTTCCGTCCGAGGCAACAGAGTCCTACCTTTCTTCCCGTCTACCTCCCACGTCCTTTCCCAAATTCGCTCTCTGTTCGTGGCGCGGTCCCCGGTGGGTTGGTTGCGAGTACTGGTTGGGGTCCCGGGTTCTGTCCCGGGCCCTGATTTGGTAGTTGAAACCATGCCCATTTTGACTGCGCCTGCACAGAGAGTGTTCCTGGGGCGGGAACGGTATCTGCGCTGTCCGTCAGTCTTGCTGGCTACGACGTTAGGCGACTCCCTGGTTTTTCTAGAGTGTCGTCTGGTAGTCGTATCCACGCCTGACTGGCACGCGGCGGAGATGTCTGTCCCGCCCATCCGGAATCCCCCAGCTTTGGGGGCTGGAGCTGGGGGACCTATGCCAGCCCTCCCGAAGCTCTAGGTCCCGTGGCGCGCCGATGGGCTGCATGGCCGGGGGGTAAATCCGGTCCCGAGTGCTACACCACTAAAATAATGAATATGAAGTCGGTAAATGCGAAAATATTACCCCAGGGAGGTACCAGACCGACAGGGTGGAGAATCCTCCCCTGCGCCTTCGGGCGCAGGCACTGGCGTATACGTATTCTGGGGGGCCCACATTTCCCGAGTACGATCACCTTTGGTGATATTGGAGCGGTTAGGCGCTCAAATACCATCGAGTGCCTCCCTACCTCCGCCGCATAATCAGGGCATATTTGAACGATCGTGCCGTCGTCTACCCGGTCCAGGGTGGGCAAAGTCGGCGAGACGTCGTGTGCGGTGTTGCGCAGAGGTCGGTCCTGGGCCCCCACTGTGGAACATCGCATAGGACTGGGTCCTGAGGGGAGCGCTCCTCCCCGGCGTCGGCGTCATCTGCTACGCCGACGACATACTCGTCACAGCGCGCGGGAGCAACCCCGCCAGGCGTGCCTTCTGGGCACGGCTGGGGTGGCGCACACGGTGGCAAGAATCTGGCGACTAGGCCTGGAGGTGGCCTTGAACAAGACGGAGGCCGTGATATTCTACGGGCCCCGCCAGAGGCCACCACCGGGCCTGAGCATAACGGTAGGAGGCGTCCGCATCGCCGTCGGGCCGTCCATAAATTATCTTGGACTGGTGCTCGACGGGCGATGGAACTTTGCGGTACACTTCAAGCGCCTGGCGGCGAGGCTAGTTCGGCCGGCGGCGGGACTCTCCCGTCAGCTACCGAATGTCGGCGGGCCGGGCGCAGTGTGCCGCAGGCTCTTTGAGGGAACCGTACGGTCGATGGCCCTTTACGGGGCCCCGATCTGGGCGGATCGCCTGTCGGCCAAAACGACTGCGCTGCTTCGCAGGCCGCAGCGTGTCCTGGCCGCGATAAGGGGGCGATAAGGGGATACCGCACGGTGTGCTTCGAAGCGGCCTCTCTGCTGGCCGGATCCCCACCATGGGACCCCGAGACCCGAGTCCTGGCGCTATTGTACCAGTGGCGCCGGGATGCGGCCAAGCGCGGCTCTCGCCCCGCGCCTCGTGAAGTGGAGGTAAAGCGGGCAGGGCTGCGCGACGAGTTACTCATGGTGGAGTGAAAGGAGCGCCTCGCGCACCCCAGCGCGGGCCTCTACACCATTGAAGTGGTGAGGCCCGTCCTGACCGAATGGGTGGAAAGGCACCACGGCGCCCTAACCTTCCGCCTGACGCAGGTCCTCTCGGGGCACGGTTGCTTCGGGAGGTACCTGTGTCGCATAGGGCGGGAGATGACATCGGGGTACCACCATTGTGGCGCGGGCGACGAGGAGGACACGGTGGACCACACTGTCGCCGTGTGCCCTGTGTTATTGTTTTGTGTGCCCCGTGCGAGGAGCGCCACACCCTCGTCGCCCAAATTGGTGCGGACCTGTCGCTCCCGGCCCTGGTTCTGTCCATGGTCGGGGTCGATCCTGGATGGACGGCTGTCGCCAAAATACATTGCAAGTTTTGTACAGGCAACGAGAGGCGTTCAAAGATACTTATGAAATTTTTGCATCTGTGGCGACCATAGGATGTAGCACTGCAGTGTGCGAATCTACGTTGTCAACTTTAACTGCAATCAATAGGCCTCAAAGGCTGGCTATGGGTCACGAGAGAATGGCTGGTATGGTATTTCTGGCATTTGAAAAAAAAAAGAACAAAATCAGTTGATCTGAACGAAGTTCTTCGCATTTTTAATAACACGGCGAATTGTAGAATTCAGCTGTTTTAAATATTTTTTATTATTATTTTAATTATTATGAACAATATGATCTAAATGGTATTTTTGGTCGTATCTTTTTACTCGTATCACCACACCTAACAATTAATTATTACCTCACTCTCACTCAGACGTGGATCTCTACATCCAAATCTGGAAGTTCAACAATCTTGTTCGCTTGTTCTTCATCATTGAGGATTTAATAGTTCTTAGATCCATGCTCATGATCTGTCACAAAAGATACATATTGGTGATTGATTTAGGAGCCCGTGCTTCGAGGGCAGATCAATTATGATAAATTTTTTACTTCTGCCCTACCTGTAACCAATGCTGCCCTACCTCAAATTCGACTCTAGCTACAGCCCTGTAGCGACGTCAACGATGCTCAACGCAGTGGTCGCCCAAATACGGCTGTTAACGAAGAATCTCTAGCGCGTCGCATAGCACTGATGTAATTTTCAGATGTCGCTGTTAAAGACCGTCTCTCACGCAGGTAATCACTGAGATTGCTACGCCTACACCTAAACTCATTAAACAAATTGTAAAAAATTCCGCGAGAGGAGGCTTTATAATTAAATGCCAATAGACTTTCTATTGTTTAAAAATATAATTAATACTTTCTTGTAAATTACGACTACAATGAAATTTATTTTAATCAGATTTTTTTTTGTTTTTAGGGGCTTTAGGATTACTCATGGAGAATACACTAAGAAGATGCACTTTCAGCATAAGTGTTTCAGGTTTTTGTAATACTTGCGAGAATAATACAGCAAGTGTTTCATTAACCTCTGGTATTTATCTGTTATAATCAATAAACCTTCGTATTATGTACAATACGCATCGTTCTACACACAGTTCTAAAGTGGTAAGTGTTCTCATATTTCTTTATCATAATTTTTCTTTAATGTTTCAAAGTAGTGTCTTTCAAGTGTGTGTATATTTCAAGCTATCAAAGTAAACAAGCTTTTCAAGAATTTTAAATATGACTGCTTTTAACATTATTATCGCCTGTTTATCAAAGAATAAACTTGGTTAAGCTTTAACATACAAGGCCTTGTAACGTGTGAATCTATTCGTGTTGGTTAATTAACTTAATAAAATTTAATTTCATTGCTTCACTATTAATATATGTGATAATATACTTTTGCGAAATGTACAAAGGTTTACATTTTCGCGCATTGAGTATTTTTATAAGTAGTTTCATTTTTGTGATACGCTCACTTATTGGAGTCTATTTGAGATACAGATCAAAGATACTGAATCTTTGTAGTTATTTATTAAGCCTATACATTGGTTTAAGTTTACAAGAAAAATAAATTGTATTGTTGAGAAGTTTCTTGCCGTTTCTTCATAAATAATTTATTAGTTGTAATGTGTTTTTGAGTGATTTAAGTTTGTAACCAATAAATATATTTTAATTGAACGGAAGAAACTTTAGAGATACTGTGACCGGGAATGATTTATGCATAATGAATTATTTATGATTCAAACGTATCATTCAAAATGGAACCACTTTCAGTTTGAAGATCGGATATCACAAGAACAAAATCCGATAATTATGAAGCAATGTGGGTGTTGTAATTCACTGGAGATTGACCCAAAGCGAATTTCAAGACTTGACATATCGACGTGAACGCCATCTACTTATGTATTAGTGAAGAAAGTTTGTTAAGCTACATCATGCATCGACGGCAGCCGAAGTTACTTTTAGTTTATTTCGTTTAATAACCTGCTGAAATCAAATCAATTTTCGGTATTCGAGTGTGGTGTACATATCATTGAGTAAACTTCCCACTAGGCTTACACAAGCCGTTGATATATATAGTCTACCCCCAGTTAGGAGGTACAATAGTGGACATACCTCTTTTTGTTGCTTAAAGTTATAATGCGAATATTCATTTAAATAATTTATTTGGACGTAGTTGAATTCATGTAGGGATATTATTGTTATAATATTAAATGAACGAATAAATGATTTTTATTGTTTTATTTGTGTAATTAGAATATTCATGATTGGAGAAATTCATACTTGTATATTTTATCTTTAATGGGTCTTTTTATTTGTCATTATTCTTATACTTAATTATTTTAGTCAAGAAAGATATATTTATTAGAAAGGGATTATTTTTAGAATACATAAATCTAAAATTTCGACCTAAATATGTTACTAAAACGAGTAATTTATTTTGATATAAGTCACGTTCTTCCATCTCTACATTTTAAAAGAAAACACAATCATATTTGTTGTTACGTTGTGTTTGTGGTTATGTTGCAGAAACTACTGAATTAATCCAAATAATGAAACAGCTTTCAATTTGAAGATCGGATTCCTCGAAAAGAAACCCAAGAAAATATTAAATAATGTAGGTTTTGTAATTCTTTGGAGCTTATGCTAAAGTGAACACGTCCATCTTTGGTATATTCTCTAAGGAATTTCAAGGCTTGACACAACGACGTGAGCACCATCTACAACACATGCGTCGGTGAGGAAAGTTAGCCAAGCTTCATCATGCGTCGACGGCAGCCGAAGTAAGTGACTTTTAGTCTACATCAGCCCAAATTAAGGCAATCATCTGCACGTAGGGCACCACATTGTATCATTGAGAACCAGTTTAATTTAAATCCATGTAAAGCTCTCCAATCTCTCTCCAAAAAATATTAATATGACTAGAAATGTCATACAGTTTTTATTTAGCCCATTAACACTCAGAAAAATACTTTCAATTTTTTGGAGTTTACTCCATAAGAACTGATTTTCATATATAAGGCGCCCGGTATGAGAAAAATGTGAGAGTAAAATCTACTAATGAATTACCTCGTTACGTTTTTGGTGCGCAAGGCAAAAATTACTTTATTTGTTACAACATAAGGATGATTTCACATTAAATGTTGTTTAACATAATATGTCTTTTCATTTGTAAGTGACAAGAGTAATTTATTGCTTTGCTCATTTTATATGACGAATGATCGTAGGTATTAGATAATGTTTTGGAGATTTGTGACTTTATTACTAGGTGCCATAGTTGTAATTAGGTTGAACTTAAAACTGTTTTAAAACTTTTTATATCAAGATAACCCGCGACGCACGCTCGAACGACCTTGTGTCCTTTTATTGGTATAATATTTGGAGTTTACTCCATAAGAAACGATTTTCTTATTTTTATATAATTAACACAATAATAGTTTTTATATATGTATATTATTTTAATTAATTTGTTAATTTACCCTTTCATATGGTATTAATCTTTTTTCAGTTAAATAAACTCTTTTTGCGTATGTTTAGACAATCGTACATAAGTAGTAAACTCCAGTCGTGCATCGGAGCTGACACACACAGCTTTTTATTCAGATTTTTCACAAAGGATAAATTGTATCGGAATATTCCAAAAAATGAGAATCTATGGTATTCGTAAACTGATTCTTGTGCATTTTTAGTACTTAAAATTTCTTGCTAGAGTCAATGAATTTCGAGAATAAAAAATAGTCAAGATTAAAAAAAATCTTTCGTCCGCCATTTTGTTCAAATCAAAATTTTTGCGACCTTGCTCACCATTTTTATTTCAAGTTTGTACATCGAGGTCGGGACTTAACAGGTTTAGGGCCAATAAAATTTTTAAGGATCCGAAAAGTAACTTTATTTTAAAACAGCAGCTCTAAGAAACCCGTTTTATTACAATTTTGTCATTTAAGTTGTTTTTTTAATAACCGCCATTCGAAAGAGCACCCCCAAAAACATAAGAAATGGTAGTCGAAATTCCGACCTCTGAGCGTTAATAGGTTAACATTAAATAGGTTCTTTTCACTGTATTTTTTCAAAGAATATAAAGACTTTTTCGTTGTTGTGTATAAGATGCTCTTTATTTCATTCTAATAATGAATCAACTTTCAGTTTAGAAACCGGATTCCACAAGGAACTTAATGTGAAAAAATGTAGGTTTTGTAATGCCTGAATTGTCTAGCTTGGGCATGAACCTCGGATAACCAATCGAGTGTTTCAGGACTTAATAACATTGTCGTCATTGAAGAAAGTTGGCGAGTTGGGGAAGCCACAACAGGGAACACAACGCGTTGACAACAGTTGACAGGAGATAAGTGTGTATTTATTAAAAAAGCGGATAATCAACTAAATATTATATTTAGACGGCGCAGTTTTCGAAATTACGGCTCTAAGTAAGACCAGTAATGGTATTTTTGTTAATTAATTCGATAATTACAGTGTAAACGAGAAATAATTTGTACTTTCTGTTTGTCTGTATTTTTACGCAGTCAATATTTGAACCTGCTGCTAAATATCTGGGGACCGAAGATCCAGTGATGAAAACTTTTCGAAGGCATCCAGACAACCTCCGTGACGTAACGGCTGACGCACTTTGGTAAGCTTGCGAAGGTCACAGGTTCTATTCCCGTCTCGCGTCTAATTAGGGTGTGTAAACACCATAAAACGTGTATAATGTGTATTTATTTACAAAAGAAAGAATATATATCTAGTATATTCGTTATCTAGTACCATAACACAAGTGCTATGTTACTTAATTTGGGACTAGGTGGCGCTGTGTGAATGGTCCCCGAATATTTATTTATACACTCGCTGGACCTGTATGCCCCCCTCCCCCCCCTCTATGTTAACAGACACAACAATCTTAGTGAGTAACACAATAATTGTTAATTCCTTAAGTGGAATTAGTTCAGGGAATATATTGCATTTATTTTAAGCCCATTCTATCGGACTTAGTAGTTACAACTAAACTATAATAAATTTTCTGTTATCTTTCACTTCAAGGCACTGGCAGTATGTACTACTTACGGTATATACGAAGAAGATGAACTTCCAGCTTAAGTGTTTTTTGTTAGTGTTACATTTGCGTGTATACTATGGCAAATGTTTCATTAACCACTAACATTTATCTGGTTTAATCAACAAACCTTGGTAGTATGTACAATACGCATCGTTCTACACGCAGTTCTAATGTGGTAAGTATTAGCATTATTTCTTATATAATATTCCTTCATTTGTTTCAAAGTAGTGTTTTTCTGGTTTATTTATAACTCAAGCCGGCAAGCAAGTATTTTGAGAATTTCGAGTATGACTGCTTTCAGAATTATCCTTACTTGATAAACAAAGATTAGACTTGGTTAAGCTTTAATATACAATACCTTGTTCTAGTGTGATACTATGCGTGTACTTCGAAAAAATTGAATCGTAATTTTTAACTTCATACACGTATTGTATATAATATGTGTATTCTTGCAATATGTATTAAAGTGTATATTTTGCGCGCAATCACAGTATTTTCAAAAGTCATCTCATTTTTTATTTACGTTGACTTATTTTAGTCTATTGTAGTCATTGTGTGTGTTTATTGTAGTCATATGCTTAATAGTTTGTATCTATACATACCCTCTTCATTTTAGTTTCACTTTTATTTCACAAAATCTGTATAAAAATTTCAATATTTTATCCAACAATGTATGACTGTCGTTTCTCTTAATTTACTTTTTCAAAGAATATACTATACTTGTTCGTGGTTGTTTCTAAAAAGCTCTATTCACTGTATTTTTTCTAAAAAATCAGTAGGAATAATAGTTTACAAACCTCTTTGTGTAGCTTGAAGTTATAATGCGAATGTTCGTTGAAATATTTAATTCGGACGTAATAGTTGAATTTATGTAGGGGTATTATTATTATGTTAAAAAACGAATAAATGATTTTTATTATTGTATTTGTATAATTAGAATATTCATGATTGGAGAAGTTCATATGTTTTTGTGTATTTTACCTTTAATGGGTCTTTTTATTTGTCATTATTCTAATACTTAATTATTTTAGTTAAGAAAGATATATTTAAAAAGGGATTACTTTTAGAATATGTAAATCTAAAATTTCTGCCTGAAAATGTTATTAAAACGAGCAACAATTGTACACAGTAATGTATTTTGATATAAGTCACGTTCTTCCATCTCTACATTTTAAAAGAAAACACAATCATATTTGTTGTTGCGTTGTGTTTGTGGTTATGTTGCAGAAACTACTGAATTAATCCAAATAATGAAACAGCTTTCAATTTTAAGATCGGATTCCTCGAAAAGAAACCCAAGAAAATATTAAATAATGTAGGTTTTGTAATTCTTTGGGGCTTATGCTAAAGTGAACACGTCCATCTTTGGTATATTTTCTAAGGAATTTCAAGGCTTGACACAACGACGTGAGCACCATCTACAACACATGCGTCGGTGAGGAAAGTTAGCTAAGCTTCATCATGCGTCGACGGCAGCCGAAGTAAGTGACTTTTAGTCTACATCAGCCCAAATTAAGGCAATCATCTGCACGTAGGGCACCACATTGTATCATTGAGAACCAGTTTAATTTAAATCCGTATAAAGCTCTCCAATCTCTCTCCTAAAAATATTAATATGACTAAAAATATCAAACAGTTTTTACTTAACCCATTAACGTTCAGAAAAACATTTTCATTTTTTTCATGTTTTTTGAAAATGATAAAATGTATCGGAATATTCCGAAAAAATCGGAATCTAAGGTATACTTAAATTGATTCTTAGGTATTTTTAGTACTTAAAATTTTTTGCTAGGGTCAATAGATTTCGAGAATAAAAAAATAGTCAACATTTAAAAAAATCTTTCGTCCGCCATTTTGGTCAAATAAAAATTTTTGCGACTTTGCTCACCATTTTAATTCAAGTTTTGAGGTTCATCGAGGTCGGGATTTTAATAGGTTTTGGGCCAATGAAAAATTTTAAGGATCCGAAAAGTCACTTTATTGAAAAGAAGCAGCTCAAAGAAACCCGTTTTATTACAATTTTGTCATTTTATGTTGTTTTTTAACAGTCGCCATTCGAAAGAGCACCCTCGAAAACATGAGGAATGATAGTCGAAATTCCGTCCTCTGAGCGTTAATGTGTTAATATTAATTCTGTCCTTTTCACTGTATTGTTTCAAAGAATACAAAGACTTTTGATGTTGTGTATAAGATGCTCTTGAATTCATTCGAATAATGAATCATCTTTCAGGTTGAAGACGGATTCCACAAGAAACTCAGAAAAATTATAAGAAATGTAAGTTTTGCAATGCCCGAATAGTTGAGTCTGAGTGACATTGTATACCTTAGGCTCTGCCAATCGGGTATTTCAGGACTTAATCAAATCGTCGTAAATGAAGAAAGTTGCCGAAGCTACACCATGCGTAGACAATAGTGGACATGGAAAAGTTGTGTACTTATTAAAAAAGCGAAATAATATTAAACTAAAGAATCAATTCACACGGAGCAGTATTTTCGAAATTACTTTTTTTTGGCGGTGGAAATGCATTACGCACACTCCGCTACGTGGGAATGGGCGAAGGGGTAGTGTGGGGCTCCCCGTGCAATACGCCGGTGTTCCTTCACACGCCTTAAGTATCGAGGCCGCGCCCACGACCGATCACTACGACGGCCAGAGGTGTGTCGCCAATTTTCGGCGACGAGTGGCTTTGTGTGAGCGGGAGGGAACTTAGCGCATCTCCCTCTCCGCTGCCTCCGTCACGGACATGACTGCCTCGCAGAAGGAGGCGACAGCGTCTCATCCCGCTTGGCCTCCGACCATAGCTAGGATGATGGCCGGGAGTGAGAGGTCAAGACCGATGATGGTGACGAGGTCTCGGCACTCCGATGCGGGGGCACACTTCGAGGGTGTGGAGTGCCGTATCCCCGTCGCCGACGTCACAGTGGTGGCACTCTGTCGTTCTGCTCCTTTTGAGCGATGCGACACAGGTATCGCACGAAGCAGACGTATCCCGAGAGTACCTGTGTCACGTGAAACGACAGAGTGTCTGTCAATCCAGTCTTACAGGGCGGGCCGCACCTCTGCCATGGTGCATTGGCCTGCACTGGGTTGCGCAAGTCTTTCTTTCCAAACTGCTGTGAGATTTTCTCGGAGATCCACCCGCTTAGCCTTAATTTCACGAGGCGTGGGGCAAGAACCCCGGACAACTGCCTCCTTCCGAGCTGAGCTTCCAGATCCCACGGCATGGATCCGGCGAGGAGGGAGGCCGCCTCAAAGGACATCATGCGGTATCCTCTGATAGTACTGACAGCCAGTGTGCGCTGCGGTTTTCGCAGCAAGGCAGTGCTCTTGTGCTCTCAGGTGCCCCACCCAAACGGGGGCCCCGTAAAAGGCCATTGACCGTACGGTTCCTTCGTATAGTTTCCGGCACACTGAGTTCAGTTCCCCGATGTTGGGGAGCAGTCGAGCGAGTGCCCCGGCTGCTCCCGTGAGTCGAGAGGCCAGCCGCTCAATGTGCCAAAAAGTCCCATCGACGGATTTTCGAAATTACTGCTCTAAGTAAGACCATTCAGGTAACTGCGTATTTTCATTTCCTAAGGGACATTTTAGCCAATTAGTTCCATAATAAACATGTCTCTTAATTTAAAAAACGGTTGTCCTTATTTTTGCAGATGATTTCTAATGTAAACATGTGTAGTTGCATTTATATGACATAAATGCCAAAAAATACGTGTTTTACGGTCTTTAGCCGTGTCAAAGTAGGGTGTCAGTATCAGTATTAAAGTGACCCTGAGACATCTGAGTCTAGTATAGTTTTAATCTGTTTCTACAGCAACCGGTGTAAAGAAGCGAAATGTCACGCACGGGGTGATAAGTACGCGCTCAAATTGATTTATCTCTTAAACTAATTTAGATATAAATATAGCATGAACGTTATTATAAATTCAATTTTATTTCTGGTTCAAATATAGTATATGTCAGCTATTGCTGAGCTATTGCTCAACCGCCTAGATATGCAACAAAACCAATTTATATCTGTTAAATGTAATGAAGTCAGTAAATATATTGGCATTTATTTTAACCTACCTTTAGTGAATTTTAATTTAACTTTTACTTCAAGACCTGTATGTACTACTCACGGAGATTACACGAAGAAGATGCACATGATGTGGGAAGTGTCCAGCTTAAGTGCTTCAGGTTTATGTAATACTTGCGAGTATAATACTGCAAGTGTTTCATTGACCTCTAACATTTATCTGGTTTAATCGACGAACCTTCGTTGTATTTACAATGATCATCATTCTACTCGCAGTTTCAATCCATAGTGTTACCATTATTTCTTACATCGTATTCCTCCATTTATGTTTCAAGGTTTTGTGTTTTGAGTTTATTTGTGTTTCTAGCCAGTAAGCTTAAAAATTGGTTAAGATCGCAACAAATAACAATCATCAGTGTCATAGACAGGCCTAAATATTTTCATATCATCAGCAAATTAAAGAAAATGTGAATTTTGAAAACATCTACTTAAATCATTTAAGAGTATTGTGAATAAAAGAGGCCCAAGTAAAGATTCCTGCGTTACTTCAAAAGTAATACTTATCCAAGGCGAGTAATAACTATTTACAACAACTGCTTGTGATCTATTTTCAATATAAGATGTAGTAAACCATCAAAATAAGTTTCCATGAATACCAGACATAACCAGTTTGTTTAATAGTACGCAGTGGTCGATACGGTCAATGCTTTACTGTAATCGGTAAAAATTCCATCCACTTGTCCACCAGAATCCATATCAGAGGTCAAGAGTCCAGAAAAGGTTAAAAGATTCGAAGTCCTAGAACAATTTTTAAGAAAACCAGGTTGTTCAGAAATGAAATCAGTAATATAAACTTTTTTCCATATATCCGGAACTATATCTTCACATATTGATTTCTGATATACAATTGTTAAGGGTATAGACAAAGCTTTAGCACATTTGGTTACGAAGATTGGCACAATTTTCAAACCCTGCACTCTCCTGCCCTCAATTAAACAATGTTATCGTTAGTAGTTGCAGTTTTTGGACGTCCTGAAGGCACGTTATGGTCTTCCAAGCTCTCATGGCCACGTTTACATTCAGTAGTCCAAAACTTCACTGTATGAAATGATGGTGCCGAGTTCCCATATACAAAGTCTTACTCATTTGTATTGCCGAAAAAAAATTTTTAAAAGTTAAAAAGTTACTAATTCCTTATAATAATACTTATTCAAACAGTAGTTTGACAGTATTCAAATAACAACTGCGCGTCCTAAGCGGCTGAAACTTTGGTAAATATGTGTCAAAAAATGCTGTGGTGTAAATAGTAAGTAAGTGAGTAATAAATAAGTATTTGAACCGTAAAGACGTGTTTCTTATTCGCTCCGGCGTTGATCCTTTTTAGGGCGACCCTGCCAGGATGCACAACTACATTCATTAGCTTTTATTGACGAGTGCTGCTATCTTCATGTTAAGGTCGAAAACTTTTCAGACCACCCTCGTAAGTTGATGAAAGATACAAGTCTGTCAGAACCGGTTTTGTCTTTAGTAATCCTAGTTCACAGCGAGGGGTATTATTGAAAAGTTGCAAGTTTCTTTCTCCGTGTAGGGTTGGAATAGGAGCACTGACCCCTGCAGCCAGGAGCACCTGGTCGCAAAATTAAAACAAAACACTAGCTAGGTGGTAGGGCAACAAGACCATTCAAATGACCACCCCCTCTGGTTTTTGAATATGCCACCATAATAACCTTGTTTTGTTTTCCGGTATAAGTGACTAGCTCCCCTGTGCAAACGGTAGCATTTTAGCGGTGCCCCTGGTGTCGTAATGGCGTAAGTAACTGCGTACGTCGGGCCATCAGCCTCTATAACAATATAATGAATAAAAATGTTCAAAAATGAATTAAACCATTAAAATGGTGCTGTATAAAGGTATCACATAAAATGATATGTATTTTATTTTATTAGATAGGGTACTTGTATATTTTAGTTGGAAGTTGTTTTGTAGTTTTAGTTTAGTTTTAGTTATAATAATTTAGTAGTAGTTATAATCCGTTAAACAATGAGTGTTTGGCGTCCGGATGTATCGGGCTCTTCTAGGGCATCATTGAATATGATTATTTACATCAGAAATAATGAAAATAACTGTGTGTGTCAGCTCCGACGCACGACTGGTTCGTACTTAAGTACTTCGTCCTTAAGTACTTATCGTACTTAAGTTTACTACTTAAGTACGATTGTCTAAACATACGCAAAAAGAGTTTATTTAACTGAATAAAGATTAATACCATATGAAAGGGTAAAATAACAAATTAATGAAAATAATATACATATATAAAAAAAGTTTTAAAACAATTTTAAGTACAACCTAATTACAATTATGGCACCTAGTAATAAAGTCACAAATCTCCAAAACATTATCTAATACTTACGATCATTCGTCATATAAAATGAGCAAAGCAATAAATTATTCTTGTCACTTACAAATGAAAAGACATACGTTAAACAACATTTAACGCGAAATCAACCTTAAGTTGTAACAAATAAAGTAATTTTTGCCTTGAGAGATACATCGTTTTGTTTTGTTTAGTGTGTTCCGGTGCACGCGCACTAAAAACGTAACGAGGTCATTCATTAGTAGATTTTACTCTCACATTTTTCTCACACCGGGCGCCTTATATATGAAAATTGATTCTTAAGGAGTAAACTCCAATAAATTGAATTTAAAATGACACTATCCTAGTTCCTTAAAAGTAAGCAAAACAGCAGATAGGCAGACGGCCCCTTAATAGTAAGCAGTTAGAGGCGCTAGGGACGCCGCGAACACGCTACTGTCCAATAAGGTACAGGAATCTGGGACACTAATGCCAGAACAAAACACAAGGTTATTATGGCGGCAAACTTATAGACCAAGGGTGGTTGCCGCCCAGACAGGCTTGGAGCCCTACCACGTAGCAAAATCATGTTGTTTGCAAAAAATATGGTCTTAAGTTTAATTTAATATTGAAAATGTTCTATTCTCAGTATTTTGTTTAGTGGACTTATTAAATAAAATAAAATAATGATGAATCTTAAAGTAAAAATATTTATTAGCAAATTTATATCAGAATATATTATCATAAAGAAAAGAAAATATTCGTAGTACCCTAGTACCTTAAGAGAACAAAATATGAAATAGTATTATGATTAGAAAAAGTAATTATTGTTGAAATAGTAAACTTTAGGCGTTGAAAACTCGAGTCACCTCAGCCAGGGGAGTGTTGAAGGTCCCTGGTTTGACCAAATTAACAATTTGCTCAGCAATTTCTTGGCCTACTCTTATTTGAGCCTCTTTTGTAGATGCACCTGAAATTCAATATCCATGAAATAAATTCCTTGCTTAATGCAATATCACGTCTGGAACAAGTTAGTTGTAAAAAAAATTCAGGTCAATGGATTATTTGAGAGGTGAGGTATTATTAGTTAACAGAGAGATTGCATTTTTGGTTTCCCAAAAAACAAAACCCCAGGAACAAAATAATTTGTTTGGCAAAAGTTGATATTACAGTATGTTTTGAATATTGAATGAATAATTGAAGGCGTATATTTTATATAGTAGTTTTAAGGTGGTAGATGCTATGTCATACTAAGACAGTTTAAAGTAACAAAAAACTTAATTTGAGTATAAATGAATTTCACTTGGCATTTGAACCGTTCAGGGGCTGAAAAACAACCCCTTCGGCCACATTCAGCTTGTCTTAAAAAGCGAGAAAATAACTCTAGTTAATAAATAATAACGTTGTCATATGAACTGACATACCAATTCTGTCTCATATAAGAGGGTTGTCTGAAAATTTTCCGACTTAACAAAGATACAAGACGTTTTTGTGACGTGTTCATAACCTCTGTTAAACCTCTCATTTTAATTCGGCGGTCATCTAGCACCATTTGGTAAACTTTGGCGATGATTTCGTCGGTAGTTGCAGTTTTTGGACGTCCCGAACGTTCATCGTTTCCCAAGCTCTAACGGCCACGTTTAAATTCAGCTGGCCAAGATTTCACTGGTAAATGATGGTGCAGAGTCCCCATACACAGAATTCAACACATGTTTGATTTGCATAGGCGTATTGCCTTTCAAAAACAAATATTTAATGACAGCTCGATACTCGAATTTGTCCATTTTCATAAAAACACTTACATCAACTCACTCAAACGAATGCTACATAACAACTGCGCGTCCAAAATGGCTGAAACTTTGGCGAGTAACTGTCAACATATGAACAACGAAATTCACTAGCTTTTATTTACGAGTGCTGCTGCTATCTGCATGTTGAGGTCGAACACTTTTCAGACCACCCTCGTATTATATACAATGTAGGTGGTTAAGCACCTGATAATATTCTTTTATCCCTGCCTACCCGCAAGTTAGTTTTGATGCTGCAACGCATGACGGTGATTTCGACTAAAACTACTCGACCACCACCGCGCCGCCCTCGTCTTGGTTAGCCGCTGCACGAGTGTTTATAATCGTTATTGTGAACCGCTAATTATAAAGGCCTAGACTCAAAACCGTATAACCAGCCATGGAAGGTAGCAGATCCGAGAACCTCAGATGAGTCACCGCTCTTTCTAACTTGCTGGGTACTGGCCTTTCGTTTCCACGTTAATTATCGAACCTGCACTACTATTGTCTATATTGTTTAAAATAAGCCACACTATTTATTCTATGGTCCTTCAGCCTCACCAACAGGTATGTATGTATGTACGTATAACACACAGTTGAAGATAGCTTTAAAATAAAGACTAAAAGTAAACTATTATTACAAATTAATGGTATTTACCTAAGTGTGGTGTTGCGATTACGGATGGCTGTTGAATGATTGCTAAAGTGGTCGGGTCACCCGGTGGTTCTTTCTCAAACACATCCAAAGCTGCACCACCAACCTGAAAATAACATACACTTTGTATATTTTTCAAGTGAAAACTTCTTTAGCATCGTTGTGATCTGATTTTCGATGAAACGGAAAAGTCACAGTAATAATCACCTATATACATCTTTATATAATAGGTCTTTACCTATGAAATTGCCATTCTGCAGTACTGGCCATTTCAAATCAAAATAATTTTTGTTTGCTAAGAATTCTAATTTCAAATTAATTTTATTTTAAAAACATGGAATTCTTTTTCCAAAAGTAGTCATTTGCTTATTAATTAGTGTTACATTTTCATCGCATTTCAATCTTTTTCGTCATCATGGATACGTTAAAAATTCGAGTAATTATGGAATATGAGTACCGTCGTGGCAGCAACACGGCACAAGCGGCACGCAACTAACATCAACGACGTTTACGGAGCCAACACTACAAACCAACGCACCACCTGTTATTGGTTTGCTCGCTTCCGTTCTGGGAATTTCGATCTGAAAAATGAACCTCGCGGTCGTCCGAAGACTTTGGTCGACAATGACGAATTAAAGGCGATTGTGGAAGCTGATGATACAAAATCTACGGCTAAATTAGCAGCAGCTTTCGAAGTTAGCGTCACAACAATATTGGTCTATTTGCATCAAATTGGCAAGGTAAAAAAGCTTGACAGATGGGTGCCCCACGAACTCAATGATCATCAGTGCGAAGTACGCGTCAAGACGTGCCTTGCACTGCTCAACAGACACACAAATGAAGGAATTTTGAACCGCATTGTTACCTGCGATGAAAAATATATTCTTTTTGATAACCGCAAGCGCTCAGCAAGTTGGTTGGATCCTAGTTTAGCACCTAAACAATACCCTAAACGAAAACTTACCCCTAGAAAAGTGATGGTCACTGTTTGGTGGTCTAGCGCCGGTGTGATTCATCACAGCTTCTTACCAAACGGGGTGAGCACTACTGCAGATGTGTACTGTGAAGAACTGAACACAATGAAGGAGAAGCTGGCACATCTCCAACCAGCATTGGTCAATCGCTCGTCTCCGCTGCTCCTGCACGACAGCGCGCGACCTAATACTGCACAGCAGACGGTCTCCAAGTTCCAAGAACTGGGGTTGGAAGTTCTCCGTCATCCGCCCTACTCACCAGACCTTGCGCCTACAGACTACTACTTTTTCCAAAATTTGGATAACTTCTTGGCGGGAAAAAAATGTAATTCCCGAGAGGCAGTACAAAATGCCTTTGGAGAATTTGTTGCCTCCCGTCCAGCTGATTTCTTTAATAAGGACATCAATAAACTGCCACTGCGTTGGCAAAGATGCATTGATTGCATGGGTGATTACTTCGATTAATACAAATAAAAAATACATGAAAAAAATTCGTTTAAATTTTTTCATACAAAACGGCAATTTCATAGGTAAAGACCGCATCGCATGGACTGCACACGTTTTTACATTTGACGTATAATTGGATGTTTGGTAAACCAAATATACAGAATAGATTATATGCGGTCAGGTCGGAGCGGAGATGTGCATATTGACGACGGGACTGGTTCACAAATTTCATGTCAGCAGTGTATGGCGCGGGCTATGTCGGCTGTTTCTCTTATGGACAAAGTCCATAGTGAGGAAATCCGCAACAGAACCAATATAACTGATATATCTCGCAAAATATGCAAGTTGAAGTGGCAATGGGCCGATCACGTTTGTCGCAATACCGATGGGCGTTAGAGCGAACGTGTCCTGGAGTAGAACGCCAGCCCGATGGAGCGATGAGCTGTGCAAAGTTGTCGGTCGGTGGTTAAGATAAATAAGGGACGGGATTTGTGGCGCTAATTTGAGGAGACAGTAATTGGCTGATGACAGAAAATGTTTGCGATCAAATCAAGTAAGGTAAATGAATAACAAACAAAACGTGGTACAATAGCAAAGCTTTTTATCTGCGCAGGGGCGGAGAAAGAACACTGACCTCTGCGGCCGGGGTCAGCCTGTCTTTATAGGCAATAAAATAACCATAGCTAGCGTCAAAAACATTTTGAAATAAAATCGATTTTAATCTCGCATTTTAAAATTCGGACCGATTATTGTTGTTCTAATATTGATAAATAACCCGTGTTTAATCATTTTTTATAGATCAAGAGAAAAAGTGAGATTCAATTGATATTTATTTAAATAAATTTTTATATTGCATTTTTGACTTATTTTGAAAAAAGCTAAAATACATGATAATTTAAAAATGGTTCACTTTCCCATAATGCATATGGGATTAAAATTATCACAAACAGTCGGGGTGGTTGTTCACCACCTACTAACGGGAATACGTCGAATTAAAAGAAAATAAGTTTTAGGATGTATTTAGAAAGCATTGCATTAATATAATAAAAATTTTAAAGATTATTTATTTCAAATAACATCTTGACTATATGTGATTAAACATTTAATTTAAATTGTAATGTATTTAAAAATATTTTAAATTTAAAACCTGTTTATGACAGAAGATTGCTATTGCTACAGTCTTAAGTATGCCATAACTTTGTATTGTGTTCCAACATTAGTGACCAAAATCCCTGTACTCTTATGGGACGGCAGAGTTGTAAACACCCATAGGCGACGGTAACTGCTAAATTCTAAGTGGGCTGTAGGCCTGTCTGCTGTCCTACAGCAATAAAAAAATACAGATATTTTAAATAATACCTTTCCAGACTTAATTGCTTTCAGGAGTGACTCTACGTGAATAAGTCCGCCGCGCCCGACGTTTACTATCTTCACACCATCCTTGCACCTGTTCAAGACGCTTTCATTGATAAAGTCTGAAATAAATTCAATTATTTTAGTTCTGATAATTCCTTAGTTTGTAATTTTCGTATATTAATATTTTTAGTTTGATAGTATTCAGCTCTCAAATATTGGAATAACATTCCTCATCCTACAACAAAACTTATTGACCTTCAAAATCGGCAGGACCTCGAAATAGATACAAATGCTCTACATACGTCTACGCTTTTTAGAACAATGACATAAATTTTCTCATTAGTAATTTTATTCTTTCATTAGGAATTATTTTTATTTTTTAGTTTGATTAATCATAAAAGCCTGTTTTTTAGTTTTTTTAAACTATGTTTTAGTTTAAATTATAGTCCTAAGCTATGATAAAATATCTATGGAATACTATTTACTTTCAGTAGATTTGATGAGAGGTGTGTGTAGTGTGATATAATCAGCCAGTGGCCATATTTCATCGAGCTCCATCTTTGTCGCGTGGAACTGGGTGCACTGTTCTGCAGTCACAAAGGGGTCGAAGCCGATAATCTGAAAGTCATTACAATTTATAAGTTGTTTATTCTTGAGAAGTTAAAATTTGTTTAAGAAGACTATGTGGCGTAAGTCAATTATTTCTGCTGTAGTTTAATCCTAAACACAAACAAAGAGGGAAAATGAAAGATTATTGCATGCAACAGAGATGCGAATGTTGAGATGGATGAGCGGAATTACAAAAATGGATAAAATTAGAAATGAGTATATTAGTGGAAATTTTAAAGTAGTAGTGATTGAGAAGCTGAAAAGTAATAGGTTAGCTTCGTATGGCCATATAATACGAAGAGAGGAGGATGCTACAAAGGAGAATGGATGGACACAAGAGGAGAGGTAGATGAAAAGAAAAGATGTATGGATTGTGTAAAAGATAATATGATTAAAAAAGGTGTAAATGTTCAGATGAGGGCTAATAGAGGAGAGTGGAAGGACAGGACATGTTGTGACCCCCCCCCCTACATAGTTTGGGATAAGGGCAGGAAGAAGAAGTTTAATCCTAAATAATTTCACATTTTAAACTAAAACTATTTATCTGTAGCCCAACCAAAATGTTTTATAGTTTGGGGGGGGAAGTGGGAGAGACGTTAGACGTATCGTCGTTGTCAAACCAATACCTGCTATGTGAGATATTGATGACATATAATAACCATGTCAATCACTATAAGAGCGAGTACACATTAGGCGCTCGGCGTTGCGTTGGGCGCGCGCTTGTAGCATACATACAGCCCACTTAGCACGGCGTTTAACGAGCGTTACCAAGGTATACTACTAGCTCAGTTCGGAAAATTTCTACTATTTCCTCTCAATTGCGTTTTTTAATATTTTATTTTTATAACCTGGACTTTGCATGTCCCATATAGCAGGACTCTTTTGGATTTCATTTATAAATAAACCTGTATCGAAGTGTTCGATCTCCATAATACATGTGCACTCTACACGAAAGCGCGCGTTCAAATGTACAGCAAAATGGCGGCGCTTATATGACTTGTATCTACAAGCGCGCAGCTGACACCCGCGCAACGCGCGTTTCAACGAAATTCTGAGGGCGCGCGTTTCAAAGCGCCCAATGTGTACCCACTGTAAAAGAAATTGTACATGTTCCGTTCCTTATCTCAAACTATATGGGGTCGGTACAACATGTTCTCTCCTTCAACTCTCCTCTATTAGCCGTCATCTGAACATTCACACCTTTTTTAATCATATTATCTTTTTCACAATCCATCCATCTTTTCTTTTCATCTACCTCTCCTCTTGTGTCCATCCATTCTCCTTTGTAGCATCCTCCTTGTTATATTACGTTCCCCTCTTCGTATTATATGACCATACCAGACTAACTTATTTTCAGTTTCTCAATCACTGGCGTTACTTTTAAACTACTAAAAATTAATTTTACATGAGAATGTTTTACTCCAAGTGTAAAAGATTAAATTTTTGCGTATAGCAGAAATTGGTTTGACAACGGCAATATGTTTTTTTTGTAATATCAGTGTAAATAGTAAATGATAAAATATTATCTATGATCAGGTAAGTATCATAATTGTGCAAGCAAACCATAAGCTAAACCGAATAAAACCGCCAAACTTTTGAATGCAGCTTTTAACCACGATGTTTTCTTGTAACGTACTCAAATTAATTTTAATTAATATACAGTTAAAACACAATTATTACTAAATCAACTATTTGTAATTTCTTTTACTTATTGTAAACTTTTTTAACATTTATCAATAAATTTCAGTTCAGTTATAATTAATAATAATAATGCAATACAAAAATGTTTGAATTCTGAAACATTGAATTTGAACCCCGAATTAAAAAAAAATATTTATGTCGGGTTATATTCACCTTCATGCCAAATGCGTGCATACGGGTAGCAACTTCCCTGCCCACTCTTCCTAGGCCAAGGACGGCTAAAGTCTTCCCGTTGAGCTCTGTGCCAGTAAAGAGCGCACGCTCCCAAAGGCCTTTCTTCATGGACGTCGCAGCAGGAACAACGTGGCGCGCCAAATTCAACAGTAGACTGCATGTCAACTCACAGGCACTCAAGGCGTTCGCTCCAGGAGCACTGATATAACATATATATATTTACTAGCTGACCCGGCAAACGTTGTTCTGCCATATAAATAATAAAATGTCAAAAAATTAAAAAAAATTTTTTGGGGGTGGGTCACCCCTAACATTTAGGAGGATGAAAAATAGATGTTGGCCGATTCTCATAGATACCGGATAAGCACAAAAAATCACTAACTCAATTTAGTTATCTGCCTACTGCCTACCCCCTAAGAACGATGGCGTGATTATTTATAGCCTATGACCATTTCTAGGTTATCATCTATCACCATACCAAATTTCATCAAAATCCGTTCAGCCGTTTAGGCGTGAAAGAGGAACAGACAGACAGACAGACAGAGTTACTTTCGCATTTATAATATTAGTATGGATTACGTATGTAACTATCAGAGGACAATGGAAAATATTAGGAATAAAATTGCAAGATATAATATCTATAAAAATATATAAAAAATGATCAACATCATCATCTTAACTCTCGCTTCGGCGCCCGCGGTCCGCTTTCCGACTTTTTCTTCTCCACTTCGCACGATCTTCGGTATCTCTGGTGATCAGTCCATCGGAACGCATATCGACCTCTACGACGTCAAGCCAGCACTTTTTGGGTCTACCCCTCCTGTCGGGGCCCGGCGGTGCCAGACATTTGTTCTCCACGTAAGTAGCCAGTTGCCGTAAAACGTGGTCATACCAGCGAAAGCGACACTCTTGCAAATTATCCGCTATGTCACGGACATGAAAAAAAATGATTAACATAACAGATGTTAACAATAGGATTAGTAGATTAAAATGTTAATGGGCAGGCCATCTAGTAAGACGAGAAGAAAACTTATGGACTTAAAAAAATATTAAATTGGATGCCGCAGGATGGGAATAGATGGAGAAGAAGGAGGGGCGACTGTGTGTTTAATGTAGTATGTGGGAGAACTGGCGAAGAGTCACAAGGGACAGAGCGGATTGGAAGAGATCGCGGGTGTATACACACACACACACACACACACACACATATATATATATATATATATATATATATATATATATATATATATATATATATATATATATATATATATATATATATATATATATATATCTAATATATAAAATTCTCGTGTCACAATGTTCGTTCCCGTACTCCTCCGAAACGGCTTGACCGATTCTCATGAAATTTTGTGAGCATATTGAGTAGGTCTGAGAATCGGCCAACATCTATTTTTCATACCCCTTAGTGATAAGGGTTGTCCACCCTTAACATTTTATGGTAAAACAACGTTTGCCGGGTCACACACACACACACACACACACACACACACACATATATATATATATATATATATATATATATATATATATATATATATATATATATATATATATATATATATATATATATATATATATATATATATATATATATATATATATATATATATATATATATATATATATATATACAGTATCTGTCGTTAATAATGGATAATCCGGTAAGTGGAGGTAGTCCAGATTTCAGGCTGCAATAAAATCATTGTTTATGTCAGTTTTACCAACAGTGTAAAAATGGTGTCCACTTTTATTTTATTTTTTAATTTTGTTCCTTTGGTCATTCAATCATGTACCATTTCAATGGCATTGTACTCCTAGAAACTTGTTTTATTTAATTAGATTTAGAGGCGTTTTTATCATAAAACACTAATAAAATTAAAGTTTCAAGTATTTTTTCCTTGTTGTTTTTTCATTACTTACTACGTACGCTATAGCTGCCCATTATCTTAATAATATGTCTGGTATATGTGGATTCTAAAACGGTATGATAAAGTGTACGTAAGCAAGCAATACTAGCTCCAGGAGCAAAAGAATTAAGTTAGATCGGGATTTTAATTTTTCAAGTAATATAATTTTTATGATTTAAGCTAAAATACTTCAAGACATGGTTTTATTCCATTAAGATTGCAATTTTCATCTAATTAGTATCTCACCATCTTTTCAGTCTCTAGGAGTACGATGCCACAAAAATTACACAAAAATACCAAATTTTGTTGAAATGGCCTATTGAAGGGCCAAAGGAACAAAATTCAAAAATAAAATAAAAGTGGACACCATTTTTACACTGTTGGTAAAACTGACATAAAACAATATTTTTATTGCAGCCTGACATCTGGACTACCTCCACTTACCGGATTATTTAACGACAAACCCAAAACTGCCTAAGCGATGCATTCCATCGTAGGATTCATAGCTGGGACCTCTAGATTAGTCTTCAAGTGCACATAGACTACGTGAATCAGTAGGAAATCATTATCTCTATAGCATGACTGATAGTAGATGACACATAGTAGATAGAAGGTGAGAAAGTTTGATGATGTATCAACGTAATCGACTCGAATTCACTTGCCTCCCCACTTCTGTATATTTGATACTGTGTATACAACTTTTATATTTGGTCGCATTATAACTGATTGCTGGATTATTTGGTAACAGAAATAAAATCACTTGGTAGCTTACGGGTCATTAAATTACGTTATACGTTAAAGGGGGGGAGGGTATAACCGGAATGTGATATTGTGTGACAAGGGGCAAGGGAGCTCCAAAGCTTTGTGACGTCACGATATGAATAAATACGAAATGAATATGAAAGAGTACGTCCAAAGTCCATGGACACAATATGATCAAGTTATGTATCTATAATTACCATAATTAGTCGTTTATTGTTTCTTAACAAGTCGTTTGCTTTATCTGTTACCTAAAATATATGTTGATTTTATTAAAGATTATTTAAATAAAAACAAGAAAAAAATTAAAATAACTTCGATTTTATTTTTAAATACATGAAAAGTGAAAAATATGTGACGTCACATCGGGGTTCGAAAAATGTGACAACCGGTGACAAGGGCGAGAGGTTAAAAGTCCTAGAACTTATGTGACAATTTAAAGATGGCTCCTTAGTGGTATTACACCACCGTTACCCTGTGGTAACGGATTCGAATCGCACGATGTACGCTTAGACATGTACACATTATAACAATTGCCTCGACGGTGGATTGGCAGGTTACAAATACCGGTGACCTCGGTACGCAGGTTTCACGATGGTTCCCTTCACCATCGGTACGTGGCAACTATGCTATAATATACAGGATGACTTTGACAAAACCGTCCAATTTTTTTACGCACTAAACATCATTTAAGGAAACGATTTTTGCAAAAAAAAATTGTATGTCAAATTTTCATAATAAAATATTTCATTCCAAGGAAAATATGATCACTAATTCAATCGTACAGAATAGTCATATGGTGCAAACTTCGTACGTTAACCTGTTATTACCTGTCTCTGTCACTCCCGCGTAAATGAGTAGTGCGTATTCGCTCGCACAGATGCAATGACCGCCGTCCTCAGCCTCGTACTAGGTCATTGCCAGTTTTTTGCGGTACCGATGGAGAGGTCATTGACACTCTCGCGCCATATTATGTAAATTGCGAGTTCTTTGGAGACTTTGTGATGCTGATTACTCAACATTTTTGTACTATGTGATACTAAACTAAAATACATGTTTCTCATAACTTTTACTAAAGATTCTTTTATAATAATAATAATAAATTGTTTATTGACATATATAAAACTCCATAACAATTAAATCTTTTGTGTGAATTTGGACGGTTTTGTCATAGTCACCCTGTATATTATGTATGAAAAACGGCCTAAGCTGTGCATACCACCTTGGAATTTGAACCTATGACATCTCGATTGGTCTCCATGTGTAATAACAATTGAGTCATTAGCTACATTACAGAGTACTACACAGTTTATATCAAAGTTAGTGAGAATGAAAAGCAAAAATAAAAAAGCTATTTTAGTTTCGAAAAGGGTAAACTTAGATGACGAGAACATACTTAATAACTCCAATATTTTTCTTCGCAGCAGCATCACAGTCTATGTTATCTACGCCAGCGCCAGCCCGACCCACCACCTTCAACTTAGTTCCCGCATCGAGTATATCTTGGTTAACCTGCGTTGCGGACCGCACCACCAACGCGTCAAATTTCTGAAATAGGTAAAAATTATTTAAGATACTTGTGACGAAATTTAAACGCAAAGTGTTTGGTTTCAGTGAACCCCTTGCAGCTACATTTCTATCATATTCCCAATACTGAACAAAAAATGTGTATTTATTATGGATATTTCGCGTTGTGGCTGAGTTCTAAACTCGAATTAATAGTTTTTTATCCGTGCAGGGGCGGAGAAAGAATACTAACCTCTGTGGCCGGGGTCGGCCTGTCGTAAAAGGCGACAAAACAACCCACCCTAGCTACATCTAGATGGCGAACACCTTTGGTCTTAAGTATGCCGCCATAATAACCTTGTGTTGTGTTCCGGCATTAGTGACCCAAGTTCCTGTACCCTTATGGGACAGCAGCGTGTTCGCGATGCCACTGGTGTTGCTAACACCTATAGGCGACGGTAACTACTAAATTCTAAGCGGGCTATCAGCCTGTCTGCTGTCCTACGCAATAAAAAAAAAGATTTTGAAAAAAAGTGAGAATTGTAACTTTTTTCGGGTACAGAAAAACTTTACGGCGCGTACATGAGGAACAGGGAAGGGAGAGTCCAAAATCTATAAGCTATAATATTGGAATCTAAGTTATAAGTATCTAATTTCATTTTGCTTTTGCGTTGTTCCTTTATCTAGGCCCTGAAATACATCTAAGTAACCACCACTGCTTTTAATTGTTAAAAACTTACAGGGATTTCTTGAAGCAGCTCCTCTTTGGTGATCTTATTCTTATAGGTGGCCTTGATGCCATGCTGATTGAGTATCTCCCCACAATTGGCACCAACACCGTCGACGATTAAAACAGACTTGACGTCCACAACCATTTTTCCTGAAAAAACAACGTAAAACAAACTGATGTTGAATCAGCTGCAACAAAATGCAGGAACCATTTTCTCCACTCAGCGAAGATTTTGACAACCCTGATAGAGAGAACTGGCGCGCATTGTAGTACAAGTTAATAACAGCGTGTTGAAAATGAGACATTCGTGAACATTCCCAGATAAATAATAAATGTTTGTGGATTATTTACTTCCGTAATCTGTTGTAAACTTGACGATTGGCGATATGAAATTATAAATATGGGGAAACATCATGTTTACCATTTTATTGATATTATATGTCGAGGTTACGGATATGTATGTGAAGGTCACAGGTTTGGTGTTTACTTACATCTAAAATATATTTTTTTTTCACAAAAGATAACTACATAAGTAATATGTCATTTATTTAGTACTCATAAGAGAAGTTTTATGTGAATTGCAACAGTTCATTTATTTTATTTATCATAAAAATGTGCAAACTGAAAAAAGTTTAACCCGTTATCCGTGCAGGAGCGAAGAATACTGACCTCTGCGGCTGGGGTCGGCCTGTCGTAAAAGGCAACAAAACAACGCTAGCTACGTGGTAGAGCCCCAAGCCCGTCTGGATGGCGACCACCTTTGGTCTAGGTATGCCGCCATAATAAATGCTGGGTCAAGTTCTTGTAACCTTATGGGATAGCAGCGTGTTCGCGATCCAGTGGCGTTGCAAGCACCTAGAGGCGACGGTAACTGCTAAATTCTAAGTAGACCGTCAGCCTATCTGCTGTCCTTCAGCAATAAAAAAAACACGCGTGGCAGTCTTTGGGGACTGCCGATAGAAGTGAAAAGTAAGTAAATTCTGAATTGTATCGTCGAGCTATTAGATTATTGTTTTGGATTTATAAAAAATTGTTTATGATCAAGGATTAAAGTTTAAATTGGTCATTAACACTTCTTTACAAACCAAAAATTGTTCACCCAAAAAGTGCTTAATGCGCCTAAAGAAGTTTTCACTTCAAATACAACTGTATTTCATTGTAATAAATTCGCAATTGCAATGCAATCATTTAAAATTTATATTATAAAATAAACATTGTCATTATTAATAAGGTTGGTAACTCGAGCAAAACTCCGTCTTACGAATTTTCGATCAGAACACTTGAGCTGACGCGAGTATAACATTTATCTTAATCGACATATTTACATAAATAAACAATGCTACTAGTAGTAGTGCTAATCGGAATCTCAATGACATATATTATCATAGAAATATTAAAGCAACATAAAGATAAAAACAGTTCATATTAAACTCAAATTAAAACAAGCAAATAATAAACATTGTTTTTATGATAAAATTCATATAGATCACAAATACAAGTCACTTTAAAACATGGCCGATATTTTAGTTCCTTCAATTGAAAGCTATCGCTGGCTTGAAAATAATCTAATTGATGAACAACAAAGACGAAAACAATTGTATTTGTATCATATAAATATTGACCTCCGGGGTCTTTGACCGCACACAACCGTACAAGACGTACCCAGCCGAAGTCAATAACAAATAAAATAAAAAATATTTGTATCATATTTCAATAAACACGTGGTAATACAGTATTGTTTTTCAATTTCATTTAATATACTGCTTTTTATATTTCACCGTATGTTATTCTAAATATGAAAGTTGTTTTGTAATTAAATTGTAATATTAACAGACTTACCGTTAACGATGAGACGTGCGATCACTCTTACGAACTGATTACGAATGAATTCAAGAGTGCTAGCCAATAAACGCAGTCGCGACCTATCTTTTATAAGGAGTCAATCCAAGGTTATCGATAGGGTTGGCAGTTATTGGAACTTGTTACCCGTTACAAATAAATTTAAAAGTTTATCAAAATTCATGTTTCTAGAATAGTTTGCTGATTTTAATAAACAATATTTAAATTATTTGAACTATTTAAAAAAATTATTCTAAGATACTGTTTTATTTTTAGGTATTCGTTTATTATTTTTATTTAATCATCGTCTTCTTAGAGTTAAATCCCGGCTTGCAGCCGAAACTTCTGCTTACCCGAGGTTCACTTTCCGACATTTTTTCCGCTTTGCATGATCTTCGGCATCCCTGGCAGTGAGGCCATTGACACGCATACCCTTTAAGATGATTTAATTTTTTTTTCAATTCAATTAGTTTATCACTTTTTTATTTACATCATCATCTTTACTATTTTAATTTATACTTTATAGCAGGACAACCCTATTAGTGGCGTGCGCAATATATACATTCAACATATCAACATATAATATTCGATTCGTGTGAAAAATTAACTGATCATGTTCATGATATGTGCCTATAACTTTCTTCATGAAATCTCTATAATTTGTTGTCGGGATAAATCCCGACAACAAATTATAGAGATAAATAAGCCAGACTAAATTATAAATAAGCCAGACTAAATTCGAACCAGAAAGCCGAGAACCTCATGAACAATTAATTACCTTTTTTGACTTTGACCCGTTTACTTCTGTAACTTGCGTCCTTTTCTTTACAATATTCAGAGTTCTATACTAAACAACTCAGGTGTTCCTTCTTTTACACTTGGAGCGCTAGAATCGCAGGACGTGGAGTGAATCTGACCCCGACATAGCCGCTGCTGATTGTTGTAACCTTGAAAATAATAACTGAATGATATTTTTTGCTGCATGTCAGCTAACAGAAGAGTGTCACCTTTTGCGACGCTAGGAATTTTGGTATTCTTTTCTGGTATTATTATATTATAGAACCAATACTTATTTATTACTGAATATTATTCTTAATAACTATCGTCAAATTTATAATCTCTTCTATGTAATTAGAGGCGAACAATATCTGCCTCTAATAGTACTACCAGTTGATCACGACCGCTCTGTAAAGAGTGAAACGTCTAAGAAGAAGAAGATGTATTTAATAAATGGCACATAAAATTTTAGTCTTCCCAAATTTGGACCCTTTTTGTATGAATCTTAAGTTGGAATTTAAAAAAATAATTAAATTAATTAAAGCGATTTGAAATAATATGTTGTTAAATATTGAAGTGACTTCAAATGACTATTGATAAGTGACTATTGACTGTCATTAGTTGAAATATTGACTATTGAATTGATATAAACAAAATAAAAATATTTTGATTTTGTGTTTCTCTATAAATATGTATACGTATTATAACCCGTGCAGGGGTGGAGAAAGAATACTAATCTCTGCGGCCGGGATCTGCCTGGCGTATAAGGCGGAAAAACAACCCACCCTTGCTACGTGGTAGGGCCTCAAGCCCGTCTGGATGACGACTACCTTTGGTCATAATAATTATGCCGCCATAATAACCTTGTGTTGTGTTCCAGCATTAGTGACCCGAGTTCCTGTACCCTTATAAGACAACAACGTGTTTGCGATACCACTGGCGTTGGAATTATCTGTTAGCCTGTCTGCTGTCCTACAGCAATAAAAAAAAATATGCTATCCACCCAATATCTACTTCAAAAATAGATAATATAAGTTATTATACGACTATGAATTATTGATAACTAAATATTTTTTTAAATATTTTCCTTAAGTTTAACACGAATATTTGTCTTTGACCTTTGCTCGATCATTCACTCTGATTATAAATTATAATTTTATTATAAAATATTATCTGATATAACACCAAATATAAACAAAATAGTTTAATAATTTTAATGGGACAATTCACACAGCGCCATCTAGTCCCATAGTATGTAGCATAGCACTTATGTTTGTGGTACTAGACACTAGTTTTCTTTGAGTCTGGTAATATTATACGTATTATAGTCCGGTCAATTTAGACATTCGAACCTACCTAAATTCCCACCAAGCTGAAAATCAGTAAAATTGTTTAAAATATGATTAAAAATAAAATTTGAAAGCTCCCTATCTTTACCCTGTATGGAAATTTTTTAATTCAAGGTCAAAGGTCAAAGAAATGAGTTTTTCATGATTTTCAACAAAACGGTAAGTTTTAACATAAAAATACTTCAGGCAAAAATTATAGATCATAAAATTATCTATAAAAATGTGTAGCAACCGTATAATATTAATAAGGAACAGGGAAGCTCAGAAGTCATCATACATCATCGTCGGCCACGTCGCATATGTACTATTCACGAAGCATCGCCCTCAACTGCATTACATTTCTCGGAAGATACTTCGGGCGATAGTAATAACAGCGTACACATATCGACAACGCGACCACATGCTCAGTGCGCTACGTCTCAGCCAGGAATGATCGCGAACGCGAACCAGTGTTGCCGTTATGCCCGCCTAGTTTGTGGCTAAATCAAAGAAGAAAAGTTGCTAGAATTGAAATAAATTTGCCTAAAAGTGGCTAAAAAGTTTTTGACTTACTTTATCCTTTAATTTAGCAATTCTATAACTTTGATGTAAAAAAAATGGGATAAATTAATTAAATAAAACAAATTCAATTGTTTACCATGCAAGTTTTGCAAGTAATGCAAAACATTTTAAAGTTTTACGTAGAAAAAGGCAAATTGCCTGAGTAGCTATTTTGAAACCTTGGATTATTGAGTTATAACAAATAATCTATAATATAAAAATATCCGTAATAAAATTCAAAGTTAAAAATTAAATGAATCATGATTGAATTTCGACCCTTGGGCGACCAATAAGTAGTTCTTAAACAAGACTAAAGTAACTTCTGCTGTCGTGTTGTTTTCAACAATGTCCATAGCAACACAAACACGTCGTGATAACACGGCACTATTGTAATCAGTTGTTTTACACACGATACGTTACTTGATAATGTATTTTCCTTTCCGTTAGGAATGAAACAATCTTATCTAAGAGACGACAGACGATAACGTAATATTTCGTAATTCATTAAGACTAGCTCGTTAACTTTAATCATACGATATATAAACAATACTCGATTTGAGTTTTAAACGTACTTAATAATTAAGCATTTTAGCTTTTTTATTGTTGTCGAACAGCAGACAGTTAGCGTCGCCTATGGTAGTTTGCGACGCCAGAAGTACCGCTAACACGCTGCTGGCTGACTTATGCCTGAACACGACACCAAGTTATCATGGTGGCATACTTAGAGAACTTACTTGATAGTAAGCGGTTACCATCGCCGATGTTTACAATGTCGTTTGAGTAAAGGAACTAGAACCTGGATCACTTATACCAGAAAACAACACAAATTTACTATCGCAGCATGTTTAGATATAGGGGCTGGTTGGCTTCTAGATGGGCTTAGGTCCTACCACCTAGACAACTTCGTTATACGGCCGCCCCGACTGCTGGGTTCAATAATAAAGGTGATGTATTTATGATTGTACGATACCGGTCACAGACCGGAATTGAATATCAAGATATCGCATACTGCAATCAGTGAACAAAGAAATTCGCACTGACCTTGATTCCACCCCTCCTGGTACTGTTCAGGTCCGCTCGTGGAGGAACTGGTCGGCACCAGCTAAGTTCACGCACACTGAACATACAGTTAATTATGGCACGGCCAATGAGAGTTTGGAGTAACTGAAGGAAGGTCAAACGTCAACCGTCCCGTGCGTTTAGAAGCTCACGCGTTACTACTCATATTATTTTCGTGCCACCCTCGCTTTTACCATTTATCTCACCGAGAATGAGGGTAGGTAACAAAAATTAGGAGGCAGGATTTCAAATACCCTTTATGCAAGGATCGAACAATGATGTTATGATATGTAATGTGATAGATGTAATTATACGTGTAACTTCAGTACTATAGCGATAAATTAATTAACTGAAAATACATAGTACATGCTTCCTAGTAAAAAAATAACTCATTATGATAACAAGTTTATAGCTTATATGTGTATGCATATATTTTATAATTTTATAAATGCAAGCTATTAAAACTTAGTTGTAAAATAGCTAATCTAGAACTAAAAATAATTATTTACAATATGACCGCCATAAGTATAATAATAAAATAATGATACTCCATGACGTCGCACTGCTGGGTCCAGCCGCTCTCTAGAAGCAAAGGAAGTATACCCACTAAGCTTGTCCACAGCAGATTGGCAGGCTACACATGTTTTCCTTCAATATACGTGGTTTATATAACATACATATTAAGATGAGCTCTCTTATTAGTGCGGGCCATCGCGAGATTTGAACCCATTACTTCTAGGTTAGTTAACTGGATGACATGATAACCCTGTGTTAAACATTTATTATATACAAAGCCGTCGGGAGTAACATTTTCACCGTTACAAAATAACTCATCGTTGCAAAGAGTAACATCTGGAGTAACTGGCTCATGGATTAGGGTTGCCAACCCCAAATTTAAAAAAACTAGGATATGATGGAATAACCAGGACAATTTAGTTTAAAAACAGGACGCAGTAATAAAGTTGCAATACTTACATTAATTCGTAGTGAAAGTAGGTTTAGTTAGAATTAGTTTTTTTCACTGCTGCGGAACAGCAGATGGCCCTCTTAATAATAAGCAGTTACTATCGTCTATGTATGTTTGCGACGCTAGGGGCATCGCGAACACGTTGCTGTCCTATAGACATACCCAAGATTATTATGGCGGCATACTTATAAACCAAGGATAGTAGCCATCCAGAGGGGCTTGTGATCCAACCACGTAGCCAGAGTGGTTATGTCGCCTTTTACGATAGGTCGACCCCAGCCACAGAGGTTATTCTTACTCCGCCTCTGCACGGAGAGTATTACTAGTTACAAATATTATTTAATAATAAGTATTTGAATATTAAAAAACAGGATGCTATTTAAAAACTATTCAGGACATCCCAGGACACTACAAAAACTAGGACATATCCTGAGAAAACAGGACGGTTGGCAACCCTATCATGGATAGATGTTACAAAGAGTAACATTCATGAGCCAGTTACTTCCATCGCATTCAAATCACATTGGTGTCTGGGTTCATATCCAGCAGACTCAGGGCGTAAGTAGGGTAGCTCGCGCTGGTGTTGGTTTCTGGAAAGGCATAAGAAGGTAGTTCGCGTAAGTTTTCTACTGGGGTTACTGTCCTGTGACTTGGCAGGAAACTTAGCTTCGACAATTATTTTTTCAAATCTGTGTATGAGTTAGCAAAAGGACTCAAATCTGGTTCAAACCAGAAATATATTCACACGGAACATATCTCGAACCAAAAAGTGATAGCTTGACGTCGTAAAGGGTGATATGCATGCTAATAAACTCACTACCAGGGACGACGAAGACCGTGCGAAGTGGACAATAAAAAGTCGGAAAACGGACCCTGGGCACCTAAGTGGAAATTTTGGTTGCAACCGGGATTTACCAGGTATATTGGAGTCGTTACCGGTATTTTCAGAAAGCTACGTAACTTTCAAGAAAAAGGCAAAAAATTATTTATTCAAAGTATTGGCCTTCTGAGTCTATACATTGCTCAAATGCTCACCTTTCAGGCAATTTATGGATGCCATCCCAAAAAAACTGTTTGTCTTTTGAGCAAAACCATTCATCGAGCTATTTACTAACTTCTTCGAAATACTGCTCTGCAAGCGCGTGTCCCATTGATGCGAAAAGTTAAAGCGACGACGGGGCAAGATAGATGAAGGGCTCAGGCCCTTAGACGTATCGAACAATATACCCGCCAGACTCCTCAGGATGTTTTCTTTCACGAAGCAATTACTATAATATGTACACTTTGAAAAAACTGACTAAGCGTACATCGTGGGATTCGAACCCGTAGAATGGTCTGGTGTAATACCACTAAGCTACCAAGTACATTTATTTCGTTTTTAAAATAAAACATATCCAGCAATCAATTATAATGTGACCAAATATAAAAGTTGTATACACAATGATGTATACAGAAGTCGGGTGGCAAGTGAATTCGAGTCGATTACATTGATACATCATCAAACTTTCTCACCTTTACTTAACAGTCAGGCTATAGAGAATAGAGAAGACTTCCTACTAAAATTTAGGAGGAGCCAAGCGAATATGTCGGTTGTCACCCACTTAGGGATGACTCCCGACCGTGAACATCAGTTATAGTGCCGTGCCACCTATAAAAATTCGTAAAACTGTGGCAGTTTGCATAACCCCAGTAATAAAATAATTTTTATAACAATAATTATGTAGATGCCTATTTGCCTAGTAAGTTGTTTCATTCAGGACCATGTTTCACAGTGAGCCTAAATAGGTGCCATTAATTAAATTTCTTTGATATATTTCATTATAACGTATTTACGTTTTATTAAAATATAGTAATAATTAATAATTTTATTACTACTTTTCTTTTTTTATTAATCGACGAAAAAAACGGAGGAGGTTCTCAATTCGACGCGTAAATATTTATTTTATGTATAACCACGCATAACTTTTTAGAGTAGTCCGATTTTAAAAAATTCTTTTTTTATTAGAAAGGGTAGATATGTACCAGGTAAGGGTATGTAGCGATATGTACCGAAATTTATCAATATTGGTTCAGCGGTTCAGGCGTGAAAACATAACAAATAGACAGACAGATTTAAGATATAAAGAAGATAGAAAGACAGTTTTAATTCAAAATTTTATTCACAAATATCCACACATTACAAACTTTCGCGTTTATAATATTAGGGAAAAGTATGGATTGAATAAATGACGCTCACACCCAGAGAACGTTTTTATTTCCCCAAAACTGGTATGGAATCAAACTAGCTGGTTTTTGAATTAAAAGATAACCTATTTATATTTAGAGAAAGTATCGACATTTGTCATTATCATGCAAATTTTAAGCAGTGTATATTTATATTATGGTAAAGCCAAATTAATAATATTTAATAGTATTTCATAACAATACCAAATCAAAACTTTAGAGCTTTTATAACACATGTAATTTTCAATTCCTTTTTAGCGACATCTATACTAGAAATTACTAGTTACGTTAGATAACTGTTCACATGCAACCATATTTCTAGTTGGTCACGATAAACGCGATTAATTAATTTGCCAATAGATGGCGCTAATTTCTTCAGAGATATGGAAAGGTGTACCTTCATCTTTGTTCCGCATGCCCTCGTCTGCCATTCCACTTTTTGATTGATATTTTCGAAAGAAACGAACCGTGCATTACTTTTTTTTATCTAGAAATCACAATACTTGCACACGAGTACACATAACCAGTTCGACGTAATATGGCTGCTATCTTTTTTGTTCCAAAACATCACCATCCGGAGAGAACCCATTTCCTGTATCTTTGCCGAAGTACTACAGTTTCAATTCTATACATGGCGCTAGTATTGCACCACAGTGTTAATCCTATAGATATAGTCATAAACAGTATTATCGTATAGTTGCTTTTAACTTATATTTATTATCTTAACTATCACAAATGCGAAAGTGAGTTTGTTTGTTACGGTTTCACGCCCAAACCGCTGAACTGATTTTGATGAATTTCGGTATAATCATAGATTGAACCTTGGAGAAGGACAAAGGCTACTTTTTTAAATTCATATGGCAGAACAACGTTTGTCGGGTCAACTAGTTACAAATTTATAAAAACAAGGATACGTGTATACGTATTTGTATACAATTACATAGAGTATAGGAATAATTACAAAATTTTGCCATTGTAAGAGTTCAAAATTTGGATAGACGTATTTTTACATGCTATATATTAACTTCACTTGTATGTTTGTAATTATTTGTTTGTAACCGACTCATTTGAGGGTGATTTTGAGCCACTTTAAACGGCCAGATTTCGTTCAAACTTTGTAGATATATCGAGGACCGATGACAATGCAATAATCTGTCTATTTTGTATCATTATCCTTACCAGGAACACTGTGGTGCAATATTAGCGCCATCTATAGGATTGGAACTGTAGTACTTCGGCAAAGATACAGGAAAGGGGTTCTCTACGGATGGCGATGTTTCGGAACAAAAAAGATAGCAGCCATAATATTACGTCGAACTGGTTATGTGTACTCGTGTGCAAGTATTGTGATTTCTAGATAAAAAAAAAGTAGTGCACGGTGCGTTTCTTTCAAGAATATCAATCTAAAAGTGGAATGGCAGATGAAGGCATGCGGAACAAAGATAAAGGTACACCTTTCTATGTCTCTGAAGAAATCAACGCCATCTATTGGTAAATTAATTAATCGCGTTTAACGTGACCAACTAGAAATATGGTTGCATGTGAACAGTTATCTAACGTAACTAGTAATTTCTAGTATAGATGTCGCTAAAAAGGAATTGAAAATTACATGTGTTATAAAAGCTCTAAAGTTTTGATTTGGTATTGTTATGAAATACTATTAAATATTATTAATTTGGCTTTACCATAATATAAATATACACTGCTTAAAATTTGTATTTTAATGAAAAATGTCAATATTTTCATACATACATACATATAATCACGCCTCTTTCCCGTAGGGGTAGGCAGAGACCACTTCTTTCCACTTGCTACGATCCTTACATACTTCTCTAAATATAAATAGTGTCAAAGCGCCTGATGAAAGTAGCACCGTCTAAACACATACAAATATTATTTGCTCATAACATTCCTAAAGGAGCACAATTAAAATTATTATTGTTCATTGAGAATTTATAACTAAAAGGACGGTATTTTTTTTTATTATTCTTCTTACAAACTAACATAAGCACGGTTGGTTGCTGCTTGCTGTAATAAATTAGAAATTATACAAAATCGCCAAAAACATTGAGTTTCACTAAAGAAATTCCAATCTTGTGCCTAAACAAATAGGTTATCTTATAATTCAAAAACCAGCCAGTTTGATTCCATATCAGTTTTGGGGAAATAAAACGTTCTCTGCATGTGTGCGTCATTTATTCAATCCATATGGCTACTCTTCTTTTAATGCTTAAGGCAGAACAACGATTGCCGTGTCCGCTAGTATTATACATGTGAAAGTGTCTGTCTATCTTATTGTTATGTTTTCACACCTAAACCGCTAACCAATTTTGATGAATTTCGCTCCATAGATAGACTGGACCTTGGAAAAGGACACTGGCTACTTTTGTTTTAATGCATATGACAGAAGAATTGCCGGGTCCGCTAGTATTATATATATTTGAAAGTGTCTGTCTAAATAATTGTTATGTTTTCACGCCTGAACCGCTGAACCGAATTTGATGAATTTTAACTTCAAATTTTAGTATTTTTTTATACATTATTATTAAAAATATTAACTTTCGTCTGGGTCTTCTTTCTCCTTATCTTTCGGAGAAGGTAGGGGCCTCGAGGTAATCCTCTTTACCCCGGAATCTTCCCGGCGGGCTGCTACCCGCCGGTAACTGTGTAAAACTGCAAGGCGGCTTGTTTTGGCAATCTTTGCGTACGGAGGCCATCACGGGCTTTATGTTGGCCGTCCGTGGCGTCTGTTGGCATTCTTCGGCGTTGTGGTATTTCTTATTTGCGACCTCATATCACCTTATACGGGCTGACTAATGATCTCGCGAGGGGTTGGTCTCCACATCTTGGGACGAAGCATATCTTGTGGCCGTGCGTGAAGTGGTGCGATCCCGTGGAGGTGTGTGTGGCGGCCGTGTTCGGCGCGGTCAAAGAGACGGCGCGTGGTCTGCACCACAAATTCCTCAACACTGGGAACGCCCAAGTCGCGGGAAATAACATCGTTGCGGACGAACCAACCCGCTCCGGTGCATATCCGTAGGGTGATATTTTGTTGCGCCTGGATCCTCTTCTCGAGCTTCGGAGAGCACAGTGCGTACCAGGCTGGGGCAGCATAGGTGAGCTTCGAGCGAAGGTAGGTCTTGTAGACCCCGATCTTCGCCTTCAGGGGCATCTTAGATTGGAGGACAGGCCGGAGTTTCGCCCAAAAATGTGGAACGCTTCACGATTTTGCGTGTCATCCTTGCGCAGGGGCCATGCTAATCTTCTCTGTATCGTTCCAATTTTAGTATAAGTACTGCCGAAGCAAGTACTAATTAACTTTCGGGTCTCCTCCATATATACTTTAACTGTGCCAAATTTCATTCTTGGTAAAATGAGTGTTCACGACGAACGTAAACAATAACGTAACAATAACGTAATAACGTAGAATTAAGTAAATTATTGCTGTTTACATAATGTTGGAGAATAAACTATGTATTTTTTATGTGTTTTATTAAGGGACGTGTTAGACCTATGTACAGTATTAAGGGTGCGTAGGGGAATATTATGGCTCACACGTCCCTTAGAAGATATAATGGATAAATTGTAATAGATTAATTGCTTTGTAATGGTTGTTCCCTCCCAGCAGTAAGTCCCGTATCGATCCCTGGCATTATTATGGGTCAGGTAAGGTCCGGGTAGTTCAACAGGGGCACACACTCCCGCGAATATGCCAAATTTGAGGTAGGTGTGTGCTCTACGAAAATACGGGTGTAAATGAATAAGGCCCTTTTTTTTCATAAAGCTAAGGCTGTTGTTGTCTCAGACGACTCGACAGCGACTACGGACGTTAAAGCATTCCAACCCCGTGGGAGCGGGGTCGATCAGCCGTGGCAGCGTGCTCGGTCACGCGCCTCCTGTGAGGCGCGTTTCCGGCTCGACCGCTGCATGGGGGCAATTGAGAACAGCCACGAATGGCAAGAATACTATTTATTTGGGGACTATCGGCTCCACCGGTGAAGCCGATCCTATTCTAATCTACTACCGTTTCTGAGTGCTTATAGCTGGGAGAGAAGTAACGGCGCAAGAAACTCCTCCGCATCATATATATTCTACGTGTATTCATGTATTGTGTGGGTTGTGTACGTCTACAGGCTATGGGGGGCGGAAGGCATCCCTAAACCTATTCCGTCGGGCTAGTCCATGCCGGACTGGCGGGGATAGCGTCCGCGAGAGCATTCGCTTCAGCGTCCTAGAGATGGGGTCGCGTCTATCCGTGAGCACGTTACGCGGGCGGCGACGTGCGTGGGGTGCTCGGCGGTTGGGCGTATAGTTGTCCGTCTCCACCACCAGTGGATTGGGATGGTGGGGAGCAAGGCCGAAGATGGATCGCGAAAGGGAGACCATGTACTCCTTCACGGGAAGGAGCTCCATGTCGCGGTGTAGGTCCGCGTTGCGCATGTAACGTGGCGCTTGGACAGCCATGCGCAAGAACTTATTCTGCAGCCTCTGCATCGAACTGATGTAGCATTTCCGGCATGGGCGAAGACTACGCTCGAGTACGTCATGATCGGTCGGATGCAGGTTTTGTAAAGTGTCACCTTATTCCTAAGGGACATCTTACTCTTCCCGCATACCATTGGGTAGAGGCGACCGAGCACAAAGTGTGCTCTGTTCCTTACCGTCCTGATGTGTTTGCTGAAGTACAGGCCTCTATCGAGAGTGACTCCTAGATATTTGACCTCATCAACCCAAGGGATGACGCGGTCAAATAGCTTCATGGGGTAGAGAGAGTGCCGACTCGGGCGAGTCGGCCGACTCTCTTTTTGGGAGCGGGGGCCGCGAGCGAACATGATCGCTGCGCTCTTGTCCGGATTCATCTCGATCCGCTAAGTGCGGAACCAATTGCCCAGCGTCTCAACCGCCGTGTTGAGACGACTGCAGATCCGATATTGATTGATATCGGATGTGAAGAGGGCGGTATCATTTGCGTATAAGGCAAGATGTACCTGTGGGGTACGGGGCATGTCTCTGGTGTACAGCGTGAAAAGTAGGGGGGACAGAGCCGAGCCCTGGGGGACTCCGGCTCTGATGGGGTGGAGAGATAAGCGCGTGCCCTCCACTCTGAAGCGGAAGCTCCGATCAAGGAGAAAGTCTCGTAAGATGAGCACGAGTCTATCTGGCACTCCCAGTTTGTACAGCTTGTAAATCAAGCCGTTGTGCCAGACCTTGTCGAATGCTTTCGCCACATCGAAGAAGACAGCACCCGTTTTCCAGGGTTTGGGGGCGCGATTGAAGTTCGCGAGCACGTGCTCCGTGATGCGGAGCACTTGCTGGGGGCACGAGTATAGGGCTCGAAAGCGGAACTGCTCGTCGGGGATCAGCTTATTTTCATAAGCGAAGTCTCTGAGTCTACTCAAGTGAAGGCGTTCGTACAGCTTGCCCAGCGCACTGAGCAAGCTGATCGGACGGTAGCTGCTGGGTTTCGCAGCGGGCGGAAAGGAGCAGTTATCTATGGCGGCATTGAAAATGCTCACCAGAATCATCAATAGATGTATCGGGAGTAGCTTGAGCAGCTTGTTGGGGATGCCGTCGGCTCCCGGAGCTTTCCGGGGCCTGAGGCCTTTTATTAGGTCCTGTACCTCTTTTACCGTGACAGGCTCGAGCGAGTCTTTCGCGGGAAGAGAGGATCTTCGTTCAACCTCGGCGTCCACCTCGCGCAGGTGGGCCGGGTCGACGTGCGCGGTATTGGGGGAGCATTGTCGTTCTAGACTCTCGGTGAGACATTCCGCCTTTTCGTCGTCGTCGAAAGCAACGGTATCGTTGGGTCTCTCGAGAGGAGGCATCGACGCAAAAGACTCCGCCCTCAGTGACCTCGTCCGCGCGCCTTTATATGACGGCGGTGCGGGGCGAGGTAGGGCAAGAATTACGCGCGGCGAAAAGCCATTGATATGGTTCGGTGTACAGATACTGTTGAGAGGATAGGCTGCTGGAAGGGAGCAATATAATGAAATAAAGATGATTTATGTAAATAGCGATAAGTCGATTATATAAGGAAAATAAAGTTAAGGGGGTGAGGTCGGTCAAACGCGGTGGCAGAGTGGGGATGGCAAGAATAAAAAGCGGATCGAATTGAGGCACCAACGTACTCGTTTGCCTACCCCAAGGTACTCGTTTACCTATTGATCTCGTGGCCCAGGCCGGTACCCGTCACTTTTGTCAGGCTTCATCCATAGGGATTTATATCCCTAGCACCCTGCATCAGACTTCATCCGCTTGTTTGATCCAAGTATTAATTACACGCTAATGTACACGAAGGAACAGTTAGAAAATAAATAAAAGACATTTTCATTTGTTTATTTTGTCTCCAAATACAATAACATCTATACAATTGGATTTTCTACGTCTAAATGATTTAAATATTGACACATGCATTAAAATTATCTTTCATTAAAATTATAGGCCCAAAGAAAATCTTTTTCGTTACATAAAACTGGGTGGGTCTTAAAATTCAGATGATCTGTTGAAGTGATAGTGAAAACCGATGTTAATTTAGGTCTTTATAACATAATAAGAGAAGCAGTTTGTGGTACAAACGGGGTACTATCTGTTTGGAGTGAGTAATGGAGATGACCAGGAAGTAGAGGTGAAGAGATGTCATTTAATCAAGACATGTTTGCAGATATTTGCCTCATCATCTCATTTTTACCCGTGCAGGGGCGGAGAAAGAATACTAACCTCTGCGGCCGAGGTCGGCCTGTCGTAAAAGCCGACAAAACAACCCACCCTAGCTACGTGGTAGGGCCTCAAGCCCGTCTGGATGGCAACCACTTTTGATCTTCAATATGCCGCCATAATAACGTTGTATTGTGTTCCGGCATTAGTTTTTTTTTTTTATTGTTATAGTTACCTAAGTTCCTGTACCCTTAGTGGACAGCAGCGTGATCGCGATGCCACTGGCGTTGCAAACACCCATAAGCGACGGTAACTGCTAAATTCTAAACGGGCCGTCAGCCTGTCTGCTGTCCTACAGCAATTAAAAAAACCATCAAGAGACGCTTATTTGTTGATAAATGTTCATTATTTCTGTTTAATTATCTATGGATGAAAAAGGTAAACGTGGCCTGCGACATCGTGGTTAAATGTCCTGAAATATAGACACTTTCTCTATTAATAGATTACGAATTACATATTTCTGAGGGGCCTATTAGATTATCATCGTAGTATTACCAATAACCTGTTAATTACTCAAAAATATTTATTTAACCTCAAAGATTTCAAAATGTATCACTAAAATAGGTTTTCACTACCACATATCTAAATTACTTAAACAGTAAAATATTAAAATTACGAAAAATACAACTAAAATTAGTAATAAAGTATCGATAATAGTAATTTATTCAATCGAACAAGGGAATGTTGAATAGTATTTATAATACAGAATATGATTAAGGAAAATTTAGAGTATTTTTTGTTTTATTTTATACGACTAAAGTATTGCTTGTTTCAATACTATTACGATTGCACTTTTTAATAATATAATTTATATACATTCCAAATATGGTACTTGTAAATAAGGATTGTATTACGTGAAGCTCAAACTGAGGCATGTGGTTTACTGATAGATATTTCGTTCGTAGATTATTGACAGATCTGACATATATTAAAGTTTACAGGGCAGCCATTTCAAAAATACACAAGCGTAATTTACTTTAAGTACTATTTCCATTTCTTTATTTTCTATATGACAGCTCATGTGGAAACTTGAACGAGCGTCTTTTTTACATTACGTATACATTATTTAATAAAAATATGACGCTTATGCACGTACAAGGTCATAGCACAGTCGGAGAAACTGATAGGGATGGAGCTATCGATAAACGTAACACGATAACAGATCCGATATTTTTTACAAAGTGTAAGAAACTAAACTAGCCAGATAATTTTATAAGATTGACTGATTCACTTCAAATCCAAAATAATTTTTTTAATGTAGCAATAATATTTAGACAATGTAGTATCCAAGTATGGTAAAAAGCAAAATTCGTTATTTTTTTTAACCGAAATTATTATAGGATCATTACGATTTATTTGCAGCACATCTGTGTGCAACAACAGCCCATAAACGTCCCACTGCTTGGCTCGGGCCTTCCCCGCGAACGGCAGTATACCCGCCATGCCAGTTCAAGACGGTATGTAGGTTCCCTCACGATGTTTTCCTTCATCCTTGGTTCATGGCAATTAAGCTATAGTTTTTTTTTATTGCATAGGACAGCAGACAGGCTGACAGCCCGCTTAGAATTTAGCAGTTACCGTCGCCTATGGGTGTTTGCAACGCCAGTGGCATCGCGAACACGATGCTGTCCCATAAGGGTACAGGAACTTGGGTCACTAATGCCGGAACATAACGCAAAGGTTATTATGGCGGCATACTTAAGACCAAAGGTGGTCGCCATCCAGACGGGCTTGAAGCCCTACCACGTAGCTAGGGTGGGTTGTTTTGTCGCCTTTTACGACAGGGCGACCCCGGCCACAGAGGTTAGTATTCTTTCTCCGCCCCTGTACGGAAAAAAATATAATACAGAATATACTCGCCTAATGTGCATAGTATGCACATTAGGCAAGAAAAATTACCTAAGCGATGCATTCCATCATGGGATTCAAACCTGGAACCTCTATATGGGTCTCCGAGTTAAATACCACTGAGCTACCAGATGTACCTTTATTCAATAAAGGCTTATGATAAAGTATTCAAAATTCGAATACTTGCGCAAAACATTCGAATTTTGAATTGCAGAAGGTAGTCTTGTTTGTTATATACTACTACTTTTCTACTACCTTTATTTGACGAGATTAAATATCATGTAATAAATATTTAACCACAAATATTTGAAGAACTTGTTATACTGACCTGAGGCTTATATGTGACGTCATTAATATGACACGATTTTAATTCAAACAGTCCATATAACTTTTTTTATTCGCATAGTTCTAAAGTTGTGTTTTAATTTAAAAAAATAGATTGTTTTGCATGTATGATAATAAATACTTAGTTTACTCGTACCATACTTATAGAATTAAATAAATAGTTGATTAATCAGAGAAATAAATAGTTTCGAAGAAAAAATAAGTAAATTATTTAATAAAGATTTTAGTTCATTTATCACAGACTAAAATGAAATAATACGGGTTACACATTAAAACTTTATTGTGTTTTCTTCCATATTGTTTAAAATTTACAAATTATATTGCTTATTCGAATACTGATAGTTTCTGGTTTGACTTAAAAAAGCAGATGAAAATGATAACCTACTACGCGTCAAACCTATAATGATACGCACTTATAATGAGCATCAAATATGCATCTAGGTATAATCCAATTTCAAAATATACGTGAAATTAAAATATTTTTGAATTCACAAAACTGTAATAACATTACTTTAAAAATTACACAAAGTAAAAATTAAATGAAATACAAAAATGAAACATAATTTTATATCTTAACACTAGCGTCATGTTCAGATATGAAATGATGTAGATCCGTTATAATAAAAATGAGATACGTATTTTTAAATCATTAGAAATATTTCATAATACAATATAATAAAATAAACCGTTACATTACGGCAAAATTACTTTATTTTACATTTTATAGGATTAATAAAATTTTATAATTATAATCCATTATAAATACTTCTACTTAATTGAGTATCTATTATTTACAAAATTTCCTTTTAATAGACTAGTCCTTTTTATGACCATCGTAAAATAATAGTAACTTTTTAAACATACCAATTTAGAAATAAATTCGATGAGCGACATTTAATCTGAATAATTCCAAGCGAAATAAGAATTTAATTATAAATTAATGAAAAATAAAGTAATAATATTTTAGCCGAAAATAAGCTTAAACCAATTTCATATCAAATTGACGACACATATATATTACGTCATGTTTTTTGGTGACGTAACTGGTTGTGTCCTTTCTTGGAAGTCAGGACAAAATATTCGTTTGGCAGTTTCTTGAGATTCAATAGTTTCCTCCCTAGATGTACTCTTACATGTCCGTCAATTCTTTTTAAATCGAGATTAAATAAACTTTAAAGTAATTAGAAAACCATTATGATTAATTAGAATCGATTTAAAATTAATAAAATAATGATCACCCTAATAAAATATAAGAAAATACTTTGGCAACAAATGAAGTTTCATAAACTTAATAAAATTAAAAAAAAATAACGATAGCCTAATTTCAAATGAATCACAATTCCAACTAATAGGAATACACGTAGCGGACTCAGGCTTGGTCCGTTATTGTGTAGAGAGGTAATAAAACAATAATTTAATTTGGAAGCGGACTAGAAATCCGATCCCACCATACTTGAGGTTTGCCTAAAAAGTCGCATTGAATTACTCATAATAGGTATGCGATATTATTTCCAAGTGACTTTCAAATTATGTGTAAGGCAAAGCAATGTATTTGAATTATTGAATTGTTAACATAAGGCTATTATTTAAAACATTTTTATTAATTTTATTTAATTATTAATTTTTATCAAAAAATTTGAAAATTCAGCCAGTTATTTAAAGGGAATGTTATATTCAGTAAATTAATGAACTGTGGATTATTTTTTGTCAAAGTGACTTTTTAGATCCCCCGATCGTCTACAAGTTTTACATTGCTAAAATATTACAATGAGAGAATGTTGTCCGGGTTGTTTACAAGACTGGTCATGCGTAGTGCGGGTAAGACCCAAGGTGTGACGCCACGTGCGGCGGTGGCATCGAATGGGGGGAGTACAGATTGCTCCCCCCACCACCCCAGTTTCCCCACGACGCTGTCGGGAATATGGATGCTGGAACAAGTAATCTCATCTCAGTTAGTTATTACCTCAATGCTTAATACATTCCGTTCTAAAATCTATCGCTTCAATTATAATAAACGATTTGAAGAGAGAGACCCTATACTCGTATCGGCCACATCGTCTCTGTCTTTTGTAACTTGATTAACACAATTTAAGTACTCGTAACTTTATTTTAAGGCAGAATTTTTTTGGGTCTGAAAGAGATAATAGTAATTCAATACTAGAAAATTATTATTGTCATGATACTGCAACGGTTTCCTATGTTTAAATGAATATTCATACGGTAAAATAAACAGAAATAACACCAAAAATATATTACTAATTTAATCACACTTCATTTAGACACTGTTGGGCAAAATACGAATGCGTTATCAATATAACAAAAAGGTTCAATTATTCAAATAATTAGGATTAATGTAAAAGTAATTAACGTTAGATAATTATTATATAATTAAAAATTGTTAGTTTTCATTATATTGATAACACGACCGATAGTTAAAACTTTCGCTAAAAGTATGTTTAAAATGAATACTGAGATGATTCCTATAAACAATATTTGTGTCTACAAGCTTATATATATTATAGCACTTTTCTTTAGATTTCACGTCTTCTATTCTTCATCATTAAAATCATGTTTTACAATTATTGTTATCCACGACTGACAGAAATTACATTAGTTGTTAATTTTAATTTTTATCAATGCAGGGGCGGAGAAAGAATACTAACCTCTGCGGCCGGGGTCGGCCTGTCGTAAAACAACCGCACCCTAGCTGCGTGGTAGGGCCTCGAGCCTCGCTGCTGTTCCATAAGGGTACAGGAACTTGGGTCACTAATGGCGGAACATAACATAAGGTTATTATGGCGGCATAATTAAGGCCATAGGTGGTTGCTATCCAGTCGGGCTTGGGGCCCGCCCTACCACGTAGAAAGTATATCGTAGTACCGTCAAAAAATAAGGGTGATTTTGTATTGATAAAAGTATTATGACCTTGGAAAAGGCACTCTCAGCACTTTGTATAAAATAGCAACATTTGTTGCCTATTCAAATATCATGTTCCATTAAGTCAAGTGAGCCGGTGCGTCTTGCCGGTGACAACCCGTTTCGAGGGCTGTGCAAACATTTGCACGGTGGATGTATTCGGGGCGTTACTGAAATGCAGATTAGCACGTTTCCGTTTACTTAAGGGCGATGTACCGTTTTCAATTGTTTTCATGTCAGTATTTAAATCTATAATAAAGCTTGTGTTTGATAGACACCACTAAGTATATTATTCGTGTTATTGCTTTTATTTTGTTATGCTTTTTGCACACATTTTTCCACTACTGGGACCTAAACATACGCCACCGTTTTATACACTAAATCACCCCGGTGTTTTTTGTAAGCCCGGACCACAGTAACGTCAGGCCGACTGGCGCCAATCTGAATTCGCGGGCCCTTAAAATGACGGGGATTGTTGCTATTGTGTATCAACTGTCGCACAAATCTTGAACTCGATAATATGAATAATGTCGTAAATTATGTAATGAAGATTTAAAATAAATAGTTACAACTCAAAGTCCCATATCTGGGCACAGCCCGCCTTAAAGGCAGCAATCAACGCGTCGGATTGACTATATCAGTGTAGACTTCCTCGAGATATCTTCATCTTCAGTTTATGGTATTATGAGCGTTAGGTGCCAAAACCTAATCCTGATCCACAAAGACACAATGAGTGCATTGCATGAGACGTTTCACGCTACTGGCTGGAAGTACGGGATAAATATAAAATTATTGATAATGAAGGATTATGCGTCTGTCTGCATCTGTCACAGTTGAGTGCATGAACCAGTTGTTTGCGCAGATTTTAGTGTTTTTTCACTTGAGGCACCGATTAACATGTCAAGCGAAAACCGCGCGTGGCTGTTATTTTTGACCCCAAAAGTTTTGTCATGATAAATGACTGGGCCCTGTGTCCAGGTTTGATACCTTTTAATTAATATTTTTAGTATAATATTAAAACCTCGATAATTCTTGACGGTAGCGATTATCTCTGTCTTGAAGATGTCATTGTTATTGAAAAGTTTAATTCAAGATTTATTTAATTTAAACATAATTAAGATAATTTCCACTATTAAAAGTTTATTTCAAACCCGCTTTTTATTGCGAGACTACAAGTGAAGTTATGGCTTTTATAGGAATCAATTCAGTATAATAATATATTATTTCGCAGATAAGCATATTTGTTAAAATTTAATTGTTTGTTACCTGTAGATGTTGGCATCGCAGCGTGTGGAGCCATGAAACTCGATAACTTCGCAGAGTGGTGATAGGAGCTCATGAATAAGTCACTCTGGTACTTGTAAGCTGGGTCGCTAGCCGCGGGTTGTGTGGCCGCAGCCAGCCCTTGGAAGTCGAATTTGTAGGCATACCTCTTGCCGTGTACTTTGGTCATTATATTTTTATCGTAGTAATATCTGGACAAATGAATTTATTCATACATAAAAACATATAAAATATATAGAACATTTTGGACTTTGTCGATCTGTGTTGTGCAAAAGTGGTATTTAGTAAGATTTCTATAATATATCGTTATTTATAACCAATTTAGGATGTCCTATGGTCGTATAACAAAGATGTGATGTTAGCAAAATTTCGCATTAAGCTTTCGCTGAGCATAAACGGGTACCCGATTCGCATGGCAATAATTGATGACCGTTACCTCAAAGCTCTGCTAAGCTTATCGTAGTTCATATTTGGCTTCGACTTCCTTTCGCCCCATCTTCGAGCAACTTCATCTGGATCGGTGAGCTTGAATTCTCCATTTGTACCCTCCCATGTGATACAGCCGGCGTTGCTCGAGTCACTGAGGAGCTCTAGCAGGAACTGCCACAACTGAATTTGGCCGGAACCTAACACAATCACAAAATTAACCATTTTAACATATATTAACTTATACATTATTATCATAATTAACAGAAACATAGTGATTGACATAAAGTACCAATAAATTGAAACATCTAGTTTATATTTTTTTTTAAATTTCAACTTATGTTTAAAAATAAACATACCTCTTTTTAAAATAGTTAGCCCTCAGTTTTAAGTATACATCTCGCTATAGTTTGAAAAATATAATTATTTTTGATATAAATATAGAATTCTGGCCTTTAATGATATACAAACCTCCAATAAATAAGATTATTATTATTATTTTATTATTCAAATAGTGCCATTTTAAATATTTATTTATTTTATAATATAATTTAACACATTTTTTCAATAAAAAACTAGTTGTTATTCAAACCTATAACTCTGCGATCTGTTTAAAATCATGTTTAAATACGTGGAAATATAACAAAATGTGTAAAATGTGACGTCAAAATATTTCGTCCCAAATTTCGATTCTCCTAATCCACGAATAAAATTAGATTATTTAATTATTTGATTTTAGGTCAGTTAATTATTAGTTGTAAATCAACTGCACCTAAAGACACGTGTGACGGTGCCGTGAGCCAGTCGCAAGGCTCGGCCCGTGTGAACAGTCCGTAATTACAGCAGTCCAGCACGTGGCAACAATTGTTTTGACTCACGGCAACATACACCGTGTAACCTTCATTAATAAAAATTACACACCTTGATTTAAAGGTGTATGGGAATCAAATTGGGGTCGAACGTAACATTCAATCAGTATTCATTGTTTTTTTATTTTCATTATTATTATTAGCAAGATTACTGTGATCTTTGTTTTAAATAAACGCGAAAAAAGGAAAGTCAGTGAGTTACTTTTACGTTAAAGAACTATTGGTTTTTTAATTACTGCAAGGCAGCAAACAGGCTGACGGCCCACTTAGAATTTAGCAGTTACCATCGCCTATAGGTGTTTGCAACGCCAGTGGCATCGCAAACAGGCTGCTGTCCCATAAGGGTACAGGAACTTGGGTCACTAATACTGGAACAAAACACAAAGTTATTACGGTAGCATACTTAAAACCAAAGGTGGTCGCGATCCGGTGGGCTATTTTGTCGCCTTTTACGACAGGCCGACCCTGGCCGCAGAGATTCTTTATCCACCGCTGCACAGATAAAAATATGTATATTAGTTAAGAATTTTAGATCTTATAATATATACTTATGTGTAATTAGTTGAATTATAATATTTATACTACACACATCAAAAAAGCCTAAGCAACATGTACTAATTTAAATTTTAGGATGGTGGATGAGCCGCTGTATGGATGAACTTTCTGAATGCACCTGAGCCTTTCAGTATTTCCGGGCCGACGGTACACTCGCACCCTTCTTGTATCAGGTCTAAACCCGAATCGCGACTCATCGGAAAACATAATTTTATCCCATTGTTCTGCGTTCTCTACACCATTCATTTCGACGAGCGCGATTCCCGTGACGTATCGGTGGGCACCTAATTGGGCGTCGAGCTCGTAGGTCGTACTCATGCAGTCGATTTCGCACAGTTTGGGGACTTACATCAACACCACTTGAATTTTGCAGCCTCAAACTTATCTCTCGAGCGGTTAACATCGGCTGGCGTCTTGCAGTCAGTTGTACATATGTACCGGTCTTGCCGAGTGGTTGTACACCTTTTACGGCCTGGATGCTGTTCAGCGGGTTCCCTTGTATTATTGTAGTGCTGCTAAAGACGACAAATAACACTTCTATGAATGCTAAAATGCCGAGATACCTAAGATTGATTACTTCCCGCTTGCAACATCCATACAGCTCTTTTCATTTGCCGTCAAATAACGTCGCTCCATGACGTAAAGAATATCTAACAATTCAATTTTGCCGCTAACTTTATTTTAATGGTTGGTAAAATTATAAAATCAAGACTAAACGTAGCAATAAAAACGCACTTAAATTCAAACAAATTCCCTGTCATTTCATTTTATGAAAAAAAACAAAACATAATCGAAATTTTTTTTTTACAACCAGCCAGTAGTATGTCATCAATAACAAAAAAGTTTACATACCTACGCACTTTGAGTGAGTAAAGACTTAGAAATTAATTAGTATAAATGGTAAATTTGTAATATCATGCATGCTGCATAGACTTTTTTGATGTGTATATTTACACTCGTAAGTGTATTTAGTTATTTTTAGAGTGATATCTTATGGCTCAAATAATTTTGATGATTTTTTGTTGGTATGAAACACACTAATAAGCGAAAAAGTGTAAAGTACACAAGATAATGAAATTTATTTGATTTTTATATGAATTTAACCACATTAATTTTTTTTAACAAAAACAATTTTTTTTTCTAAAATAAAAATAGCCTAAGTTACTCCTTGTTACATCAGATATCTGCCAGTGAAAGTCCCGTCAAAATCTGTGCAGCCATTTCAGAGATTAGCCGGAACAAACAGACAGACAGACAGACAAAAATTGTAAAAAATGTTGTTTTGGTTTAAGTACCGTGTATACGTCCGAATGCACTTAGTAAAAAGCGGTTATTTTAATATTACAAACAGACCCTCCAATTTTATTTATTTGTATAGATAATTAATATTCCGTGTCTAGACTAAAATTTTCGCGGAACAGCCGTAGCCGAGGTGTTAAAGAGCGGCTCGAAGGCCGCGGATTGTCGATCACTATTCTTGCCAAAAGTACACGGACGCTAGAAAGATATCTCGCAATTGTATGTAATTAAGTTGTGTCGTATAGAACTTTTGGGTGCATTACAAATTACCAGGTTAATTTTGTTTTTCACCATTCTCTCACGATATTATCTATTTATGTGCGTCATTTTATAGTGCTAGGGTAATTATGTGAAGTCAATTACATTGTTAAACTTGACTCAGCGTTGATTTAAATTGTTTATAAAATTTTAGTTTGTCTCTTATTACTATTCTATCTATCTTTTTATAAATGTTTAGGCCGTTAATACTATTAAAGGTTCGTTTGATATTTTAAGTAGTCATGCGAGAACGCCTTATGCGCCATAGTCCCCACCTGTACATCCTATGACACTATCCTAATACCTATTTATCACCAAGAGATGGCGTGCTGCCGTGACGTTTATTAGCAGTGTGTGTGAAAAACCGCTAAGGATCGACATTGTTACTGTGCGCGCGCGCCTGTCATACATAAATATAATTGAAGAATAATTTCTAATATTTTCGGATCAGTGTTATTACGCTAAATTTATTGTGTACCACGCTAGTAATATAAGAATATAAAGGTGGACAACGGCAGTACGGAAAGAAGACCCTCGAGTTCGGTGAGTCCTTTCTCAATTCCCGTCCTCTATCAATAGGGGGTTTTCGCATGACTACAGAGTTCAAAAATTACCTGAACCAGCGCCTACAATAAACTATCGTATTTTTGAGACTGTAAGATGTACTTCATATTAAGATATTTTTATGTTAGTTTCAGTTATAAGAAAGTTTTATTTTTAGCTCATTTTTCCAAATATAGAATGATTTTTAAATCCTGTAATTGTGACTAAATTAAGTTACAAAAAAGCGTAAATTATAAAGGTGGCAGTTATCTAGTCTACCACCTAGCTTGAGTTGCTTAGTCGTCTTATACGACAGGCCGACCCCAGCCGCAGAGGTCAGTATTCTTTCTCCGCCCCTGCATGGATAAAAAGGAATAAAGGAGTAGAGGTATGTGGCTTATTAAGACTTACCTGAATTGGCTAACCGGCTGCTCGTGGGGCCGAACATCTGATATGGATCTGTGAAATAATTACATATATTACATTCGATTGTTCAAACATAAATCTTCCTCCTGTCTTTATCCCACATTATAATATAAATAATAAATATTTTGTGACAATTCACACAACGTCATCTAGTCCCAAACTAAGTAGTACTTGTGTTATGGGCCCTAGACAACTGATATACTACTTATATACTTTTGTCAGGGCGCCGTGGCGCCTTTCCAGCCATTCGGCCAGGACGGGCCTCACCGCTTTGATAGTGGCGAGGCCCGCGCTGGGGTGCGCGAGGCGCTCCTTCCACTCCACCATGAGCACCTCGTCTTGCAGCTCCGCCCGCTTTACCTCCACTTCGCGAGTCGCGGGGCGAGAGCCACGCTCAGCCGCATCCCGGCGCCACTGGAACAATAGCGCCAGGACCCGGACCTCGAGGTCCCATGGTGGGGATCCGGCCAGCAGGGAGGCCGCTTCGAAGGACACCGTGCGGTATCCCTTTATCGCCCTGACGGCCAGGACGCGCTGCGGCCTGCGAAGCAGCGCCGTCGACACGACTGTTGTCTAGTACCCATAACACAAGTGCTATGCTACTTAGTTTGAGACTAGATGGCGCTGTGTGAATTTTCACTAAATATTTATTATTTTATTTCATTTTTTGATTTGCATTACTATTATAAATATTGATTAATTAAGTCTAATTGGAGGTAATGACTGCGGCCAGCTAACAAAACATATTTAAATTTTATGGGTCATTTTCCGTCTATGAGTGCGGCAGGTGAATTAGTGACAAGAGGTGTCGCGCTATCAGGGGTTATCTATGCAAATGTTTACAGCCCTCGTTAAACCTACTTGCAATGCAATCTATGCCGTGTATCTCACTTTTTACGGCAAAGTATGTTGTTACCGCGTTTCTATGGGAACCCTTATCTTTATGGCGTCGTGTCTGTGCTCTGTCTACCTCGTAGAAGCAGTATATTCAAGTGGAAGAATGGTTTGAGTCTCAGTTCAAATTAAAATATGTATGTAACGTGCTTCATACACAAAATATTCGTACGTTTTAACGCCTTGTATCGGGTTTAGGTGTTTAAATTTTTTTGCAAAAGAAAAAGACTTCATATCACTTGATTAAAACCCGAAACACAAGCGCTCTACTCCTTTGTTTTAATGGCTCTATTTGATTTGTCACATTTATTGTTTTATATCTTTATACTGTTACATACACAGGGAACGGTCGGTAGCTGAGTTGTGTTAGGTTTTCAACGTTTTTTCTAAAGCAGGCGCGCGTGGTTTCGCGTCAATGCTCAGGCATATCCATACTAATATTATAAATGCGAAAGTAACTCTGTCTGTCTGTCTGTCTGTTCCTCTTTCACGCCTAAACGGCTGAACGGATTTTGATGAAATTTGGTATGGTGATAGATGATAACCTAGAAATGGTCATAGGCTATAAATAATCACGCCATCGTTCTTAGGGGGTAGGCAGATAACTAAATTGAGTTAGTGATTTTTTGTGCTTATCCGGTATCTATGAGAATCGGCCAACATCTATTTTTCATCCCCCTAAATGTTAGGGGTGACCCACCCCCAAAAAATTTTTTTAAATTTTTTGACATTTTATTATTTATATGGCAGAACAACGTTTGCCGGGTCAGCTAGTATTTTATATATTTGAAATAGACTCGGCTAGAGATTAACGGAAGGCGAGGAAAATGATATCAGGAAGGGTATGCTTTACTGGAATATAGTGGCATGTCGCTACATACTAGTCTTTTTATTAAACATCTATTTTTACAGCATTCTTTTTATAAATAAATATATGTACATACGTGTAGTAATGATGATAATAACAAAATTAGCAGAAATCGTAATTTATCACCAACCATATTACCAAACTACCAGCAATAAAGAAAACAAAGTCAGAAATCGTCTCACAATAAGTGCCGCGTCTAAAATGCCTTCTGTACCCAACCCTTCAGTCTGGGATCAAGCGAGAGCCTTTTGAGATGTGGATCAGAAATTATATAGGGTTCCTCGCCATCAATCCATTCGCCGACACGACTATCGGCATCGATTGTACCATTCAGCCTTCACGTGGAGGTAATCTTGAGCGCAAGGCCTAGTTAATTTAAATCGTTTCCTTTTTTTGCACATTCACATATCGCACATTTTTCTACGCTTTGAATTATCGTAGTTTATCCAACTCCAATCACGAAGCAAAAATATCTTCTGCAATAGTAGTGATAAAACTCCATTCGACGTCGCTCGGTTCATTTCATATGGCATTCAATTTCCTTGCTAGCTCATTTTTAAAATTTTTAAGCGTTTGTTGACACATCTACTTGTAATGTTCCAAGTTTTGTTAGATTTTGACAACGGTCATGCTCAATTAATTCCTCAAATTCTTTGTCTTCAAATTTATTCGGTGTAGCAGAAAGATTTTTATTCTTTAGTTCTAAATAATTATTTTTGAAGCCTTGAATTAAAAATATGTGTGTTTATTTCGTATTCGACAGATATTTGACTTTTTCAAAAAAATTGCATGTACAATTTCCGACTAATTTTGGTCGGAAACACTTGAATGACACAAAAATAAACATTTTTAAAACTAATATAAAATTACTTTGATGGCGTGTAATGAGAAGGGAGGCTGACCACATTACTAGAAGAATCTTGAACCTCAAAATAGATGGGTACAATAGCAGAAGTGGACCTAAAAAGCGATGAAAAGACTGTGTGATGTATATATGGTTTGTGACGTGACAGATGAAGAGTGCCAGGATAGAATAACATGGAAGAAAAAGACATATTGGACAAGGTCAAGCTAATAAAAAAATTATTTTGATGATACTATAATAAAAACTATCATCGATTTAAATTTAAGGATAGATAGATAGACCTTCCTTGTGAATAATCTTTCGAAATTCCATGTACGGATTATTACTGCTAAACTCTGGACGCCGAGCAGGAAGAATTTCGTACGTTGACCTGTTATTATCTGTCTCTGTCACTCCCGCATAAATATAATGAGACCTCGCTCGCACAGAGCAATGACCGCCGTCCGTCATTGCTCTGTGCGAGCGAGACCTCATTATATTTACGCGGGAGTGACAGAGATAGATAATAACAGGTCAACGTACGAAATTCTTCCTGCTCGGCGTTCGTAGCTTACCATCTTCAAAGAAACCGCGAAAACTTTATCAAGGACTGAATATAAATAAAAAAGCCCGAAAAGCGTAACAAATTCATTTTATGAGTGGGGACTTAACTAGTTAAATTTCAACTCAAGTGTCATTATGTATTTATTATACAGTATTATAAAATGTTATTAAAGTTGAGAATATTGGGGTTCTATTGTTTCAAATACAATGCATTTGGAGAATTATGAGAGTCGTTTGCATATTCACAGTGCACGGGGTTGAAATTGTGCTTTAAGTCGTGTTTGATTATGTTGAATACTAATTAGGTGTGAACCAAATGTATGGGGGGAGAGGGGGGATAGTTTATGCGAATATTTATTTATGTAATCAATTATCATGTTTTAATGTTCTTATCCGTGCAGGGGCGGAGAAAGAATACTAACCTCTGCGGCCGGGGTCGGCCTGTCGTAAAAGGCGACAAAACAACCCACCCTAGCTACGTGGTAGGGCCTTGAGCCCGTCTGGATGGCGACCACCTTTGGTTTTAAGTATGCCGCCATAATAGCCTTGTGTTGTGTTCCGGCATTAGTGACCCAAGTTCCTGTACCCTTATGGGACAGCAGCGTGTTTGGCATTGCAAACACCCATAGGCGACGGTAATTGCTAAATTCTAAGCGGGCCGTCAGCCTGTCTGCTGTCGGACAGCAATAAAAAAAATTAATTTTCATATTTACGGATATTATTATGATAAGTTTCGATTAGTTTACTCGAATCGCATGAAATATACCGTTCCGTTTGGACTCGGATCTTAAATGAACGGACTCTATATCTGCTATGTTTTTTCAACGCAGGTTGGGAGGTTAGGTATAGGAGTTCTTAGTATACTGATTTGCTAACGATGATTACTTTCACCGTTGGTATATGGCAATTGTGCTATATTATGCACATTAGACAAGTATAAGTTGTTGTTAAGTTGTTAAATGGTGCATGCCACGGTGGACTTCAAACCACTAGATTAGTCTCCGAGTATACCAATGAGCTACCAAGCACCTTGTAAATTTATTTTTATTGCGATTTCAAATTCTCATGTAACATATTATAGTTACAAATATTACGGAAATGAAAACAGAAATATACCTATAAAGATAGGGGATATGCAAGTCATTTGAACAATGGATGTTGCGCCTTAAAAACACATTCAGGAGTTAATGCGATATAGTTGGGGGCGTGCGATCACCAATCGAGATTACTATGATAGATGGCCGTTTAATCAAGCGCGTGTTTTGAGTGGATTGAACATTGTGCTTTTTTGAGTGGATTCGACGCTGTGCTACTTGAGAACTCTCTACCTCTGGATATAAAAATTTATATGGAAATTAATGAAGGTGAATTAAAAATGAATATAAAAAAATTATACTTTTTGTAAAATTTCTTAGTTTTAACATTTTAAGGATACGAGTATTAAAAACTATTTATTTAAAAAAAAGTTAAAGTACATCTAGTAGTAAACTACATTTTCACTTGTATGTCTTTCATTTTTTAATTTAATCCTTAATAAGTGAATAAATTATATTCGATTTTTTTTTTGTAAATTATCTATATCTAATAAGGTTGTCTGGAACAAATCGCTATTAACATCCGTGATGAAGCTATTCTATCCGCACAGAGGCGGAGAAAGTTTACTGACCTCTGCGGCCGGGGTCGGCCTTTCGTAAAAGGCGGCAAAACAACCCACCCTAGCTACGTGGTAGGGCTCCAAGCTCGTCTGGATGGCGACCACCTTTGGTCTTAAGTATGCCGCCATAATAACCTTGTGTTGTGTTCCGGCATTAGCGACTCAAGTTCCTGTACCCTTATGGGATAGCAGCGTGTTCGCGACGCCACTGGTGTTGCAACCTCCCATAGGCGACAGTAACTGCTAAATTCTAAGTGGGCCGTCAGCCTGTCTGCAGTTCTACAGCAGTAAAAAAAGAAAAAAAACTGATAAGACCACTGATTGTTCATTATATTGTACTTTTTTGCTTCTAATATTTTCTTTTTGTAAAATTATGCAGTGTATTGTAATGTGAATAATTATTTATCTACGATTTTTAAATAGCTGGTGTTGATCACGTGGATTAGATGATGTTTGTTTAGGAGCTTATTAATAGTGTATGTCTTAAAAGATTTGAGATAAAGTGGTGAGAAGAGTTCACTGTACGAAATACGGTTGTGTTAAGTCTAATGTCAAATCGATAATTTACAAACTAAGGTCTATGTATCTTAGGGTTGCCAACCGTCCTGTTTTCCCAGGATATGTCCTAGTTTTTGTGGTGTCCTGGGATGTCCTGGATAGTTTTTAAGTAGCATCCTGTTTTTAAATATTGAAATACTTATTATTAAATAATATTTGTAACTAACTTGTTATACTCTCCGTGCAGAGGCGAGTAAGAATAACCTCTGTGGCTGGGGTCGATCTATCGTAAAAGGCGACATAACCACTCTGGCTACGTGGTAGGGTCACAAGCCCCTCTGGATGGCTGCTATCCTTGGTTTATAAGTATGCCGCCATAATAATCTTGTGTATGTATATGGGACAGCAGCGTGTTCGCGATGCCCCTAGCGTCGCAAACATACATAGACGATAGTAGCTGCTTACCACTAAGTGGGCCGTCTCTTGTTCCGCAGCAGTAAAAAAAAACGATTTCTAACTAAACCTACTTTCACTACGAATTAATATACGTATTGCAACTCTATTTCTGCGTCCTGTTTTTAAACTAAATTGTCCTGGTTTTTCCAACATCATATCCTAGTTTCTTAAATTTGGGGTTGGCAACCCTAATGTATCTGAACCACCTTTCTTCATTCAAAGGCGATATGTATTTTTATAAAGTTTTTATGTAAATTTTGGGGTCTAGCTTTCTCTAACAAATTATTTAATATGACCAACTATCTTGGCAGGCGGGCTTGGAAGGGAATTTCGTTTTGCATAATTAATTTTTTTTAATGCTGTAGACAAGCTGACGGTACACTTGGAACTTATCAGTTACTGTGGCCTATTAGTTTGTAACGCGAAAACGCTGCTGTTCCATATTGGTACAGGAACTTGGGTCACTAATGCCGGAACACAACACAAGGTTAATTACGGCATACTTAAGGCCAACGGTAGTCGCCATCCAGACGGGCTTGAGGCCCTACCACGTAGCTAGGGTGGGTTGTTTTGTCGCCTTTTACGAGAGGCCGACCCCAGCCCCAGAGGTTAATATTCTTTCTGCACCCCTGCAAGGATATATGATTTCATATATTTTTTTATTCATGACAACTTTACTGTAATATTATTATTATTTACTTCTTAAAATTATTTCTAGAAGTATATAAAACCGATTAAATTAACATAATAAAAAGAAAATTACCACCTTATAGAAAATATTGTTGTAATTTACATAAACCCATGTAGTCCCAAAGTAAATAGCTAAACGCTTGGGCTAAGGATGCTAGATAAACGATACACTAATATTGCTCTTATGCAGGCGTTTGGAAGCCTGAAGTGCGCTGTTGACTCTCATCGACTCATCTTCTAAGCTTCTATTATTTTGGTGCCCTTCGGTGAGATCTTCTCATAGTAAGAATACGAAAAATAAGGATAAATTGCCTTTAGGTTCATAAAAGGATCAATTTCTCTTTAAAGACAAAGATTATTATTATTCTTAATCATAAAGGATTACTTATATACGACTCCTCATAAACGAGTACATCCTTATTCTCAATTCTAGTATTGCTATTTGGCTAGTTATAATATACAAAAAAAATACCATCATGTTGTAATATTGGATATAAACAATATTCCGTTGCGCGAACCGTCACCTGTGCCGAAATTAAGTTAAGGTTATGCGAACATCCAAAATGTAATTGTCGAAGCGATTGGATTTTCGATTTGCGACAAATTGGTGGGACGAGCTTCGATTCTCGGCCCTTAATAACACGTTATTAGATATTGTTTTTTTGGTATTGCCATTGATTTTAAAGGGAGGTTACTATTTGATTGATTGCGGGATAAAAGTATGATGATAAACTGTTTTTCTGTTCTTTAGCAATCATTAATATATTGTACTATACACACTAAACAACGAGCATTATGTCCTTTTGTTTGTGTTCCGGGTCAAAGGTAAATAATATATTGTAGATACAACCTGGGTATTTATTAAGAATTTCACACGAACCAGTGACAAAAATTAATTACAATAATTATATAAAAATAATATTTTGTGACGGTACCATTGTGCCATCTATCTAGTCCTATATAACCGTCTGCAAGAAGTTTTACTCGAACTTTAGATTTATTGTGACGACCTACATGGGGAACGGATAACACTCTTCGTTACGCTTGCGGTGGTTACGGGTTCGATTACCGTCGCGCGTGTTTATGTATACCTAATATGTACATATTTATTTTCAAAAGAAAAACTCGCTAGTATATCAGTTGTCTAGTACCCATAACACAAGTGCTAAGCTACTTACTTTGGGACTATATGGCGCTATGTGAATTGTGCCACTATATTTATTTACTTATAGTTTTTTGGTACGTTTTGTAGCATACGATAGATACAGCTTCTAACATTTTTAACTGTTGATTAATTATTAATAAATGTTTATAGATACTTGGCAGCTCAGTTATATTACACCCCGAGACCAAACTAGAGGTTTCGGGTTCGAATCCCACGATAGCATGCACCACTTAGACAGTTTTTCTCACATAATGTGCGTGATAAAGCATAATTGCGATGTACGACGGTGAAGGAAACATCGTGAGGGAACCTGCACACCGAAATAATCGGTGTGTATAATACGCCAATCTGCGTTGGATAAGCATGATGGGTATACTGTCCATTCCCTCTAAGGGGAGTTCCAACCCCAACAGTGGGGTGTTATAGGCTGTTATTAATATTTATCAAATCGAACTACATCTGCATTTTTTTTAATGCTGAAGAACAGCAGACAGACTGACGGCCCACTTAACAGTAAGCTGTTACCGTCGCCTATGCATGTTCGCGACGTTAGGGGTACCCTGTCCCATAGGGGTTTATATCCGTGCAAGGGCGGAGAAAGAATAATAACCTCTACAGCCGGGGTCGGGCTGTCGTAAAAGGCGACAAAACAACCCACTCTACCTACGTGGTAGGGCCCCAAGCCCGTTTGGATGGCGACCACCTTTGGCCTTAAGTATGCCGCCATAATAACCTTGCGTTATGTTCCGGCATTAGTGACCCAAGTTCCTGTACCCTTATGGGACAGCAGCGTGTTCGCGATACCACTGGTGTTGCAAACACCTATAGGCGATGGTAACTGCTAAATTCTAGCGGGCCGTCAGCCTGTCTGCTGTTCTACAGCCATAAAAAGTGGTACATGAACCTGGGTCACTAATACCGTAATACAAGACAAGGTTATTATGGCGTCATACTTAAGACCAAGGGTGGGCGCTATCCAGACGGGCTTCGGGCCCTAACACGCAGCTAGGGTTGTTTTGTAGCCTTTTACAACAGGCCGACCCCGGCCGCAATCTTACTCTGCTCCTGCACGCAGAAAAATATCCATACTAATATTATAAATGCGAAAGTAACTCTGTCTGTCTGTCTGTCTGTCTGTCTGTTCCTCTTTCACGCCTAAACGGCTGAACGGATTTTGATGAAATTTGGTATGGTGATAGATGATAACCTAGAAATGGTCGTAGGTTATAAATAATCACGCCATCGTTCTTAGGGGGTAGGCAGTAGGCAGATAACTAAATTGAGTTAGTGATTTTTTGTGCTTATCCGGTATCTATGAGAATCGGCCAACATCTATTTTTCATCCCCCTAAATGTTAGGGGTAGTCCACCCCTAAATTTTATTTTTTATTTTTTGACATTTTATTATTTTTATGGCAGAACAACGTTTGCCGGGTCAGCTAGTTATTAAATAAAATAATTCCTTCGCTCTATCAATCAGAAACAATTTTGTAGTATTTGAATCAGAATAATGTTTCATCCCTTATAACATGAACGATCTCCCGCTGTTCGGTGCCTCGGTCCGTCGCCTCCCGGTCTCCCCTTTCTGGAGTGACGACATTCGGTCAACAGTACATTCCGTCGGTAAACAAACACCCCGTATAATGTTTATAGTGCCCTCTGAGATTGAAGCGCTTGACTGTGATCAAATAATGCGCGGAGGAATTAGCTAACATCTTTATTGGAGGTCTGCTAGGATGAGAAATTTAAAAACATTCAAGTTTGAGCAAGAAGCTGATACATTAATGATAACAATCCACACGAATCTTAGACTTATTTTTAAATAAAATATGTAATAAGGTAGTGTAAAAAATATATGAATTTAGCAAAATAAAGAAATACAGAAAATAATAATATTTTGTGACGATACCATTGCGCCATCTAGTCCTAGCTAGCACTTGTGTTATGGATACTATATAACTAATACACTGCATTATATACTTTTCTTTTGAAAATGCGCAATGGTAATCGAACCCGTAACCACCGCAAGCGTACCGAGGAGTGTTATCTGTTCGCCATGTAGGTCGTCACAATAAATCTAAAGTTCGAGTAAAACTTCTTGCAGAAGACAGAAGAAAGAAAAATGTCATACAAGGACACCATAGAATTTTTTAAATCAGTGCAGGGTCGGAGAAAGAATACTAACCTCTGCGGCCGGGGTCGGCCTATCGTAAAAGGCGACAAAACAACCCACCCTAGCTACGTGGTAAGGCCTCAAGCCCGTCTGGATGGCGACCACCTTTGGTCTAAGTATACCGCCATGATAAATTTGTGTTGTGTTCCAGCATTAGTGACTCAAGTTCCTATACCCTTATTGGACAGCAGCGTGTTCGCGATGCCACTGGCGTTGTAAACACCCATAGGCGACGGTAACTGCTAAATTCTAAGTGGGCCGTCAGCCTATCTATCTTCACACAGATACGGGTGGTCATAAAAAAAAACAACCGTAACCTACAAGCAGCCTGAGTCGGAACGCACGGACGCCATTTTAGGTACATTTCAACCCTTCCCCCCTCCTCCCCCCACACACAGATATACTCCTTTGCTCTGTCTTCGGTGCGGCTCGGAAATATTAATTAATAGCAAGCAAAAAATAATTTGACCTAACCTTAGCTACCTTTTGCGCCCGGCTAACGGAATAGTACAATTTTTCATTAGTATGGATAAAGAATCTTGTTCCCCATGCCCTCCAGCTCTTCAGTCGATCAGACACTATTAGCAGGCGTCATAATTGGAATACAAATTCGCTCTTTGACGACCGCACGTCGCAGGGCAGTGATTTGGGCCTTTGTGTTCGACGCATTAACTCCTTCAGGCAACACCCTACTTTTATACCCATCCACAACAAAACCAACTGTATTCATGAGGTTTAGTGTTGATTTTTGTGTAAACACAACTATGTTCTCCAATTTTCGATTTTCAGCTGACTAACACAAGAATGGTTTTCGAGTTTTCGGCATATCACCGCATCACTATTCTGAGTTCAGTTGTCATGGTATTTTAAACTATATTCCGTTGTATTAAGAGTTATTTTGGGGGGTATTAGGGTGTTGAGGAGAAGAATTAGCGTCGGCAATAGCACGTAATTATAGTAGAAAAGGCTAACAGCGAGGTTCATTTGTTCGGATCCGTGCTGAAGGGGTTTCGGTTTGAGTGCCGTGCAAAGTGTTCAGCTTTGATTCAGTTAGTTGCAAAGGTGGGTGCGAAATGTTTTACATATCTGTTATCACTACTTATAAATACCTATCAATTTTATTTGATGATTATTTCTTTGCGCGGATGACATGTTTGTTCTGTATGGACTCCGAGCAGATCAGACGAATGTAGAATCTATCGAGAGTTTAATCTTGAAAGTTTTATATGACTAGCACTTTTCTTGTCTAGTGTCTGAGATACCATCACCTAACTTTTACATATACTGATTAGTTTAATCTAATGAGATTTAAATGGAGATCAAATAAACCAATAACTGTACTGTGATTCTCACAGCGCCATTTAAGTCCAAAGTAAACAGTATAGCGTTTGTGTTATTAATTAATAGACAAATGTATGTTTGTAGTAGGGCCCCAAGCCGGATGGCGACCACCTTTGGTCTTAAGTATGCCGCCATAATAACTTTATGTTGTGTTCCGGCATTAGTGACCCAAGTTCCTGTACCCTTATGGGTCAGCAGCGTATTCGCGATGCCACCGGCGTTGCAAACCCCCATAGGCGACGGTAACTACTAAATTTTGGGTGGGCTGTCGGCTTGTCTGCTGTCCTACAGTAAAAAAAATAACAAATGGATTACTACTAATATGAATTTATTTTGTAAATAAATACACATCACAAATAACTACCAGACTAGTGATGAGAATTAAATCTTTGTCCCCCGCAGTAGTGCCGACGTGCAAAAGCCGATACACGACGGAGGTCGTTTTAATAATATTGACTGAGCTAAGCAAATTAGGCTGGTATGCGTAATATGTTACGGAAAAAACTTTGGAGCCAAATTCTAGTGCAATCAGGTTAGAGAATAGAACATTCTGGAAAGAATAGAAAAAACGAAATAAAGAAACCATACTGCAAATCGAATCAAGAACTTCGACATAACCGTAACAGCTAATGCACTTCGGTACACTTGCGATGGTCACGGGTTCGATTCCCGTCTCGCGTCTGCGTGTTTATGTATAACATATATTTATTTACGAAAGAAAAGCATATAAATAGTATTTCAGTTGTCTAGTACCCATAACACAAGTGCTATGCTACTTATTATTGGATTAGATGGTGCTGTTTGAACCGTCCTACTATACAAGTATTTATTTATTGTCTATTGAGATTATTGTCTGCTACCTACTTTCTAGGTCTATAAGGTTTAGAAAGAATTTCTTCCATTCCATTGAATTCCAATACATAAAAGTACATAGAAGATCTTTTTCTTCATATCCTTCATAACCCACAGTATATGGGGTTGCCACATGTTTTTTTCTTCCATTTTCCCATGTTACCTATCTCATCATTCACAATATTTTTCACCAAATCATCTTTTAAACCATCCATCTTTTCTTCGGTGTACCTCTCGTACAGAGAGATAATATTAGATGTTATAAAAATCATTTCTTCTTTCTTATTACCTTCGACTCATTAATAATTTAACTTATTCACATCCATGGAATAAAGCAAGAGAAGCGACTTTGAAAATTATGGGACTGCCAAACAAAGGAGCTCCTCGTTGCAGGGCCATAAAATAATAATAAAAGGATAATTAATCGATTTCGGTACATTAGTGGCGCCCCCTGTGCAGCAGTTAGCGAACTCCCCGCGGCATTAGCTGTTTGATTGCGACTACCCTACGATATTCAATAAAAACCAGCCCCATTCGTACTGATGTTCGTATTTGTTAAACCATATGGATTATCTGTTGATAGTTGTGATTGATCAGGCGGAATTGATTTTTACGGAATTGTAACTTTTATTTGTGAAACATTCAAGTACCTTTTACTTGTTAATTATTTTAACACAACATAAGTATATCGATAAACAAAGTACGTGGACATAATTGAATTTCACTCAGAGAGGAGAAAATCCGATTGTTTAGGCCGTTAATAGTATTAAATTTTCGCTTGATATATTTCTAATAAGTAATCATGCGAAAACGGCTTATGTGCCGTCTCCCTCACACCTGCACATCCTATAACACTATCCTAATATCTATCTATCACCAACAGATGGCGTGCTGCCGTGACGTATTTTAGCAGTGTGTGTGAAAAACCGTTAAGGATCGACATTGAGCCTGTGCACGCGCGCCTTTACCTATAATTGAAGAAAAGTTTCAAGTTATTTTCGAATCAGTGTTATTATGCTAATTTTATTGTGTACCACGCTAGTAATACAAGAATATAAAGGTGGACAACGGCAGTACGGAAAGAAGACCCTCGAGTTCGGTGAGTCCTTTTCAAATTCCCGTCCTCTATCAATAGGGGGTTTTCGCATGACTACAGAGTTCAAAAGTTACCAGAACCAGTGCCTACACCGATTACGAATTATCGACGATTACGAATCTTACGATGGAATTATTTCTAAAATTACAATACAAATGCTAACCGACGGCGAAGGAACTTACATAGTGCGATCATCAGACTTGACAAGCGTGGCAGTATACCCGCACTGATCGTTTCTTCTAGGGGAATTCCCAACCCAGCTGTGGAATATTATCGGCTGTGATTTTAGTTGTATTGATTAGTTTAATTAATAAATAATAATAAATATTTCTGTGACAATTCACATAGCGCCATCTAGTCCCAAACTAAAAAGCATAGCACTTGTGTTATGGGTGCTAGATAACTGATACCTATATACTTTTTTTTCTCTAAATAAATACATAAACAACCAGATGCGAGACGGGAATCGAACCCGTGACCTCCGCAAGCGTATCGAAGTGCGTTATCCGTTACGCCACAGAGGTCATCAAATGCAATTGTCAACATGCTATAGATTTTAAAAATGGAGTTAGGAAAGAGGAGCTCTTAAACTTTTTATGGTATATCTGTATAGATTTTTATAATTCTCTATGCAGGGGTGGATTCAGAAAACAAACCCCTGCGGCCGGGGGCTGTTACTCGCAAAAGGCCATAAAACAACCCTAGCCTTCAAGCCAGAGGCCGCCACCGGGCCTGAGCATAACGGTAGGAGGCGTCCGCATCGCCGTCGGGCCGTCCATGAATTATCTCAGACTGGTGCTCGACGGGCGATGGAACTTTGCGGCGCACTTCGAGCGCCTGGCGCCGAGGCTAGTTCGGGCGGCGGCGGGACTCTCCCGTCTGCTACCGAATATCGGCGGGCCGGGGGCAGTGTGCCGCAGGCTCTTTGAGGGAACCGTGCGGTCGATGGCCCTTTATAGGGCCCCGATCTGGACGGATCGCCTGTCGGCCAAAACGACGGCACTGCTTCGCAGGCCGCAGCGCGTCCTGGCCGTCAGAGCGATAAGGGGATACCGCACGGTGTGCTTCGAAGCGGCCTCCCTGCTGGCCGGATCCCCACCATGGGACCTCGAGGCCCGAGTCCTGGCGCTATTGTACCAGTGGCGCCGGGATGCGGCCGAGCGTGGCTCTCGCCCCACGCCTCGCGAAGTGGAGGTAAAGTGGGTGGAGCTGCGCGACGGGGTGCTCATGTTGGAGTGGAAGAAGCACCTCGCGCACCCCGGCGCGGGCCTCGCCACCATCAAAGCGGTAAGGCCCGACCTGGCCGCAGGTCCTCTCGGGGCACGGTTGCTTCGGGAGGTACCTGTGTCGCATAGGGCGGGAGATGACGTCGGGGTGCCAACATTGTGGCGCGGGTGACGAGGAGGATACGGTGGACCACTCTGTCGCCGTGTGCCCTGCGTGGCGCGAGGAGCGCCGCGCGCTCGTCACCCAAGTCGACGTGGACCTGTCGTTCTCGGCCCTGGTTCTGTCCTTGGTCGGGGGCGATCCTGGATGGACGGCCGTCGCCTCCTTTTGCGAGGCAGTCATGACCGTAAAGGAGGCGGCGGAGCGGGAGCGGGAGGCCACCACCATACTCTCCTCCCGCCAATGCAAGCCACGTCGTCAGCGCCGGAGGGCAAGCAATGACCTCCGGCTGCCGTAGAAAGCGGCCGCGGGCGGCCCCTCGGGGGAGGATCCGCCGCCCGCACTATTGCCGCGAGGGAGAGGGCCGCGTGCTGTTCCGCGGCCCCTCTCAACTGTGGATCCAGGAGAGCGCCGGGGGACGAAATCCTGACTCTCTGGCGCCAACAATTTAGAAGAGGCCCACCTTAAGACAAAGGGCGGGCCGGCGCCGGCCTGGGCCACGAGATCGGCAGGCCATATATCCGTGGGCCCTGGCGTAGGCGATAGGAGAAAAGCGGGGTCTTTTAGTGGGTAGTCAGATGGTCGACCATCTTTCCCGGAGTCCCACATATCACTGGGTCCCCCCGGGCTGGGGGAACCTGTCAAGAGAGGTTTTTCCCGAGACAAAAAAAAACAAAAAAAAAGGAATCCAGAATTACCTGAGCTGTTTTGTATTAAAAACAATTAAATTGTATGAATTTTTTATACTATTTTGTTTCAGGGATTACGATTTTTAAATTGTGAAGCGATAAAAATTTCCAATGAAGAGCTTACACAATTGGCCGAACTTTATTCCTTGTCCTCCATTGCAAATCTAAAATTCTATGCAACAAAAGAATTGTACGGCATTCCGATTTTGAAAGTATGGATTACAGCTCAATAAAAGAACGTGTTACAAATACTTCTGAATACCCCCAAAGTACAACGTGTTACGCATGTTAAATCTGTTCGTGGAACATTGTAACTACGTCAAGACATGAGTTCCCTTTATAGTGTTGCCATGAGCATTTAAAAAAAATCCGTACACTATATATGTATATAGTGTACGGATTAAACCGTAGACTGGTTGAAATTTCTACCAATCGTTCGTTGATCTAAGCCCTCCCGCACCAATGCTACAATATAACCCTAAAAAAATTTATGCGGAACCGATTAGAATCCATAATAGGGGCACGTGGAGGTAATACAGCTTATTAAATAAAACATAAATAAACCCAGTTTGTGTCTATTGTTAAAACAAAATTTTTTAATTAAACCAATTTTCCTTAAATTTCTGTTTTTTCTTCAAAAAAGTCATAAGGTCCTCCAGTACACAAACTTAAACTTAAGGATATGACCCTACGCTGTTTTAAGTTTCACGAACCAATCTAGAGGTTTCAATTTAAATCTTTAAAGAAAGTTTGCATACTTGGTTAAAATATTTATTTCAAAGTCGTCTATTACTTTGATGCAGTTTATGAGTCCGTCAGTGTACATTCATACTAATATTTATGTTACAAGTAGTAAATAAATAAATCGGTATTTTTACGTGTAAATTATGGTCTTAACAGGCAACATTCAAGTTACACCTTGAGAAGCACAAAATTATTGTATATCACGCAACGAGTTTATAAGGGGAGTTAAATTATTAAATAACCGAATTTCCAAAGTGTAATTTCATATTTACTCATTTTGTGGCCTGGCTACTAAGATTTTGTTCAAATAAATTTTATAATTATAAAAATCGACAGTAACTTTGTAACAGAATTTTTAAATTCGTTCTTTTAAATTTGGATAAATTCATTGATTTGGCAGCTAGTTAAAATTTATGCGAACTGTCATACATATAATTCCAGATATAAGTACTTAGAGTTCTATTTTTTTTTTTGTAATTATTCATGGTGACCGAAGGGACGAGATAAATCTAGGATTAAGCGTTAATATCATATGGCTTTAATCTACCTTGATATTGAAAGATTATAAAAATATATAATAACTAGCTGACCCGGCAAACGTTGTTCTGCCATATAAATAATAAAATGTCAAAAAATTAAAAAAAATTTTTTGGGGGTGGGTCACCCCTAACATTCAGGGGGATGAAAAATAGATGTTGGCCGATTCTCATAGATACCGGATAAGCACAAAAAATCACTAACTCAATTTAGTTATCTGCCTACTGCCTACCCCCTAAGAACGATGGCGTGATTATTTATAGCCTATGACCATTTCTAGGTTATCATCTATCACCATACCAAATTTCATCAAAATCCGTTCAGCCGTTTAGGCGTGAAAGAGGAACAGACAGACAGACAGACAGACAGAGTTACTTTCGCATTTATAATATTAGTATGGATATAATAATTATTTAGAAGTTTGATATCTATGATAAAATTCCCGATCGCATGTAACTTTCTACAGCCTCAAGTCTCTTTGGATTTGCTTCTCTTACCGTAATGACGTGTAGCAGCGCGTAGAGCTTTTCAATTATTATGCCTTTGTTAGAAATGCAGCTCCAATATTATGCTAGATATTTTTATATTATTTATATTATGCCAATAATAAAACTTTGGAAACGGACAGATTACTTCATGTGCCGCGGTTCCGCCTTTTTGGCACATCAATGTTTATTCCACGGGGAATGCCTCTTTAGGCAACACATTTCCCCAAATGGCCAGGTGCGTGAAAATCATTCCCGGTCGACAAAAAAAGGGATGGATTTATTTACAGCAGTCATCAGATGATATTATGACCTCGCGATGGTAAAATACTTAGTGCCTTTATTAATAAGAGCAGATAAACATCTATCAGCTAATATCTCTCTCGTTCGAATTTGTATTTTATACTTAAAAGCCTGAGTCATAAAATACATTGTACAATACACCAACATGTACGTAGTATCTACATTCTGTTATTTCTCACTTTTTCGCCCCAATTTTGAAGGTAAAATAAAGATTGTTGGCGTAGCGTGTGATCGTATTGACTATACGTTTGATCGGAGGCACCACTCCCATACCACTAAAACAACGCCCCATATTCAAACATGGTAACAAAATTTCAGTGGGTTCAGATGGGTTCTGTATGTGTATTATTTTTTTAAAAACTCCTGACTATGCCTAGAAATGAATTAAATATTACAATTATTTTATATTCTTCTTCTCGATCGAATTCTTCATTGCTGAAGGTCGAGTCCTAGAAAATCAATCGTGGCTTGTCTCGTAAGCTGTTTCCATTTCGTTAGGTCCTGGCTTCTCGAATAGCGGTTGCTATTGGGAGGTTGGTTAAGTGAGGGCGGTTACTTGGTTACATCAGCGGCTAGGTGATCGGCCACGGGGTAGCTTTCTTCCACCTTGTCCGGCACGATCAGTTTATCTAAATTATCCGGCTGTCATCGGGCAATGTGAAAATTATTTTATATAATCTAAATAAAATTTGTTTGCTAGTTTGTTACGCTTTCACGCCTAAATAGCTGAACCAGTATTGATGAATTTCGGTATAGTCATAGATTGGACCTTAGACATAGGTAACTTTTTTGTAATTTCATATGGCAGAATAACGTTTGCCGGGTCAACTAATACGTTATAATATGCACCTAATTAGGCAAGAAAAGCTACCCAAGCGAATATACAAGAGAGACTTTGGTCTCCGATTGCAATACAACTTTGTTTTTATGTATGTTACGATGATTATATTATGGAAACTTCAATGACGAAACGACTTTCACATTTCAATTCGATTTCCGTCCTGAATCGTTGTGTTTATTTACTAAAGTAAAGTACATATATAAGTTGTAGACCAAAATCACGGCGCCATCTTGAATAAAATAAGCTGTCAGCAGACGTCAGATTAGAGTGACACGCTATCACTCTGACGGAGCATCGTTCGTTGGAAACGAGGCAGGAAGTTTACTTTTTGTAGTGAAAATGGCGATTCTACGAGTAGAGAGTGGTGCACCACCTACACGACGAATCGTCGAAATCTGGCACAATCATCAAAGTGCAGCGATTTAGATAGTGTGGAATTAATTGTGAACAGATAATTTAAGTGCAATTAATATTTATTTCTTTATTACCACGCTTTTAACTTGATCTATATGTATCTATGTAACGGAATTTTAGGACTCAATCTACACAAAAAAAAATTATAATTAATCAAACTAAAAATTTAAAAAAGATTATGTACGAATAAAATTACTGACGAGAAAATTTATGTCCCTGTTTTAAAAGCGTGGGGTGCTTTGCATGATATGTTTAAACTGCATTTCAGAATGAATGTAATAAAAAATTATAACGATTGATATCGAGCACCCCACGGTTTTTAGAACAGTGACATTAATTTTCTCGTCAGTAATTATTCTTAAATTAGGTTTATTAATTTTTAGTTTATTATTTATTTTGTTTAAACAAAACAAACAACACGTGATCAATGGACGACATCAACTCTGACCATTCTGAGCTTGCAAGTATCTTAATACTCATAGCACAAGCACACTGTTAAATAAAATTACGAATTATTATTGCGGGAAATATTTGCAGGAACGTTCCAAATTGAAAACATAATGTTTTCGTAAAAGAACCCTAAATTTGGTTGTATTCGAAAGTTATTTTGATAAGGCATGCGTGCGACAGTTAACATTGTCTTGATTGCGCATACAAAGGAGAGGGAGTGCGTCACTTTGGCACTTTCAGGGCTCTGACGTCATTGCTTGCAGCTATATTTTCCTGTCATAGAAACAATTTTATATGGTAGGTTACTCGAGTTGCAATATAATGATAGAAAATTGAGGATTGTTGAGAAAACCGGATTGGCAATCTCAGCTCACCGCGTCGTTTAAGGGTTGTGTTGCATGGCTAACAGTTGGGAACAGTAGTACTAAACTCGGATACCAATTTAGAGATCCTGGGTTCGAATCCCACGGTGGCATGCACCGCTCAAGCAGTTTTTCTCATCGAATATGCATGGCATGGCAATTAGCATAATTGCCGTGTACCAACGGTGAAAGAAAACATCATGAAGATTGTTGTTTTATTTGTTATAAGTATACTATTCAGTATTGATGTATTACTGGATGCTCTTTCGCAATAGTTGATCTCTTTCTTCTTGCCGAAACGAACATTTCCTTTACTGCCAGAGAATCAGCATAATTGTCGTCTGTTACGACTCTACAAAAGCTGGAGTGATCCTGTTCTTATCCTTGGCTGAAAGGACTAGGCCATCAAAGTCGAAAAGGTTGGTTAGACGGCTTAGTTATTACAAGTTTCTAATCTTCTTCCTAGTCTGTTTAAATAATGATGCATCGACATTGATTGATGTCGTATAAGGATTTTACATTATCTGGCGTCTGCTTACGATGACTTAATATATCTTAAGTCTTCGATTCTTTCTGCCTTTATCCCAGATTATGTGAGGTGAGCGCAATATGAAAGTTGGGCATGGCAGAAGAAACATGAAAGCAGAATAAATGCAGTTGAGATGAGAGCGTTAAGAAGTATGATAGGAGCTAAACTGATTGACAGGATAAGAAATAGTGAGATAAGGAAATGTTGTGGTCTGAAAGAAGGTGTAGTGACAAAAATTGAGAAAGGTATGCTGAGATGGTTTGGCCATGTTGAGAGAATGAATGAAGAACGATTGACGAAAAAAGTGTATGAGGCGAGTGTGAATGGAAATGTTGGAAGGGGTAGACCTAGGCGGACGTTTCGAGACCAGATCAGGGACGTCTTGAAAAAAGGCCAGGTCAAGAGTACCCTAAACCGAAGGGCATGTATAAAGAGAATAATGAAAGTGGACGAAGCGAAACAAGTATGTAAGGATCGTAGCAAGTGGAAAGAAGTGCTCTCTGCTTACCCTTACGGGAAAGAGGCGTGATTTATATGTATGTATGTATGAGCGCAATATACTATCTCCATACTCTCCAACTCTCCTTTGTTATTCGTAATCTTATTATTGTACACACCTTTTTCCGTCATCTGATATTTAATGCAATCCTTGTAACATGCTATTCTCTCCTCTACATTATACGGTCATACCACGCTAAGTTGTTACTTTTTGTTCAATGTATCTCATTTAACCAAGGAATAAATGTATTTTTATAGTATTATAGTTATTGGTATCTATTATAGATATGAAATTAAATGAAACATAAATAACAAAATGGTCGTATACATTTTTAACATCTAAATTTTATTAAAAATATTTGTTTACGAAAAAAGTACATAGGAAAAGCCACAATACCGCGTTAAATGAAGACTACCCTTAATGAAATTCGAAGCCGCGACCCCAGCGTGTCGGGGCACGCGGCCGACACGAGCGCAAATAAGCCGACGGCGAATGTTTTCCAATGAAATCGAAACCGTCTTGTTGACGCCGACGGTGTACCCTCTATGGCGTTGCGGCGAATCGCTCAGGCTTTGATTGTGGCGGAAATGGTGAAAAACATGACTAAGGGTTGCATGACGTTATCTAACTCGTCACCATAGACGAGCGTGCTCTGTAAGCTCATTGTAAACCTGGCATTAGATACTCTATAGAATTGGAACTGATCTAATCAAGACGCCGTTTGAACATGTTTTCTGCTGTTTTAATATATATATATATATATATATATATATATATATATATATATATATATATATATATATATATATATATATATATATATATATATATATATATATATATATATATATATATATATATATATATAAAATAGACAAGGACCTGGGTTTTGTCACAGGGCTAAGATGTCATTTCCCTTGATGTAAAAAGGTACACAATAATAAAATACAACATAAAGAACTATAAATAAAGAATAATCACATTAATTTACAATATTAAAAATCATGTGCGTGTAAAATCATCTATGCACGTAAGGAGTTGTACTTCTTTGACGTAACAAAACAAACAATTTTTGTTTGTTTTGTTGTTTGTTTATGTAGCTATTTAGCTAAAGATTTCATCCCACAACCCTTTGTTTCAAAAAGGAGTGATAAATTAATATTATAAAATAATAAACAATACATACCGACAATTAACTTCATAACTGCACTAGAAATTGTTTTATTAAGATGAAAATTACTTTTGATAGGTATTTTTAAAATGGCAATTCACCACCAAATATATTTTATAATCACATACACACATTTATATTTATGTATAAATATGTTTATTATCTCCACTGATATAAAAAAATTGTTGCAGATTTATGAATTTTGAGAAACTATTTTGAATATAGTTACGTGTTTACACGCTAACTAGAGAGACTTCATCGTATCGCTTTTTAAAAGTTTTACTCTCAAATTTTACCCAAACGCACTCGAAAGAAGTATAAATTCGAAAAGTTAATCAGAGATTTTGAAATATACAAAAAGGGGAACGTAATTTTATGAATATAAATAAAAGCAAAAATATTGGAAAATCTGGACATATTGAATTGGGAAGAATGTGTTGCCGGGGGTTAAAGGCCGGGACACAAATAAGCTTTTATGTGCATTGTTAACTGACCGTGGAAGACAAACAGAGGTGGCCGAGTGGACCCTTCACGGCCTTTATCCAGGGATGTATGATAAAAAAATATTTTTTGCAACAATAGCTTTATAATGAATATGCAGAAAAAATTCTCGACTTCGAACGGACATGTTTTCGAACAATATTAATTGTGATGGAATTTAATTGAATCGTATTTTGACAAGTGATTCGATTGGATTGCACTTTAATAGATACAATTCGGACCTCATCGGTTGAGTTGAATTGATGTGTACATGAACGAGGGCGATCCGGTTAAATTGAACTTTTTGTGCTTCGCTTTACAATACAATTGATATATCCCAACTGGTACAAATATTATCATTTTGTCCTTCTTAGGGATTAAACTCAGGCCTATAACGACAGTTTGGAGTCAGCATTTCATAACCGTCTGCGACAGTCGTCATGTAGCCGTCCGTTGTAGCACTAGGTAGTTAAGAACTGTTATAATAATAAATGGTAAAGTTCATAAGGTTTTTTTATTAAAAATGCTAAAGTGGTGACCCCGACGTGTGTAAATCTGATTATGTTGCATCGTCATACTTAAATAGATTTAGTTTAGAGAACATGTTAGAACGAATTGCGAAATTATGAATATTATAGACATGAAACCACTTACCTGGTTGACGCAGATGCGCGTGAGCATCCAATGTCGTTTTCGACATCGCTGACAGTGAATTGGTGCCATATCCTGGAAATATGAAATCATTAAAACCGTATCAACCGAGATTAAACTTATTTGCAGAAATAAGTTACAAAATGGGTATTTAAGGTTCCGTATTCTACAAGTTCATGTATCGCCAATATTCGGCACTATTTTTATTGCTAAGGACTAAGGTTATTATGTCGGAATACTTATCGGCCTATGGTGGTTGTCATCCAGACGGCCTTGGAGCCTTACTATCTAGCTAGTTTTGTCGCCTTTTACTATCGTAAAAGGCGACAAAGGCCTATCGGCCGCAGAGTTCAGTATTCTCACTACGTCCTTGCACGAAGAAAACTAACTTAAATTTAGTTAAAGGCAAAGATTATAAAGATATTCCGAATTTAATAACAATAAGGAAAAGAGCAATCGGTCCAGATTGTCTTCCGACAAGGTCTCCTCTGGAGACTTCCACTCTAAAACACAAACACTCTTGTCTTTTGCTATATGTGTCTACAGTGGCACCGCTATTTGCAGTTACCGTCGCTTATATGTGTTTGCAACGCCAGTGGTATCGCAAATACGCTGCTGTCCCATAAGGGTACAATAACTTGGGTCACTAATGCCGGAACACAACACAAAGTTATTATGGTGTTCGCCAAAGGTGGTCGCCATCCATACGGGCTTGGGGCCCTACCACGTAGCTAAGGTGGGTTGTTTTGTCGCCTTTTACCACAGGCCAACCTCAGTCACAGAGGTCTGTATTCTTCTTCGCCCCTGCACGGATGAAAATAAAAATATTTAAATATTTAAAATGTTATTGTCGATATTTAAAAAAAAGGCACCAGCAATAAAGGGCTTTTTATTTTATTTTACTATAGAAAATGAGCTATTCTATATCTATGCTATATCTATTCTCTTCAACCTCTCTGGTCATGATAATCTCACGCAGGGCAACAATGAATAAAGACGCAAAATATTAAAATATGAAACGAACATATTTTAAACGTGTGTTTATTCTAATTTTTTTCGGTCTCTTTTAGTAATCATTGGCTAAAACTATAAAGTTTTGATTTTATCCTCTGAAACTTATTTATTATTAAATAGACAAAGGCGATGTATCAAATCAATCAATTACAAAAACGTAATGTTTTAAAATGCCCTTAAATTGTTGCTATTTTTGAAGAAACAACTGAAAGCATTTTATTGGCAAATTGTCATTTTTGTGTGCTATCCTTGAAATCAAAAGAAATAAAGCTATTGTAAGATGAAACAATAATTATTATGTTTCATGAGGAATTTTTATTTTGCTATCCTTTTATTACGGCTAATAAAAGCTTTTTTTGTATATTTTTGAATTCTTTTTTACCAATGCACTTCAGTTTGTATTTTTTTATAGCTGGAGCTTAGCAGATAAACAGGCAAACAGCCCAACCGACACCACGTGGTCACCTTAGCTTATCGACGTTTGTAGATAAAAAAATGTACATTAAATTTCTATATTTATTAAGCCGACTCCGTCCGCGTGGAATAGTGACTTTGGGCAGCATTTTTTGGATATATTTTATTGTTTATCCCCTTTAACCCTAAAATATAAATAAATGAAATATGCAAACAGTCTGTATTATCGCCATGCGCCTACGGAATACGCGCATTCGAACCTACAAAGTCCAGTCTAAGCTAAACCCTATTTCATATGCTTGATGACATAAATCTGATGTCAACTTAAATTGGATTTATAAAAATCCAAAACTGATCACTTTTAACAAAAACCATTTTTTAATTCTAAAATAAAAGTAGCCTACGTTACTCCTTGTTACATCAGCTATTTGCCAGTGAGAGTCCCGTCAAAATCAGTCCAGCCATTTCAGACATTAGTCGGATCAAACAGAGAGACAGAGAGACAAAAATTCTAAAAAATGTTGTTTTGGTATATGTACCGTGTATGCATCTGAATGCACTTAGTAAAAAGCGGTTATTTTAATATTACAACCAGACACTCCAATTTTATTTATTTGTAAAGATTATTTGTATAGATATAGTCATATTGTTCAAGGGGACACTATGTAACACTCGTAAGTACATAATTAGATTTATTTTCTAATGTATGATAATGGATTTCCAAATGTTTACGGTGCGCAAAGTCGAGTCGATCCTGCCAGACAGAAATCATAGGAGGACGTCCTGGATTCTAGATGTCATGCTGTTGCAGCCGCTGCTTATCAACATTATTTTTGGCTAGGATATAAAAAGTGACCGCCGATGCGTAGTGTCTGACATAACCCCGTTGGCTTCCTCTGGACAATATGTTAAACGATTTTATTATCAAATTCTTTAAGAGAACGGAAGAGCTCAGTAATGTTTATGGGTAGATTTAAGGGCTTGAAAAGACTTTTGGAATATGAGGAGTCGTGAAGTACGTTACTATCATAAAAGTCGATGTCACAACTTATAGAGTTTAGCTTCTGATCACCAGTTTTGTGAAAAATACGTAATACAAATTTGCAAACTATTGGCAACTACAACGATCTGCTTTTAGTTGGATGTCGGTTGTGCATATCGCATTTCACACATGATTGATGTTAAATCGTTGTTGAGAATGTCGCGCAGACTGCTCCGACGTCTGGCCGAATCGATATATCTCGCTATTATGTTATACATTCTGCTCACTAACCAATATAATTATATGTCGGAAATATATAAGTGACGTATCACTCATCACGAGATCTCTAAAACCATACACTCGATTGATTTGACATTTACCATATTTACTTATTTTGCGATGTAGACGCACTTTGTACTTGGAACCTTAGAACTTTGAACAGGCCAGCGGGGTCCCAGCTTTTATGTCAACAACTTACCCAACATGGTGCAGATCTCACAGCCGTACAGGAACTGAGATGGAAGGGAAGGAGAGTCATAGAAAATACAGCTTTTACCATCTATTACAGTGGACACGAACAACACACATTTGGATTAAGACGAATCTCCGGCGCTGTACTGCATGATGACTGCTGGCGAACAAGATACGACCATGAGCTTTACAACATGTACCAAGAGCCAAGTGTCGTAAAGTTCATAAAAGTGGGCCGTCTTCGAAGGGCTGGTCACGTAGAACGAATGCAAGACGACAGGGCACCGAAGCGTCTTCTGCGTGGCAAAACTGATGGCCGAAGATCCCCTGGAAGACCGAAACTCAGATGGCTCGATGGAGTCCAACAGGATCTGAAGGCAATCGGAGTGACTGGCTGGCAGGAAAAGGCCAGGGATAGGATCGGATGGAGAAATTTACTCGACCAGATCAAGGCCCACCCGCGGCTATAGCGTCAGGATGATGATGATGATGATGTAGACGCTCACTAAGAACTGATTTTACGGAAATCCTATCCAAAATGTATCTACATATTTATCTATAATTTTCTCCTTGCAGGGGCGGAGTAAAAAAAAATACTAGCATCTGCGGCCAGGGTCGGCCTTTTGTTAAGGGCGACAAACAAACTAGCTATGTGGTAGGGCCCCAGGCTGGTCTGGATAGCGACCATCTCTGTTGTATAAGTATGCTGCCATAATAACCTTGTGTTGTATTCCGGCATTAGTAACCCAGGTTCCTGTACTCCTATGGGACAGCAGTGTGTTCGCGATGCCACGGCGTTGCAAACATTCATAGGCGACGGTAACTGCTCATTAAGTAGCTATTAAGTAGACCGTCAGCCTGTCTACTTGGATTTGACGGCGTGGAATTTCAAGAGATCTGTAAAACTGCACCTGACTGACTTGACTTTGTCATGGTTAATCATTTTGCGATGTAGACGCTCACTAAGAATACATTTTAAGGATATCGTACACAAAATTTAATTTACTGTATATGGCAGAACAACGTTTGCTGGATAAGCCAATATTATATAAATAGAAGTAGAGTCACGTAGTCCCGGGTCTTAATTATAAATAATGCTACCTCATCACTTTTCATGTACACAAAACTTATTAATTGGTTTGATATCTTAAAATAAAATTCTCTATTTGATTTCTCTTGTAAAAATCAAACTGAACCATCTTCTTTCCTTATCTGATCGACGCGAAAAGCGCTCTGAAGTTTTCTTGAATAGTGCACCATCTATTAAACCGCCGCCTTGGAAAAATGTGATGGGTATACTCCCTTTTCCCTCTAAGGGGAAGCGCGAGCCTAGAAGTGGGACATCATAGGCTGAATTGCATATTACAGAAAATGATATAATTTTTCCTTCGGTTTCACGAACAATCAACACGCTTTAACAATGCCAGTCATTTATTCTTTTGGGTAATCGATGCCTTAGGGTCTGTGTACTACATGTCATTTTAGACCTTATACGGAACGTATAAGGACATTTATTCACTAAATTGTAATATAAGAAGCGTACTCTTTGATGATACAATCTGATTTCACGGCTAGTTAAAACTAGAACAACATTCTGGAAAGTCTTTTGATTTTAGGTGTATTTTGATGTAATTCTTCACGGTGTTTGAACGTGATGGGGTGCGCACAGTAACAATGTTTTGGTTTATGCTTTTTGTTTCGTTTGAAATAGTGAGATTTAACTAGATTTTTGCAGTCTATATCAGTCGTTTGTCGGTTGCTTATTAATGTTTCACAGGTCAATAAATAATAATAAATATATTAATGTAATAGTAGGTTAGATAATTGGTCAAGTAGTATCAAACCCGGAAACCAACCTAGGTGTCCTGGGGTTATTTTATTGCCTCTCTCTCTCTCTCTCTCTCTGTGTGTGTGTGTGTGTGTGCGTCTGTGTGTGTGCGTGTGACACGACAGGCTTTATAGGATCTTTGCAAAGCTGCGGCACCGCGAACACGTTGCTGTTCCATAGGGCTACAGGTGCCTGGGTCACAAATGCTGGACCCAATACAAGGTTATTATGGCGGCGTACTTATTGACTGAGAGTGGTGTCCACCAAGACGGGCTTGGGGCATTGCTACGTAGCTAGGGTTATTTTATCGCCTTTTTACGACTGGCTGCCCCGGCCGCTGAGGTATATAGTCTTACTTTGTTTCCTCTAGGGTATGGCCCAAGTCCAGTCTGATTATATCTTTCTCCTCTTTATTTGTATATGCTTTCTCTATCATCGAGATAAAGCAAACTTCGCAAGACAATACCATATCGCAGGGGATCCAGAAAGATATGTTCTCGTTCGGACATAGAGGTAATCGATGGACAAAACCTGACTGCAGATATCTCATGATCATCTCATAGTGAAAATTTTTTGGAGAAAATATTGTACTGTTTACTCCCTTTATCGATGATGGCTTCATATTAATTCAAAATATTGCTTGGCCACCAACCGAATGTTCTCTTCTAACGTTCCTTATATAATTAATATAATATCACAGTGAGTGCCAAGCGAGATCCTCAGATATGGATCGTATATAGCATATATGGGGATTGTTAAAACGTCAAATCGTCAAAAGGAAATCTCAGTCTCAGTCAATGATGGTGAACTGAGAGTTGCCGTTGTTGAAGAAAGGCAGTTTACCTTAACAGACGATGAAAATTATCATCCTAAGTATGCCTAGGCCTGGTCGGCAACCTTGTCATCCAAAAGAGCCAAATATAGACAATAAACAATTGGAATTTATTCAAACAGCCATTTTTTAACGTATCGTAACGTATAATTTGTTTCATTAGGAGATATTAATACGGAAATAATTATAGATATTAAGTAATATTCCGCGCCTGGACTGAACGTATCGCGGAAGAGCCTAAACCAGGAGTCAAAGAGCTGCAAGCGGCTCGCAAGCCGCGAGTTGCCGACTGCTGGCTAAGGTGATAAAAAACTTAATTCTAGCACGAGAAAAAAAAACAACATAGTAATTAGTAGTTTTTAAATAAACATGTGATTTATTTATCAAATTTCTTTGTTTTTTCAAAGTATCTAAAATATACATTTTTCACACAAAATATTTTAAACTTAAATATATTATTTTAACTAAAAAAATATATCATTTCATTTTAAGATATATACATAGTTTTCAAGGTTTTTTTGGCTAAGCTTTTATAAACTTAAACTTTTGATAACGGGTTTGCAAACTCATACGTATTTAAATATGTATCATAATACATATTATTTTGTCATTAAACGGTTATTCGATGTTAAAAAAATAATAATTTAAGTAAAAACGGTCACTTCGAACAAGAAATGAAAATTCAAAACTTCAAACAACCTATCCCACCCCGCGTAATCCTCACACAGCTTTGTTTTACTAACACCCCGGGCCGACCAAATGTTTAACGCGTGAATAAACAGTTTTGACACCACAATCCTTTGATCTTTCGTAATGAGACACCTAATTTGTGGTTTTGACAACCTGCATTAATAATGTATTGGGGTTGTACACTGAGAGGGGTGGAATGTGTTTTTAATAGTAAACGTGTGATTGGAACACATTGAATTTAAGTTACATGATTTTTGAAGGATTTGTTACTTAATTTTTTACATAAACACCTATCTGTTTTAGTTCATTCATAGTTTATTTTAATTTACCACACGGAAGTGCATCGAGCTTAAGTAAGAGTTTCGGAGTGTATCAGTTCAGTGGCATGTAGTTCCATGTCCGAAAATACGTGACTTCCCCATCGTTTCTTTGTCGTAATAAGAAACATGTATTACTCCTCTTGACGGGTTCCCCCGGCCCTGAGGGACCGAGGGATATATGGGACTCCGGGAAAGATATTTGGCCATCCGACTACCCACTAAAAACCCCGCTGTTCTCCTATCGCCCATGCCCGGGCCCACGGATATATGGCCTGCCGATCTCGTGGAGTACTCCTGAAAACTCACATCAAGGTGGTAGAGTTCTAAGCCTGTCTCGATGGCAACTATCCTTGTCTCTAAATATACCGCCGTATTTTTTTATTGCTATAGGACAGCAGACAGGCTGACGGTCCGCTTAGAATTTAGCGGCTACCGACGCCTATGGGTGTTTGTAACGCCAGTGGCATCGCGAACACGCTGATGTCGCATAAGGATACAGTAACTTGGGTCACTAATGACGGAACACAACACAAGGTTATGGCGGCATACTTAAGACCAAAGGTGGTCGCCATCCAGACGGACTTGGGGCCCTACCACGTCCTTTTGCGACAGGCCGACCCCGGCCGCAGGGGTTAGTATTCTTTCTTCGCCACTGCACGGATAACCGCCCCTGAGCGGATAACATTTTGTCGTGATTTGAGTGATAAATGACTCAGCTTCCAGGTCCTCAATGCGGACGGCAGCGTGGTAGCGGTGTCTTTGAAGTTGTAAATATCCATAGCTGATGATAACTGCCTATTAAGTTGCTCGTCGGCCCATTTGCTGTCTCACAGGAATTATAAAACTCAGGAAATTGCGTTACGGAGAAACACAATACGGAATCCCACAGGACACTTGTGCAATGCGCCCGTATGCCTCCGCTCTTGATAATAAGATACATATAGACGACATACCATCCCGGAGTTTCTGCTTACCTCAGTGCAGCACCGGCTGACAAAATTTCGTGGGCCTCTACAAAACCACGGGATATATTGCGGATTTCTAATTCTCATGTAAGGTAATCAGCGCCACCGGTAACGCCTACAGAAGTCCAAAATTATCTTCGCCGCATGAAAAATTGGAAAGCCGATGGAGTCCCCATCGAAGCCTGGAAGGCGATGGGCTCACGTGGCGTGGGCTTCTTAACAAACCTTTTTAACCGGACACTCCTCACCGGTACGATCCCGAACCAATGAAGGCTGAGTGTCATTACTCCAGCCTTCAAAGGCAAGGGATCGGTGCAGGAGTAAGGTAACTACCGCGGTATAAAGGTCATGTCCCACACCATGAAGCTCTTCGAGAGGGTTATCGACTCTCGGATTCGGCAGGAGTGCACTGTCTCGGGATGTCAGTATGGGTTTCGCCCTGGTCATGGGACCATGGACCCAGTTTTTACCCTAAGGACTGTCGCGGAGAAATACAGGACGAAGAATACGCCTCTGCACTGCCTGTTTCTTGACTTGCAGAAGGCCTTCGACTGTATTCCTTGCGCAATAATCTGGTGGGCATTGAGATCTAAAAGGGTTCCAGAGGCCTATATTGACATCACCCAAGACATGTACCGTGACTCCGATTCCGTGGTTCGGACCGCTGTTGGCGACACAAAACCTTTCCCCATCACCGTCGGGATGCACCAAGGATCCGTCCTTAGTGGTATTAGACGTATTGTCAGACAGCATCAGAAACTCACATGAGCAACCCCCGAGGCTGCTCATGTATGCTGATGATATCGCGCTGGCAGATTCGGACAGGAGTAGGCTGGTGCGACGTGTGAAGGCGTGGAAGGAGTCGCTTGAGAACGGTGGTCTGAAGCTCAATGTGGCGAAGACCGAGTACTTAATCTGTAACTCCACAGATCCCACACCCGTACGCATAGGCGGCGACACGGTCGAGCGCACGGACCAAGTGAAATACCTGGGATCTGTATTTCATGCGTCTGGTGACATCGATTGCGACGTCAAGGCACGCATTGCTGCCGCGTGGGCCAAATTGCGTGAGGTAACTGGTGTCATTTGTGACCCCAAGATGCCAGTAAAGTTGAAGGGACAGGTCTATAAGATCATCATTAGGCCTGTCCTTTTATACGGCTGTGAAACGTGGCCGGCGTTAGAGCGACACAAGCAGGAACTGCGTGTCACGGAGATGAACATGCTGCGGTGGATGTGTGGAGTGACGTGGAAGGACCGCGTTAGGAACTCCCACATTCGCGGTGGTCTTCATGTCCGTGACATTGCGGATAAACTGCAGGAGTGTCGGCTCCGTTGGTACGGCCACGTTTTGCGGCAACCGGATGCTTACGTGGGAAACAAATGTCTGGCCGGCAGGAGAGTTAGACCCAAAAAGTGCTGGCTTGACGTCGTAAAGGGTGATATGCGTGCCAATGGGCTCACTATCAGGGATGCTGAAGACCGTGCGAAGTAGAGTAGAAAAAGTCGGAAAGCGGACCCCGGGCACCGAAACGCAAGTTTGGGTTGCAACCGGGATGAACGCTGAGATGATGATGATGTAAGGTAATCAGCGCGTGCAGAACATCACCATTTGCAGCGGATCTAGCTTCAATATTATTTCAATATTATTGACAGTAAACGAGCATCCATCTAGGTGCCTGTTTTAAATCAATTCAGATCCTCGCAGACGGTAATAAAAATCATAAGACACCGCAATTTAAATGGGAAATTTATTTTTCTTCAAGGAAGAAATCGTTGAATATGAAATAATGAATATCGGAAAGCGAGATTCTGAACTCGGCACCCGGAGATGAAATCTGTTTCCTTAGAACGAATTTCCTTTACAGTTTTCAATTTTAATAGAAGCGGTTATTGGATACCTGGAACACGATGCGTTAGACGTGTGTATGTCACACGACATACAAATGTTATGTTTCGTGAATAAAATTTATATTACAGTACATTAATGTACAGTTTATTAATTTAACCATTTCTTATGACTACCCGCCTTACTTTTTCGAAAAAGGAAAGTGACATCGAATTTGACCATTAAAAATACAGCGTATAGTGGATGCAATGAAAAGCTTTTACGTAGATTTTTGAAGTGAAGCATATTTAGCACGGTTGTGATTTGAAATGAAAAATCGACACAAAAAAGAGACAAATATGATATAATCATATATAGGATTTAGTCTGCAAGAGAATGTGATAGAATAGAAGTATACAATGTATTATAATCTTTGTATCCCCTTTGTTTGGGCTTTCGTAACTTTTATACATATTATAATATATGAAAATATACTTTTCTGAAATTTTACACACACAAGTACACACACTTTTTATTGCTTTGTGATAGCAGAGAGTCTGACGGCGTACTTATTAGTAAAGTGTTACCGTTGCCTATGAGTATTAGCGGTACCCCTGGCGCTGCCGTTCGGTACAGAAACTGGAACCTGGATACTTATGTCGGAACAAAGCACAAGGTATTATGTCGGCATATTTAGTCGGGCTTGGAGCCCTACCACCTAGCGAGCAAGAATGAGGACTTAAAAAATCTATCAACAATTGTAAATATAATTTTAAATATACTATTATAACGGTAAAATGATTATGTCATATATTCAAATACCGCCGATAAGTCACGTAAGTGAGACATCATTACCTAAAGTTCTCCCCAATACCTAAAGCGTGAAAACACTCTGATTTCCATTTTAAATTACAATTTTCTCCCTCTAACAATAAATTTGATGTGTTGCTTTCCTTTTCGCTTCACAGGTTTGAAAACAATAGGGTGCTTAGTTTCTCTTCGAGCCTGAAGCCATTTTCCGTCCTTGTCTGTTGTTAGAGTGAAATGGAAAAATTTGCGTAGAAAGCCACTTTGGAGCTAATTTTAGTCCCCGCTGCATGTCTTACAAAATCCCGTTGAAATACACATAAAATGTTAAGAAATACTCGCAAACGTCAAGTTTTTTTCTGTATTAAAATCATAGCTAATATAATAGCAACCGCTGGTCAAAAACTTTTATTTCTAGGTTCAAAGGGACCTCTCAGCACAAAATTCAAAAATATGTTGTGCAGTTAACTTTCTATTAAGGATGTATATCCAATTAATAACAGAAAATATGGCTGGACATAAGCCATTTTCAACACAGAATCACGTCTGCACTATGTATGTGTATTCGATACATCTATAATTAGATTCAAAAGATTTCGAGACATGTAGTTGTAGGTTGACAAGTATTCAAACACGCTTGAAACATATGGCATATAATCATTAAAAATTAGGAGCTTGTAATCTCTTAATAAAAATTGATTATTAAAAAAGTTACTTTAAGCTGGGCTTGTACTAGAGGTGGGTACAACGCTAAAAACATATTTTATAACCAATAAAACTACATCACATGACTTGACAAGCATGTAATTTACGGACTCCAACAAACAATTTGTAGAACATTTACATTATATTTATTCACTAAACTTTGTAAAGCCATTTACATAGTCATTGAACTAAGCTTGGGTTTATTTTAGTGGATTAATACATTTAAGAAGTTTAGGAAATTTATTGCAATAATAGTATTTTTTAAACCAGATTACCATTTAAAAGTAAAATGAAATTAGAAAAATAAATATTATACGCAAAAGAATAACGCCCTTCAAACCTTTGAAATTTGGAAACTTCTTTTTATAGGTTTTACACGCCTGGGCTACATCACCATTTTAATCGTTTATTTAATATTTTTCTTTTGTGAGGAGCTGGTATAAAAAAAACTTTTGCTCTTGTAACTGCCCGCGAAAGTGGGCCAACGTAGGTCGTAGTGTCTCGGTCGGATTAAGGTCACGTCCCGCGGTCCCGACGCGCAAAGAGAACGGAGAACAAAGAATACACACCGGGGCTTTTGTGGGTGTACCTATAGAGAATTGGACCACCTAAGGGACTGCACTGCGTGTTTACGGGGTCACAGTACCCTGCTGTACGTTCCTATTAAGTTTTACTTTAAGCAGGTACACGTCTAAAAAGGAGAATTTTCTACGTGTCCATTTATGTCCTTGCACTTACATTTTCTTTTCTTACTCATGAACAAGAGGCTGTTGCCAATTTTTGTTAATATGAAAAATCAGAATCGTTTCTTTTGGTGACTTGATAAATCAATTTTGAAAGCTTTATACGTATACATATGTGTACGATGCCGGTCACGGACTGAGATTGCACCGTACATGAATGAGAAGGATAGCTCGAGAGTAGTGGACGGTGATAGAGAAGGGGAGAGGAGCGGAACTATAGAGACGCGATGCCTTGGAGTGGGCAAAGGAATTCGCACTGACCTTGATTCCACCCCTTCCCGGAACGGTTCAGGTCCGATCGCAGAAGAACTGTTGCACAGCTAAACGTCACGCACACTGAACACACAATCTTATGGCACAGCCAATGAGAGTTTGGAGTAACTGAAGGGAGGTCGAACGTCGACCGTCCCGTGCGTTTAGAAGCTCACGCGTTACTACGTCGGAAGCCGAACGCCGACCGTCCCGCACATTTAGAAGCTTACGCGGTACTACTCTATTATATTCGTCCCACTCTCGGTTTTACCATTTACCTCACCGAAAGTGAGGGTAGGTAACAGGAGGCGGGATTTCAAATACCCTTTATGGAAGGATCAACAAAAAAAGGGAATCTCTCGAAATATTTTTCATTCAATTTCGAAACCATACCGCGTCTCAGAGACCGTGTATTTCACTTGAACCGTCAGCAACCCTTACTCGCGTTTAAGTGTTGGCAAACTGCCTTTTCGTCACCAATGCAGCGCTTCAGAGCTTTTATTATTAAAGGACGTTCTTTTAAACAAAAGCGTTATTTTTATCTCTAACAATCCTTAGTTAAGAAATTATATTTAAGTACTAACTAGTTTCATTGTAATTTCAGTGTCATCAGTAAAGTACTTACTAAGAAGGTCTTTTAGAGACGTCTTGTCATAGAAGGGTTGATCAATTAATTTATATCTAATTAATTTTTCTACGTGGTAGGGCCTCAAGCCCGTCTGGATGGCGACCACCTTTGGTCTTAAGTATGCCGCCATAATAACCTTGTGTTGTGTTCCGGCATTAGTGACCCAAGTTCCTGTACCCTTATGGGACAGCAGCGTGTTCGCGATGCCACTGGCGTTACAAACACCTATAGGCGACGGTAACTGCTAAATTCTAAGCGGGCTGTCAGCCTGTCTGCTGTCCTACGCAATAAAAAAAAAAAAAAAAATCTACTTTCAATCTGATCTCATGATGTGTCAATCAGTAAATAAAAAATACTAGCGATCACGTTTTGTTAGGCAACCTGATAGATGTATAATATATTCTCCCGATCATAAACATGTGTAAAAATTTGGTTTTTAGCACACACTCGATGAGTGCACTGAAAATTTGTATGGATTTTTGTTCCTCTTTCAAGCAAAAACTATAGAATGGATTTTAATGAAACTTTACAGTAATATAGATTATACATCAAAATAACACGTAAGCTATAAATATTTTGTGTGAATTGTCTAAAATATAACGATAAATAGGGTTAAATTCTGCCATCTGCGAGCTATTCTGTAGTGCGCTGCAAAACCGTTAAAGTTACACGTATTTGTATGATGGAAATGTTTAACTTTAATAGTCCTACAAAAAATTTCGTGACAACATATATCATCTTTTATTTATAAGCCATTATCGTCAAAATAGTGAACCATAAATACAATAAAAATTGATAATTTATTTCTAATGCACATTTGGCAGTAACAATTCTCCAACTATATATTCTACTAATCTAAAACTGGAAAACTTACTCCATCCGAGATTGATGAAGTGACGAATTAATTTGTGCTTCACTTGATTTTTATGTAGTTTAGCCCTATTAATTCGTTTTGTTCGGCTTAGGTTTTAGTCATATTTTACACACATACCGGAGTTCACCGGGTCATCTATTAAAAATATGAATGTAACTCTGTTACGTTTTCATTTTGATGAATTTCGTTAATAAATATTGATTGTACCTTGGAGAAGACCATAGCTTTTTTTAATTTATATGGCAGAACAACGTTTGCCGGATCAGCTAGTCAAGAATAAAGAACAGAAAGACCTCTGGTATTGTACACGATGCTAATGTTTATTGAAGGAGAATATTCTTAATAGGAAAGAGACCGGGGAGGAATCGAGATACAGCACTAGCTATTATTTATACTGATAATGAACTGTCGCTATTTAGTAATTAGGTCTTAATTGCTTTATCGTGTCACAGTATTTATAGGTGTTGTTCAAAAACTGAAAATAGACGTATAAATAATTAAATTGATGATTTTAGGATAATTTACATTAACTTCTAGGAGGAATGGTGCGGACATGGAATCCTAAATAGTTATACGGACAATATTGCGTGTAACCAATTTACTATTGCACACGATATAATATCGAGTGGGTTTGGAAATAGCGTGCATATAATCGGCCCCTAGGGAGGGGAGAGTAAATCGTTCGCACCGATTTAATGGCGAATGTTCGACCTACCCTCGGAATCACAATTTTTAACTATTATTTAACTGTCGTCAGCTATTAGATACGGATTTGGGAATCAAAAACATATTTTTTGTTATTGCTGGGGCGGAGGGCTTCTGTTTTGATTTGTCGATAAAGCTGGCTCAGTAACGCAACTAGAACGGTTATGTCTATTCGATCTCCAGAAAGAACTAAATATTTGTATCATAAGTATGCATGGTTGTGAAAAAGTCTTGTCATACAGGTTTGTATCTAGTGTACCATTAAATATACAGATAAGCCAATAATATTTTATTGGAAACGATGTTTGTCTTATAATTTTTGCCTTATCTAGATCTAGGTCTATCTAAATTTCCAGAAGTTTGCATTGCAGTATACATATGAGTAAAAGTTGGAGCTATAGTCAGTCGCATCCGTCAGCGGTCTAATAAATTGATTGCGGGTTGGATGTGTTACAACGGAAATCTCAGCCACCGATTCAATAATAGCCTGACAACAGTCGGAGATAACATTGTTATCAGCCGTGTGGTTCCGATCACAAATAAGTTTAGAGTTTTCTTAGAAGGTCGTAAAAAGCTACGCATGGAAGACTCGTTTTGCGGTTAACAGCGAACAAAATAAGGTCACTGTCGAGTCTTTTCGGGGCTTGGAAGTCACATTTTAGCGCTACTATTAATTTATATATATTATGGTACTCTATCTATGATGCCTGGTAGCTCAGTGGTATTCCACTCGGAGATCAAGCTAAAGGTCCTGGGTTCGAAATCTTACGATGACATGCACTACTTAGACAGCTTTTTCTCGCCTGATGTTCATAAATGCCATGTACCGACGACGATGACGAAAAATATTGTGAAGAATCTGCATTCCGAGGTCACCGGTATGTGGCGAGTATGTTTCTATAGCAATACGTGGAAGGATACAGGACAAGAAAGTCCTAGAGTGATAGAAAAAGGGAGATAGGACCTTTGGGATAGAGATGTACTGTGGACGCCCTCTGCCCCATTTCAGGCAACCACGAACGTAATGATGAAGTGGTAACCACGTGGTATTACCCTCGATCCTTGACCTTGTCACATTCATTCAATTGTTTATCGTTGAGGAACAGTAGAGAAGCCGACAGCCCACTTAATAGTAAACGGTTACCGTCGCCTATGGATGTTTGCGACGCTAGGAGCACCGCAAACACGCTACTGTCTCATAGAGATACAGGAACCTTAGTCATTAATGCTGGAACACTTGATAATTGATTACAGTATTTATTGTCTAATGTGAATATTAATACAAGTGCCACGTAGGCGAAGAAAAACGTGAGGAAACTAAGACTTCGAGATCATCGCCTTAGTATCGGCTACCCAATTTCAAAACACAGTAAGAAAAAAATTCAACATCGATTTTTTACTATTTTTCATTTAGAGCGGCTACAGGAAAATATGCTTTATTGTAGAAAAAGGTTATTTTTGTCAGTTACTTGTTTTGGAATTGGAAGAGTGGCTCTGTTTCTTCTCGAGGAAAGCCCGAACTCAGTAGTACTATATCACGGGCTGTTATAGTGATAATATATCGTATATACTATTGGGACAGTTCTATAAAATCATAATTAGGCCTGTTCTTTTATACGGCCGGTGCTTGAGCGACACAAGCAGGAACTGTGTGTTGTGACACAGAAATGAATATGCTACGGTGAATATGTAGTAACGCGAAAGAATCGCGTTAGAAACTGCTACATCCGCGACACCTTTCCTATCCGTGTAATAGCGGACAAACTGCAGGAGTACGTGGGAAACCAATGTATAACCACCACCGCCGGGCCCTGGCAGGAGGGGTAGACCCAAAAAGTGCTGGCTTGACGTCGTAAATAATAATAATATGCATGTAATGGACTCAGTAGCAGGGATGCCGAAGGCCGTGCGTAGAGGAGAATAAAAGTCAGAAAACGGACCCCGGGCACCGATGATAACGTTTCTTTGCTTAAGAAATGAATTTCAGTTGAAACAGAAATTGTTACTTTTTTAAAGTATTTTATTTATTAAATTCGATAATACTACAAGAAACATTTTAAAATGAGCAGCGCAACGTAACGTTCCGTCCCTCGAGACGATAATCATCAAAATATTGCATCAATTTACTTAATATTGTAAGTGTCAATCAAAGAATTAACTTTGTATTGTTGCGCGGAACGGCGCGTGCGGCCGCGTGGCGAGACTATACGAGTCTCGCGCTTCACTGAACGCGCGTGCCGCCTGTAGGGGCCGCCATTGTTTTGATTTTCGCGTGAAATGACGTCACTTAGTTCTATGTTCGGATTGCGTGTTCAAGAATTTTCACTTGGTTAACATTTTCAATAAGCTTATGTGTTTTAAAAAAGAACCGCTTTAATTTTCTTTATTATATAAGTGCTAGTCTTTAGCTTGTTTAGGGAATCCAAAACTATCACTAAATTTGAAATCTAAGGTTCAGATTCGAGTTTTAAGACAACGTATACATGTTACACAAATTTTCCGGCCTAATTTATACTCCTATTAAAACATAATTGTCACGTTTCCTCTAAAAATCCGATTCCAACACTTACATGTAGTATGAAAAGCTGACTATTTATTTTAATTTAGGCTTTCATCTATTTCATAATATTAATACTATGGTTCGCGTATCGATGTTCCTGCTTGGAATGCATCTGAAACGAAACTAATGGTCGGATACTATCTTTCTATATCTATCTATATCAACACTATCGATAGTTTGAAGGATAGTTTTTCTTTTTATTGGATAAATTAATTCCAAAAAACTTATTTACATCCACATCCAATTCCACGTATATTGGAGATCCGTTCCAATCGCGCTTACCAATTAGGTCAGTGGAGTATCTACGCTACGTGTTCAATGTCGTTCGCATTTTCCTCTTTATTCCATTTACACACTTGTTCTGATACTCAATTTTTCCATTCGTAAATGAGTTTATGTAATTAACCTAATATGCCAAATGCAAAATCAATAAAAAGAGATCAATAATTTGGATAAATTAATCTATATGATTGGATTTGACTTTTTACAGTAATTAATAAAAGAAAGAATACTATTGTTATTTAAAATACTAAAATATTTAATAAACTGTCTATGTCACTATCGATGTTATCAATAGTTTAAAAAAATATCGATAAATATCGATTGTTCTCGCTATTGATAGTATCCTATCACTAAACGAAACCCTTGTAACCACGCTTGTGCTAATAAAAATATTATCCTTCTTTGTAAAGCACCATCTAGCGGCTATATACTAGCTGCTAGATGGCGCTTTACTAACTTAACCATTCTTCTAGATAAGGAAACTTATATATACAAAAATGATATAGTAATATTCCTTGTTCGTTCAGGATAAGCAACAATCACTAATCTGATTTTAAAAAATCACATAAATTAATCCCTTCTGATTACATATATGCCATAATAAATTTTCGATCTGAACAGGACCGAAGCAGAGTATTGACAATAGCACACAATATGAATTTCTTTCTATTTAATAACGTTAATTTCTGTTTGCTAAGTTCGAGTTTTAAATGGTCATAATTAGAAATACTGCAGACCACGGAAAATCTGCAGACGTAAAGACCACGGGAAATGAGTCCTGGACTCCATATAGTATGCTTAATCCGCTAATTAACGCTAGAGTTATAATGACAAAAGACAAATACCTTGAGAACCCTGTGACGATGCATGTGTTGACCAAGAACTTTTGTATGGTGTATCTGAAAACAAAATATTAAATGTAAACAAACATCAGGCCAAGAATTATATTGTGTCATTAATTCAAATTAATTTAATATACACAGAAGAGAGTACCTAATACTAATTTTTCATACTGTATATAATAGTATTTTGTCTCGACTTACGAGAGAAGTACAGTCACCCTACTATTTAAAATTTCGTAAAATATTACAAAGAGAGGTGGGTATGATCTGGTAAAAAGGAGGATCAATATGGACTCGTGCAGTAAAGAATTCAGACAAGTATTTAGAGAAGGCCATTTTCGGAAGATAAGCGGTTGAAGATAAGCTAGATTGTAGATATTTAAAACAAAATCAAATAACCATAAGGACTGACTTTTTATTTTTTAAACAATGGATTAACGTTAAAAAAATCCATTTCGTTTCCCTTCCACAGTTGGTACAATATTAGTCCAGTACAAACCACAAGTATTTTATTTATTTTTCATTAATATTCGATAAGGAACAAGTATTTGGAGAAAAAGCTTCGAACTCAATAGAAATTGAGCATTGTTAATGGATGAAACGCGTCATTTATTTGCTTAAGACCAAAGGTGGTTGCCATCCAGACGGGCTTGGGCCCTACCACGTAGCTAGGGTAGCAATCGAGTCAACAAACACTAACAAGGACATTTAATGAAATGAAATATTAAATAAAGCTTTATCCAAAACCAGGATGGATATTTGTTTTAGTCCTACCTACGGGGATAACAAATTATTAGCGCGAACTCATTGTTAAAAAAAATTTAAAGCTCCTCAACAACACGCCATTTCTGTAATTTTATTAATATATGATTTTGCAAATTATAATTCGGCAGGCCACATATCCGTAGGCCCGGGCGTAGGCGATAGGAGAACAGCGGGGTTTTTTAATGGGTAGTCGGATGGCTGAACATCTTTCCCGGAGTCCCACATATCCTTCGGTCCCCCCGAGCCTGGGAAACTCGTCAAGAGAGGTTTTTCCCCGATACAAAAAAAACATTGAATTAAAACTATAGACGACTAACCGTTAAATTATTAATTTGAGTGATTATTTCAGTAGTAAATAACGTATATAGGTAGGCAGCTTTCGAAATAAGCGCTAATTGTTTTAAGATTTTTTCATGGCCTCAGCCTCGTACAAAAGAGTTAATAATATTCATCATCATTATCATCATTTTCAGCCGGAAGACGCCCACTGCTGGACATAGGCCTCCCCCAAAGATCTCCACGATGATCGGTCCTGCGCTGCCCTCATCCAACCTATCCCGGCGATCTTGACCAGATCATCGGTCCATCTTGTGGGGGGCCTACCAACACTGCGTCTTCCGGTACGCGGTCGCCATTCGAGGACTTTTCTGCCCCAACGGCCATCAGTCCTTCGAGCTATGTGCCCAGCCCACTGCCACTTCAGTTTTGCAATCATCCGGGCTATGAAATGAGGAGATTCGCAGGAGAACCAAAGTAATAATATTATGTTAACAAAATTGCAAAGTTAATGAAAATAATAATATTTTTTTTATTGTTGTGGGACAGCAGACAGGCTGACGGCCCGCTTAGAATTTAGCAGTTACCGTCGCCTATGGGTGTTTGCAACACCAGTGGCATCGCGAACACGCTGCTGTCCCATATGGGTACAGGAACTTGGGTCACTAATGCCGGAACACAACACAAGGTTATTATGGCGGCATACTTAAGACCAATGGTGGTCGCCATCCAAACGGGCTTGGAGCCCTACCACGTAGCTGGGGTGGGTTATTTAGGTTAGTATTCTTTCTCCGCCCCTGCACAGATAAAAATCAGGGATAATTTTTTTTTATTTACACTATCCTTTTAAGTTTAATACAGTTGTGACCGCAGTATTCTTTCACACATTGATAAAGTTTAGCACGATACTTAGCGTCGGTGCTTTTTCGTAAGACTCTCTTGACTGACATGATGCAAAGAAAAATAGATTATTAATAGTTTTTTTTATCTGTATTTGCTGTATGTGAAATAAAATATAAGTTGTTTAAGCCAGAACGCGACAGGGCCATACTCGTCCTACAAGAAAAAAAAAGTTATCGGCTAATTCAATTATATTTAGCTGGCCGTAATAAGGCTTGTGTTGTTGTATAAATTGAAATGTTGATTTGTAAAGAGGAATGATGAAATAATATTGCACGTTGCAGAGGTTTGTGAAGTTAAGAAAGTGATAATCAATACTTTGGTAATTCAAATAACGCCATCTAGTCCTGAATTAAGACGTACAGCTCTTGTGTTATGGGTACTAGATAACTAGTATACTATTTTATATACTTTTATTTCATAAATAAATGTATATCATACATAAACACCCAGACCAGCGACGGGAATCGAGCCAGAGAGCCTCGCAGATGCTTCGACGTGCAAAAGTCTCTACGGTCGTCTATAAGTATACAAAAAAAAAGAAGTTTATCAAAACTTTTTCGTGCCTGATATGAAGATTAAGGCAGCGATAACATCGTTAACGGTGAACGATGGTAAACGTTGATCAGCCAGGTGTCGATTGATCATCATTGGGTCAGTTACTGTTTGATAAGAACGAAAGAATAAAAAAAAACAAATTTCTGTTTACAATCGACTCTTAGGAATATACTAGCTGTTTCCGCCCGCATCGGGGGGCGAATAAAATAAAAAAAATCGAGTAAAGGTGAACTGAACCTAAAAATAAGTAGCCTAATATCATCTACGAAAAATTCCGCATCGAATAATCGTAGTCCCATCCCGATATGTTCCGTAGTTTCGTTGTGATAGTCCCTCAAAGGAACCCCTTTAAGATATTACTAGCTGACTCGCGACAAAAAGTAGCCTATGTACCGAAATTCATCAAAATTGGTTCAGCGAGTTTAGTTACTTTCACATTTATAATATTAGTATGAATTAATATATAGACAATTATAAATAAATATAATAAATATATTTTTACTGGCCTTTCCAGAAAGACTGCCTTTGGTCACAATGCGACTTAAAACAGGACACAAGTGGTATTTAATTGTAATACCTCTTTTTAAGTTTATGTAATTTTTATTTTTCGTAATTGCAACACTTGTATAATCATTAATATTACTATTAGTTATTGCATTTATATTTATCATATACAGTTTTGTACCATATAATACATATATATTTGTATAAGATTGTATTGTTTGTTTTGTTTTATGTGCTAAGTAAAGGTGTAATGTCTGCTGTGCCGTTACCTTATATGCCTTATGGGCTCAGCGGAAGATCAGCGCTGGTCAACTGACCAGCATTATGCTGAGACTGATGCCCCTTTTAGGACAAGTTTTGTTTGAAGTTTAATTTTATTAACACTTAGTTTTATATTAATTAGTTTAACTGTCCTAAATAAAAATTATTTTCTTTCTTTTCTCTCTTTCAAATAATTCAAGCTTGAACTACGGTGAACCTTAATATTGTACGCTAGCTCTCAACTAACTTAGAACTTCAAATACAATTTGCGGTTAGTTATAGAGAATCCGGTCTTAATGACATTCTGCTATGCATGACAATTCCGAAGCCTGCGGCTATATTTCTTATGATATATTATTATCGAAACTTGTGACTATGTTTACTTAATATTATTTAATAATATAATTTATGTAATCTTCTTAATCTTCATAATATTATTTATGTATTATTACGTAAATAATAAATAGTTTTATTTATACCTATGGTTCTTATATCGACTTCTCTATTTTAGACAGGAATTAATTAACATCACAAAATCAAAGTGTTTGGCTTTCATAATTTTTTTTTAAATGTAATGTTGAATATGATAATCGTCAAGAAGTTTTATTCTATTTGGCAACCCGTAGATACGCGGCACCCCACATGTATATAGGAAGGGCAATGAAAACACAACACAAACTAAATTTCTCCGAACAGAGGTGAAGTATGTATACTGACTCCTGGGGCCAGGGGCGACTTGTCGTAAAGGGTGACAAAACAAGCCTAGCTAGATGGTAGGGCTTCAAGCCCGTCTGGATCACAACCTTGTGATCAAAGCCTTGTGTAGGGTAAAACCGGGATAGATGCCGCAGTGGGATAGATGCCTCATTTTCAAAAACCTAAGTTCTCAAACTCGCGACTAAGAATAATAGTGTAATGTTATCGAGTGGGTCGTCAGCCTGTCTACCACAGGAACTAAAAAAACTAATACTGGTTGGCAGATTGAATAACAACAATATAATTCATACTGTTTCAATACTTTTCTTTGACTTTACTTCTACCAGGAAAGCGCATTATTTTTTTATTGCTGTAAGACAGCAGATAGGCTGACGGCCCGCTTAGAATTTCACAGTTACCGTCGCCTATGGCAGTTTGGAACGCCAGTGGCATCGTGAACACGCTGCTGTCCCATTAGGGTACAGGAACTTGGGTCACAAATTCCTATACCCTTAGGCATTAGGACGGATGTAGATCATATCAATATCAAACTAGCGATTACCCAAGAATTTTCTTACGTTAAAAACTTAATTAGAACTTTACATTTTTCCAGAATTATCTATAGATCTCCCCTTCTAACGTGATTTATATTTTTTAATGTTAGCGGCCCCATGAGCCCCATGATATTTCATTTATCCAAACTCTCGTGTTAGTAGTATTATTGGGCAGTTATATTTTACCTAGTCAGGTCATAAGTATTGTCACACAGTAAAAACTTTTCTTTTAGAATGCTGGCCACAAAAAAGTTTATTGAATTAGAATTTCGAATTGTTCATGAAAATAAAAATGTATAACTTTTAGAATTTTACTCATTTTTAAATATGGAGTGGACGCTTAAAGAAGACCGTGTTGCAGTTATTGCGTTGCATCGTTGCGGTTACGCGCCAATTCAAATTTTTAACATACTGAAAAATTTGAATATTACCAAAAGATTCGTTTATCGTACCATCAAACGATACAATGAAGACTCTAGTGTAGATGACAGGTCAAGAAGTGGTCGCCCTCGGTCTGTTAGGACTCCAGCAGTGATAAAAGCTGTGAAGGCACGAATTCAAAGAAATCCCAAACGTAAGCAGAAACTGTTGGCCCTTCAGATGGGGTTAAGCAGAACCACGGTGAAAAGGGTGTTAAATGAAGACTTAGGGCTTCGGGCATATCGAAGAAAAACAGGACATCGTTTGAATGCTCGTCTAATGGACCTGAGACTGAAGAGATGCCGCGCTTTGTTGAAGCGGTACGCGGGAAAAAAATATCGGGAAATTCTTTTTTCGGATGAAAAAATTTTTACCGTAGAAGAGAGCTACAACAAACAAAATGATAAGGTGTACGCACATAGTAGTGAAGAAGCGAGCAACCGTATTCCACGTGTCCAACGAGGTCATTTTCCATCCTCGCTCATGGTATGGTTGGGAGTTTCTTATTGGGGCTTAACAGAGGTACATTTTTGTGAGAAAGGTGTAAAAACGAATGCTGTTGTGTATCAAAATACAGTCCTGACGAACCTTGTGGAACCTGTTTCTCATACCATGTTCAATAACAGGCACTGGGTATTCCAACAAGATTCGGCGCCAGCTCATAGAGCGAAGAGCACACAAGACTGGCTGGCGGCGCGTGAAATCGACTTCATCCGGCACGAAGACTGGCCCTCCTCCAGTCCAGATTTGAATCCGTTAGATTACAAGATATGGCAACACTTGGAGGAAAAGGCGTGCTCAAAGCCTCATCCCAATTTGGAGTCACTCAAGTAATCCTTGATTAAGGCAGCCGCCGATATTGACATGGACCTCGTTCGTGCTGCGATAGACAACTGGCCGCGCAGATTGAAGGCTTGTATTCAAAATCACGGAGGTCATTTTGAATAAACTTTAATGTCATAAGAATCTATGTTTTGTTAAGTTCATTTTGGTATATGAATGGTTACATAATTAATAAACTTGTTACAATTATTTTACATTAAACATGTGACAGAATTTATGACCTGACTAGGTATATTTAAATTTAAAAATATAAATTTAACAACTTAAAAGTGTCGTTATAAAACATTTTTATATTTTCACATTGTTGAAAAACGGAATCCGGGGCACATTTTAAACAACCAGAGATTTCAGAAATTATATAATATACATCAATATATTATATAAAAGTTAACCCGGCAAACGTTGTCTTGCCATATAATAAAAAAAAAACTGTGTATGTCAGCTCCGACGCACGACTGGAGTTTACTACTTAAGTGAGTACGATTGTCTAAACTTTTAAAGCAAAAAGAGTTTATTTAACTGAAAAAAGATTAATACCATATGAAAGGGTAAATTAACAAATTAATGAAAATAATATACATATATAAAAAAGTTTTGAAACAGTTTTAAGTTCAACCTGATTACAACTATAGCACCTAGTAATAAAGTCACAAATCTACAAAACATTATCTAATACTTACGATCATTCGTCATATAAAATGAGCAAGGCAATAAATTACTCTTGTCACTTAGAAATGAAAAGACATATGTTCAACAACATTTAATGTGAAATCAACCTTAAGTTGTAACAAATAAAGTAATTTTTGCCTTGAGAGATACATCGTTTTGTTTTGTTTAGTGTGTTCCGGTGCACGCGCACCAAAAACGTAACGAGGTCATTCATTAGTAGATTTTACTCTCACATTTTTCTCATACCGGGCGCCTTATATGTGAAAATCTATTCTTAAGGAGTAAACTCCAAAAAAACTTTTTGTTGGGGACCGAATTGTGTGGCATTCTCGAAGCCACTCGAACACACAGAAATAATTTCATCAATCGACTCAGCCGCTTAGAGTTCAGCCAGAAACATACGCACAGAAGAATTATATACAGGGTCTTCCGACAGGGATTTCCGAACTTTCAAAGTTGATAACGGTCATCTGTCGAATTAGTTGTTATTTATTCAGACTGCTTTGCCAAATCACCATGGACAGATAGAGCATTCAACAACACGTGCAAATAATAAAATTGTTTTATCAAAATAGGTGTTCTGTTCGGGCAACGTACGCGCGGTACGTTCATCTTACGGTTGCCATAATAGTCCTATCGGGAGGACTATTCACAATGTGGTGGATAATTTTAGTCCACTGGTTCAGTAAACGATCGACCAACACCCATACGTTGAAGAAACGCAAGATCTGCCGAAAACATCGCCGCTGTCCGTGAGAGTGTGCAGGAGAATCCGAGGCAGTTGATTTCGTGTCGATCACAAGAACTCTGCCTTTCGTAGAGCACAACTTGCTGAGTTTTGCGTCCTGACTAGGCCTGCACTCATAAAAAATTTAACTGACCTGAAGGTAAACGACCATAGATAACGACGTGTGTTCGCTGAATGGGCTCTGGAGCAGTTGGCAACTGACTTCGACTAATTTTCATCGAAAAATCATCTTCAGCGATGAGGCCCATATCTGGGTGAAAGTGAACAAACAAAATATAATTTGGGACGATACCAATTTACACGAGAGCCAAGAGCATCCAATGCAGCAATCCAATTTCATACTTATTATTATTATTTTTTTATTGCTGTAGGCTGATGGCCCGCCAGAATTTAACAGTTACTGTCGTATATGGGTGTTTGCAACGCCAGTGGCATCGCGAACACGCTCCTGTCCCATAAGGGTACAGGAACATAGGTCACTAATGCCGGAATACAATACAAGGTATTATGGTGACATACTTAAGACCAAAGGTGATCGCCATCCAGACGGGCTTGGGGCCTTACCACGTAGCTAGGATTGTTTTGTCGCCTTTTACGACAGGCTGACCCCAGCCACAGAGGTTAGTATTCTTTCTCCGCCCTTGCATGAATACAAATTATAAAAGAAGTTCAAGTCAACTCTATAATAATTTAATAGTACCGTATGTTACACGGTAGGAACGCTATTGTTCTTGTTATTTAATTAGATAAATAAATATGTTGTGATAATTCATATAAGGCCATCTAGTTCCAAAGCAGCAAAGCGCTTGTGTTATGGTTAATAGATAACTGATATACTTATATTATTTTTTTCTTTTAAATAAATACATAAACCCGCAGGGGTTCTAACGTGTAAAATCATGAACTCCGGGAAGCCTTGCCTCAAACTTACAGTTATACAGAAAACTCCCACTTGGTAAACTACGGAAGCGTCGGTGATACCTAGGTGTATTCTATTGTTTAACCCTTAACTGCAGGCTAAAATTCTATATACCTACCTCTTTTTGTTAAAAAAAATTATTAAATCATTAAATATAAATAAATATGAAATTGTATTTTTACGGTAGCCGGCTCGTCACATGTGTAGAACATGGCTTCAAATCTGACGAAAGATTTTATTTCAATCAAAACAAAAAATACCGATTTAAAATTTAGGTCTCTGACACTTCGTGTTAAGCTCTCACACAGATAATTTCGTTCTAATATAGGTATTGAAAATATAGGTAATCTTTCTCTTTTACTTCTTCATCGTTTTTTAATTTTAACCTGTAAATTAAACTATTGAACGTAAGCGCTTAAACTTGTGCTTAAACGTTAATAAAATGATATATAATAAATTATTTTATATCCTAACTAATATTATAAATGCGAAAGTGAGTTTGTTTGCTTGTTACGCTTTCACGCCTAAACCGCTGAACCAATTTTGATGAATTTCGGTATAGTCATAGACTGGACCATGGAGAAGGACATAGTAGGAAGGCAACTGGTAATAATGTGTAATCTAACAGTAGGCTGGGAACGAACAGTACACCCGCCACGCTTGGTACATGGCAATTATGCGAGAATACTTTAGGAAAGAAGAACTGCCTCAGCGGTTCCACCGCGGGTTTGAATCCGGAACCTCTAGATTGGACTTCGGGTAGAATACCACTGAGCTACCAGATGAAATTTAAAACTCTTTAATAAATTAATTATAACAGTATCATTATAAGCAATTTTGTGAATTGGTCTGTTATAAACACGCGTTCAAACCACTGTACTTACGACCTTTTGACACATAACACTGCACATCACATTTATAAATAAAAAAAATAATCACCAGCAAATAGCATAGAGAAATTCGTGAACGTGCCGGACCGACTGAGGTAGTCGGCTGAATTTTTTATGTCTAACATCGTTTTTGGTGTATTGACCCCATCTCGTCGGATGCCAGGCGACGACTCCCGGTTGCACTCTAGCCGTGTGAGGGCGGTTCGGTATACGCCACGCCCAATCCCTCCTTTCAACCTTCTTCCATCCCCACTGACACCACGCACTCTGCCACCGCCAATCACGAACTTCCCCGGCTAATCTATATTTGTGAAAGTAAACACGGGGGGCGGGTAATCACGTGATAATCAAGCTTTGTCCCGGCCAGACGGTTTGGCGAAAATTGAACCAGCTTCGATTTTTTCAGTTAACCCCTAAAAAGGTTTCATTACGTGTATTGATTGGCACTGGCGGTGTTTGTCAGGAGGCCTCGCTGTTGACACGGATCGCAATTGCTTGAAAAGTATTGCTTTTATGACTTCACCTAATTGCACTGTAGCTGTATCACATATGAGAATTTTGCGTTTTTCTAAGTAGTAGAATTTTTATTATAAGATTGGTTGTTTTCTTTATGTAAGAGCCATTATTTAATTAAAGCTTACTTGTGAGACGCGTTATTTGAATCTGTATTAGATTGATTAATTGATGTTTGAATAAAGAGTGTATATTGTGTATATATTACGTTTTTTTTTTAAATTTGGATCACAATTGACGAATCCAATAAAAACTTTTTTAAATCACTTTTTGGTAGATAGTTCACCGGCACGCGTATTACTCTACTTTTTAGCCAGTACTTTTTCCATATCTATTGCCTGCCGGGGTCTGACGAAAGAATTTGTTTTCCATGTAAGCCGATAACCAAACATTTTTATATAACACATATTTTATCATAGATTAACAATTGTATATCTCAAATTAATTATAGTGTAAATATACCTACTAATAATAATAATTATTATAGTTTTTATTTACCTTTTTAGCATAATTCAAGAAAGAAAGAGGTACGTATTACCAATCCAATTCAAATTATGGGTCTATTTAGTCAGTGAGTTCAACTTAATACGTAGGTACCTTAATGAGCATGTACTTTTATCAACATACATGTAATTAATAATTATACTGGGACAATCACACAACGCCATCTACTCCCAAATTAAGTGGCACATCACTTGTGCTATGGGTACTAAATGATTAATATACTACATATATAATTTCCTTTTGATAATAAATACATATTATACATAAACACCCAGACACGAGACGGGCATCGAGTCCATGACCTCCACAAGCATATCGAAGTGAAGTAGCCATTACGCCACCGAGGTCATCAAGTAGTATTCTGTGGATGGAGGATCAATAGAATACTTTTATAGATACTAAAGTATTAAAATACAACTTAAATACCCTTCTACTGAAGATGGCTTTAGATTCGCAACATCGCATTACCCAATAGCAAGGAGGTCTGATCTAAACAGGGGAGCAACTGGGATTTAATTCGTGAGTTTGTCTATACATCATAGCACCCTTAAGTACTATCGCTACTGAGTCGCCGCGGGCGGTCGACACTCTTGTGTGATAAGCCTTAGAACATGTTAATAAGGGAGGCGAAAACCACAGTAAGTACACCTGCTCTTCGTGAATTTGATCATTATATGATTAAAGCCGGATCAATTACAAGAAGAGTGACAGATTGTAATTAAATACGCATGTTAAAATTGAAGACGCAAACCAGCGTTCGTGGGTTATTACCGACTCCCTTAGAGATGTCAATGACATCTCTAAGGGAGTTTTCTTGCCTAATGTGTCAATTTTTTTATTGCTGAGGAACAACAGACAGGATGACGGCCCACTTAATAATAAGCACTTATCGTCGTCTGTGGACCTTTGCGAAATTATAACGGTACAAGAACCTGGGTCACTAATGCCGGAACACAACACAAGGTTATTATGGCGGCATACACTCCACTAGGGGTGGTTGCCATTCAGACAGGCTTGGGCCTCTATCACCTAATATAGTCTATTAAAATTTATGGTGACGGGAAACATACAACAAGCAAGTGTGTATGTGGGGGGGGGGGGGGGTTACTCTACCTATTCTTAAGGAAAAGGCAAGGAGCCCAACAGTAGGATTTGTTGGCCTCATTCAACTTATATACCACAATATAACAATGTTATAGAACATCAATACCGAATAATTAAAACCATTGGTAAATTATCTTAAAATCATTTTAGACTGTATTACTGTATCACATTTTAGACTGTACAGAGTTGTATCAGAATAATGACATGGTCTGTCTTGCAGTTGAAAACCGTTCGTCGGTAATAATATATTAATAGAAGACATAAAATAATATCTGAAGACAAAAATTCCTATCAGGTTTGGGGACACAATCTTGATTTACTAAAAGATGAAATTATAAATGAGATTCAGCTACTTAAGTGGAGAACAGTAGTCCAGCCATACTATCTTCGGGTGTTGGCAGAAGCGGTATATTCAAAAGATGCTGACAGATAATATTCGTTCTAATGGTGTTATGAATATAAATAAATATACCTACTGGAACAATTCACACAGCGCCATCTAGTCCCAAAATAAGATGCAGAATACTTGTGTTATAGATACTAGACAACTAATATACTACTAACATAAATTATTTTGTGAATAAATACATATACCCAAACTCGGGACGCGGATAAAACCGGTGACCTCCGCTGCATTCCTAGAAACGTTATTCGTTAAGCCAAGGAGATAAATGGCAATGGCACTGTGTTACTGTGCCTTGTGACTTTCTGATTAAATATCGGAATATCTGCTTTGTTTGTTAAATGCTCTAAAGGCTTAATAGCGCGGGAAAATGGTCTGCGATTAGGCTTTATTATCGTTGGTACTAGCATGCAGGTAACATAAGGTATAGAACCTTCTAGACATCGTGAAGTTTAAGGAGATGAGTACTAGCTGTAAGTACCGTTTAAAAGTAACGGTTACCCGCGGAGGCGATTAGTTTTTGTCATCGCCAGCTTACGTCACTGTTAAGTTTGTTCAAGTATACGAATTTATTTTATGTCATAAAGTTGTAAACTACCCTCATATATAAATTAATACTTTACCGTTAATTATATTGAGTAAACAAGCATTACCGAACATCGTATTTTTATTTATTTACAGAGGAATAAATTAAGGCGCACACACAAGCGCGCGTTCAAGCCTACTCAAACACACACACACACAAGCCATAATTTAACTTTTTTATTTTTAATGAATATAATGAATATGCTTTTAATTTTTATACTAAAACAAATATTTTGATAACTTGAATTTAAAATACATAGTCGATGATTTTATAACTAATTTATTTGCCGTTTTTAATCGAACTTTGTGTTCGTACACTAGCAGAAATAGTAAGTTATTTATATCTGTGTTCGACTCCCTTAGAAAGTCACGAGTGTACATAATATATTTAATAAATAAATAAAAGAATAAGACATATATAGTACTTGACATAATATGTTCAATATAAAATTAATGTAGTAAAAGTGGCTGGGGTCTCCCTCTTTTTCATAAGTGAAATCAGCCTGTTTTTAGGAATTACTTCGATTAAGGAGGATATGTGGGTCTTCGGGAAAGATGGTCTACATACGACCCACTAAAACTTCGCTATTCTCCTATCGTCTACCGCCTGGACCCATGGATAAACTGGCCGCTGATCTTGTGGCCCGGGCTGATATATGTATAGTAATTCGACCTCTTCCAATATACCTTATCAATTTCCTAATCAGGTTGAGTTATTAAGTTTCCATAATTTTGTTTGATTTTAAATAATAGATTATCACATATTAAGAACAGTATATATAAATTCATCTTTACAAGAAAAAGAAACACCCACTGAGAGGACGTTAAGGCTGCGTAGTGCATTCCAAGACTGATCTATGCTGGTGTACTGAATTTAAAACATGTAAATAATATTTGATATTACAAGATGGACCGATGATCTGGTCAAGATCGCCGGAATAGGTTGGATGAGGGCAGCGCAGGACCGATCATCGTGGAGATCTTTGGGGGAGGCCTTTATCCAGCAGTGGGCGCATTCCGGCTGAAATGACGATGATGAAATAATATTTCAGGCTTTATGTAAATCCCAACTTTATCATGAAGAATCTAACTTTATATTACATACATCTGTACTTACAGATGACTGTCTTAATCTCTAAAACTATACGCCCGATTTGCGTGAAATTTAGAATAGTTACTTTACTAGCGATGTAAACACGCAGAACGGATTTTACGGAAATCCTATTAAATAATATTTTTTTTTTATTATATGCAGAATGATATTTGCTGAGTCGGTTAGCTTTTAATAATTCTAATCATATTATTTGGGTATACTAAGGTGTTTAAACAATATCATAATGTACACAAACTGTAGACGATCTCGCAACGTCGCTCCGGAAGTGGCGCGGTGCGGCAACGTTGCCTCGCATCGATCATGGCGGACACAACCACCCTATAAACATACATGCCTTAGGTGTTACGCCATTGTCTCACGTGAGATTGAGATAATTTCGGCAATCATCAACCCGTCATTGAGCCTTCCAGAAATTATTTCGACAGGAAACATCGATTCATCAGATATTGTTTTGTAAAGGAAGAAGCACACTTCTCATCAAAAAAATCGAAACAACTTAAGGGAAGTTTGTTTTTGAATGAATATAATTTTTTTTTTACATTTAACTAAAAATATAAATAATGCTAGATATTTGTGGATTTTATAAAGTATCAATGACGAGTCTATCGTCAATTTTGGGCCATTAGCTGGTTTATGAGGTTTCATGTCACGCTCTGCCAATCTTTTTCTTATGGTAGAATCACGTACAGTCAATCCTCGAATCTCACGGAGCCACTGCTGTAGTTGAATAGAGTTAAAGTGGTGATTTCTTAGAGAAACTGATACAATATACCAGTCATCTTGCTTAGAAGTGACTCGATGTCTACCAGATTCTGGAATGCGAGTAAATATACCAGTCTCCCGATAATGCTGATAAACTCTATTGACAGCAGAGATACTTAGATGCAATCGTGCAGCCACAACACGCTGACTATGCCCTACATCCAGCAACACCACGACTTGGGCGGCTTCTGTGGGCGAGGTATCCTTATTTTTTTTAGGAAAAAATCTCTTTGGTAGAATGTCATAGAGCTTAATCGTAATCATGCTCAGCTCAACTCAGAGCTCAGTTAAAAATGGCGATAATTTATGCAAAAAAAATGTGATTATAATGCAGAAATTCCGACGGAATACACATTGAAAACAATCTCTACATTCATTTATTGGATGAAAATTCAAAAATAAAATAAAATTTTGGAATTCTGGTATACCATTGTGTAGACTTAAACTTCAGTTATTTACTGGTGTATTTTTTTAATGATATAAATCCTTTTTTTCATTTAAATGCTTTCTGAAGTTTCGATTTTTTTAATGAGAACTATTATAAAGAGGAAAGATTTGATTGTTTGTTTGTTTGCATTGAATAGGCTCCGAAACTACTGACCCGATTTAAAAATTCTTTCACTGTTGGGAAGCTACACTATCCCCGGGTGACATAAGCTATAATATATTTTCAAAAAAATTAGGGATCCTTACTAAAACTCCAATAATGTAACCCAAGGTGTAAAAAAATTACCTAAAATATTATTTAAATCGCGTGCGCTGCGAAAACTATTGATGAAAGAATAAAATAATGTATTACGACTTTGCAGAACACATCATTATTTACAAAAAGTGTCCCGACAGCATATGTCTAACGATTATAGTTATGCCACAATAAGTGTTCTTTTATTTTAATAATCTTTATTTGTATTTTGGTATTAATCCTTATCAAAATAAATTACTTCATATTCAAATCTGTTTCAATACCTTTATATAACTTTTTGAATTATTCAATTCGGATATTCCATTCGATAACGAGTTTAAAAATGTAAGTATTAGCAAAATGTTGCGTGGTAGTCGCTCACCCTGTTCGGCTAGCTGGCAGCACCTTATGCAATGTAGGCGTGCGTCACTGGGGTTTTTATAAAAATTAGAAAAAAAATACATATTAAAAAATAACGAAAAAGAAATAAAAAATAATAACAATAAAATCATTAAAATAAAAGTTCAAAAAAAAAAAAAAGAAATAATAACATTCAAACATTCTTTATCATTTTAGTTTATAGTAACCTGACGCAAATAGAAGGGTTTATGTGTGTGTGTATATAATTTTTAATTTTGAAATTTTTTTTAAATACCCGTGCGAAGCTGGGGCGGGCTGCTAGTACTATAAAAATAATGTAATGGAAGTTTTTTTTTATATTTGAAGACCAACTTAGAAGTCACGGGTTCGATTACCGCAGTAGTGTGCACCGCGTAAGCAGTTATTCTTGTCTAATGTGTAAAATTTGATTGCAATGGCGGAAACGAATACAAAATATGAGGAACAGCATCATAGATCACTTATTTGTGTAAGTCGCTAATGCACCGTGGAAACGTGTGGTGGGTATGCCGAAAGTTTCCTCTCTTTCCTCTAGGGCAGTGGTCGGCAACCCGCGGCTCTGACTCCTCGGTCAGTCTAGTCCATGCACGGAATGTTACTTATTATCTAGAATTACTTCCGCAATAATGTCTCCTACTAAATCAAAGCATATATTTAAAAATTAAGTGTATGAATGAATTTCTATTGTATATTATCTATATTTGGCTCTTTTGAATGACAAAGTTGCTCTAAGGGAAGACACAAACCCAACAAAGACCGATTAAATGTAGTCAACTATTTGCATAGAATCGTCTCTCCAATTGCGCGCGCGCACAACTTACGTATACACATTATCTTGCTCTATACATTTATATCTATTATTGTAATTTGATTAGACTTTTTATACACAAGTTTTTCATATGGTATAAGTGTATTTTTTTATCTGTTACATGTGACAATCCAAGTTTGTAACAAAAAAAGTATAACTATTTATTTTCTGTGTCCAAAATATGGCTGGTTGTTTGATTTGTTTTTCTAATTATTTAGTAGAAAACTTTCGTTTTCATCAATAACTAGCTGACTCAGTAAACGTGGTTCTGTCATATAAATTTAAAAACAAATTAGCCTTTGTCCTTCTCCAAGGTCCCATCTATGCCTATACCAAAATTCATCAATATTGGGTCAGCAATTTAGACGTGAAAGTGGAACAAACAAACTCATTTTCGCATTTACAATATTAGTTAGGATGAAAATTAAAGTACCTGATAACTCAGTGGTACTACACTCGGAGACCAATCTAGAGGTATAGGGTTCGAATCTTAGGCATGTTTTCTCCCGTAATGTGCATATGAATGGAAAAAATGCATTATAGTAGCATAGTTACCATGTACCGACAGTGAAGGAGAAAGAACATCATGCGTAATTATCCGTGCAGAGGCGGAGAAAGAATATTAACCTCTGCGGCCGGGGTCTGCCCGTCGTAAAAGGCGATAAAACAACCCACCCTAGCTATGTGGTAGGGCCCCAAGCTCGGCTGGATGGCGATCACCTTTGGTCTTAAATATGCCGCCATAATAATCTTGTGTTGTGTTCCGGCATTAGTGACCTAAGATCCTGAACCCATAGGCGATAGTAACTGCTAAATTTTAAGTGGGCCGTCAGCATGTCAGCTTCCTACAGCAACAAAAAAAATGTGTATAACGAGAGACGTGAACTGATGGATGTGTAATTCGCCAATCTGTCTTGGATAAGCGTGGTGGGTTACTGTCCGTCCCATTTAGAGGGAGACCCAAGCCATGCATTAATTAATGTTTTATAGATTTATAAGTTTTTATTTTATTTTATTACTTTTATTGACTACATGACATTTACTGAATATAAGATAGTGGTAAATATAAGGCAGTCCTAGCCCCAAGCTTTTGCAATCGTATCAAGTATGAATTAAAGAAGAAAATGTATTCTTTGTACAATTTATGCATCTTTAGATAACCTTCGTTAACAGTCATAATTTATCATTTAACAAAAGATGTGATTCAGCCGTTACAAGGTCTGTGACGCTGTTATTGCAGTTTCCATAACCATGCATAGTATTCGAATAAGTCTTTCAATGCGCGTGTTCTGAGTAATGCTGATCTATTTTGCACTCTGAATCCTGATTAAATATTAGGGTTGGCGGGATTTCAATTTGAATGCAGAATCTTCTTGTTCTTAGTTTAAACTTTCGAATACAGTCCTAGGAAATCTAGAGATAATTTGTCAATAGAATATTTAGTATCGTTCTCAGGGCAATCAACCAAGACAAGGACCTCCATAGTGGGTTCGATTCCCATTCCAATGTAGTAATTTTTAAATAATCATGTGTATCAATTGTTTAGTACATATAAAACAAGAGTTCTGCTACTTAATTTGGGACCAGATGGCGCTGTGAAATGTCACGGTATATATAATAGTTTTAATACACTAGTGGTAATAAACGGATAAAAAAAATCTAAATTTTTAGTAATTTTTCGTATAGCTGTGGTTTCGGATAGCTCTTCCTTAAAAATGGTCATGTTGGAGTCGTCCAATAAATAATCTGAAGTTTGAAATTCATGGTTTTAAGGTTTTTAGTTGAAAAAGTTTTCAAAGCAACGTTCAATGATCAATCCTGAGGAATACTGTGAGAAAAATAAACCATTTTTATGGCTAAGCATATATGAAAAAACCTCAGATTTTTTTTTGATTTTCTACTTTTTTTATACGAGTTCCGACGCGAAACTAACGCGGCAGAAACGGTTCGCAATTTAAACTCTGCGTTTGGAAAGGAGACTGCTAATGAACGCACCGTGCGTTTTTGGTTTAAAAGCTTTCGTACAACCTTCGATTTGAAGAACGAACCACGTGGAAGGCCCACACAGGTGAATAACGCTGAATTGAAGGAGATGATGGAAGCCGATCCGAGTCATACTACCCAGGAATTAGCGGCATGGTTTAACGTTAAGCTATAATAATGCCTCATTTGCATCAAATCAATAGGGAAAAAATATGAAAAATTCCTAATGATTCGACTGATCTGCAGAAAGAAATGCGTCTTGAAACTTGTGTTGCCTTGTTGAATCAGTATAGACATGAAGGAATGTTAAATCGAATTAAACAGTGGAATGTGTACGATAAACGTAAGCAAAAAATAAAATGGCTGACCCCAGGCAAAACGCCGCAACAGAGCCCTAAAGCAAAGCTTACCAAAAGGTAATGGTAACCATTTGATGGTCTTCTCATGGTGTTATTCACTATAGCTCTAAAGCTATAGTGAATGACAACATCTAAATGTTTACTGTGCCGATCTTTGAACAATGATGGCGAAACTGGCAGTGAAACAGCCCTGACTCGTGAATCGATCTTCACCATTATTGCTCCATGATTACGCAAGACCTTTGCCATTGCACGAGAAATGTTGAACTCTAAACATTGTAACACTACAGGAGCTTCAATTAGAAGCCATACGTCATCCACCGTACTCGGCAGGCCTTGCTCCAACGGACATTTTTTTCTTGATTTGGACAATTTTATACGTGATAAAAAAAATCTTCCCAGGACTCAGTACAAAATTCTTGCACACAGTTTGTCGAATCTAGATCTCCAGAGTTATATCGTAAAGGCATTAATGAACTTCCGCTTAAGTGGCAGTAGTGTATAGATAATGAGTGTAAATAATTTATAATTAAATAAATATGTTACATGTTAGAAAAAAACATCCTTTAACCCCTAATATTTGTTATTTTTTTTTTTATATATGGGCACATTTCACACAAATTAAGTTACATAGTACTTGTGCTTATACCCATAACTGATATACTACATATACTTTTCTTTTATAAATAAATATATATTATTTATACATAAACATCCAGACGGTGGACGGGAATCGAACCCGTGACCTCCGCAATCGTACTAACGCGCGTTGGCCGTTAAGCCAGGAGATCCTCAAATTTTAAAGACTATTTAGCTTCACTTGAATTAATTTTTTATTATGTATATATTAATTCAATTAATTTCCGGTAAAAATATACATAAATAGTTAAGATAAAAAAAAAATAAAGTGTAGTGTTTGAGTTTGTGAATAAAAACTATTTATAATATAAGTATTATAGTGAAAAGTTCTCTAAAACAATTTACTTTTTCTTGAACTTTAATTTTTCACTTCAAGCTAATAGCTTCAAGCTAAAGCATATAGACAATGCTAGAATTACCACAATTGATTGAAGGATTAGCCCGCTGTGCTAGCCCTGCCACAAAGAAGCTCATACAATCGAAGTCTCGGCTACATCGCTGGCAGCAGTAATAATTTTGTGCAATTTCGAATACCAAAGTGTTTTTGAGTTTTCTCACTTTATTGGATTTTGAAGTTTGGAAACATTGCCAATCGTCAGTTGACATAAGGTTTCATTAAAACATTGTGGCGCAAACGCTCATGTTTTTATGACATTGTTTTAGTATAGTGGAAAATTATGAGAATGCTTGGAAATAAAGACTAGCAGTTGTATCAGTTATTTACCATGATGTTGAGATTTGTTCTCCATTTCTTCTAAATGTATTTAAAGTATTATTATTTATATTTATTATTATAATTCTAGTAAGCGTTGCATTAATTAAATATCGTTTACTTCGGCAATGCGTTCCATTTCTGAGAACTGCAAGAAATTGATGATTAACTCAAAGACATTTATACTAATACGTCGCGGAAAAATTAGGTTGTAACATTTGCTGCAGTCTGACCTCTCCCCCCAATCTTGAACGACCGAACTGGAGACAGTTTACAATTCTCTGTTGTCTATGAACTATGAAAAGATGTAGTCCTTTTTGATTTATACTCTAAATGTTACGAACTCTAAGTGTCGCAAATGTCTCTCTTCTTCATCCATATTGTCCAAAAGCTTAGTAACCATCGGTGCAGGGGCGGAGGAAAAATACTGACCTCTGCGGCCGGGGTCGGCCTGTAGTAAAAAGCGACAAAACAACCCATCCTAGCTACGTGGTAAGGCCTCAAGCCCGTCCGGATGGCGACCACCTTTGGTCTTAAGTATGCCGCCATAATAACTTTGTGTTGTGTTCCGGCATTAGTGACCCAAGTTCCTGTATTCTTATGGGCCAGCAGCGTGTTCGCGATGCCACTGGCATTGCAAACACCCACGGTAATTGCTAAATTCTAAGTGAATCGTCAGCTTGTCTGCTGTCCTACAATAATAAAAAACTAAAATTCGCTATTCAAAATTTTTTTATGTATTCTATGTCAATTTTAATCCTTTATACTTATTATAATTTATATAGACAATATATAATTTATATGTGACACGTACATTTGACGAGTGAAACTCGTCATCGATATGAATATTGACTTTGGAATTTAACATATGTACGCGTGATGTTTTTCGTCCAGTAAAGTGCGCAAGCGCACGCGTTGCGCCAATTACCTAACACGAATGTTGCACGTGTAACAATTGATGCGCGAAAATTAATTTCTTTCAGCATGTTTAAATTTTCATTTTAAATAAAGTAGGATTCAAGGGGTTAACGTTTGACGAAACCGTTTAATGTTATTAACCTTTATTTTGATAATATTTGTTAATATGGTTCCCAAAACAGAATTATAAAATTTTCGTTATTATGTGAAACCCAGAATTTTAGAGTAGTTTTTACAAAAATTATATGGCGAAATCATACACCGTAACCGGAATAAACTATTTACACTATTTGGATCAAACCCACGAACACGACAGTCAGTTTTGTTGTCAATATTGGCTCTTTCAATTATTATTAAATTTATCAATCTTAAAATCGTTTCACAATAATTCATCTATCAATTTATATAGACGTAATAAACTAATTTAGGGGATGAATCCCGTCTCCCAACCATAGGCCCCATACCCCCAGTATTCAAACACCCCAGTCTAAGCTCATTTCCTGTGCGCCGGCTGGCTGTATTAATTTTAAATTAAGTGAGGATAAACCGAGTTGTCAAACTCAGATGCATAAAGTCTTATTTGATTTAGTACAGGTATTTTACATTGGTAGTACATGTTAAAATAGTGTTGATATTTTGAAGTTATACTATTTTTGGCGCATTTGGAATAAATTATAAGAGTAAAAATTATATCTGGAAGTTCAAAATTGTTCTAACCACTTCATCGAAGAGGTTGTGGGGTGACACAGTGGAAATATAATATTTGGTTAAAAATAATTCTGCTAAAATACAAAACATATTGACACAAAAACGAATAGACTTATAAGATGCGTGTTCTTGAGTTCACATTCTTAAATATTGTCAAATCGCGTTGGCCATGACTTTCCTTTATATTACATCATGTCTTACCATATGTAGTATGTAAGTCATAGTAATCATTAGTTGAATTTTTACAAGTTAGCAGACAATCTGTATAAAGTACCGCTCAATTTTTTTTATTAAATTGTTTATTTATCATAATCACCTGGCTTTTCATACTTGGACCTTGGCAAATCAGTGCCAAAAGCATAGTCGCAATACAAAAAAAAATCATCATGTTTGTATTATAAAGGAAGTAGTTTATATGCACTAAAATTCAAATCTGTTTTTCGGTTATCCATAAGTCCATAACATATAACAAGCAATCACGCCTATGTTGGAACTAAGCAGATGTTTGATATCCCTTTGAAAAAGTTAGTTTTACCCCCAGTATTTCACGTGACAGTCCGATGTTCGGTGCTCAGTAAACTAATTAAAGTATCGCGGAACTTTTTCAGTGGGGACTGGCAGACTTTTGTCTGAAGTTTTGCCTTTGTTGTGCGATTGCTTTTGTCCCATTTTGAATGTGTAGGAATACTGGAATTGTCGTGGAGTGCTTTAAAACTTTCTCAAAATTTCGTCACACTTAAAGTGAGAATATACAATTTAAATTAACTATTTCTATATGTAAATAAAATATATAATTTATATAGACAAATTCTTGACTTGCATATATAATGTAGATTTGTTACTCTGATTTTATATTTTTATTATTAATATCAAAAGATGCTATTTCGTTCGCGTTAAAAAATTAAGTAAGTCATCAAACGGAAGTATTTTTAATAGTGCTTAACATGAATTACAGAAATATGTCCCTTGGGAATTAAAAATTTTCGCTGATGATTTTAAACTCAGTAGGTACATAAGTAATGATTAATGAATCTTGAAATATGAACGTTATAATTACTTATATCACTAGCGAACAAACACTGTCCTGTACACACTTCTTAAATCTGAAAATATCAACTATGTTTAAACCGTGCAGAGGCGGAGAAAGAATACTAACCTCTGTGGCCGGGGTCGACCTGTTGTAAAACTACGTGGTACGACCCCAAGCCTATCTGGATGGCGACCACCTTTGGTCTTAAGTATGCCGCCATAATAACTTTGTGTTGTTTTCCGGCATTATTGACCCAAGTTCCTGTACCCTTATGCGACAGCAGCGTGTTCGCAAAGCCACTGGCGTTGCAAACACCCATAGGCGACGGTAACTGCTAAATTCTAAGCGGGCTGTCAGCCTGTCTGCTGTACTACATACAACAATAAAAAAACTATTGCATAGCATTTTAATCAACTTATGCAATTATAATTTTTTATTTATTTTTTATTTATGCAGTAATGTTTTTTCTAAAGTATCGATGTTTTCTATCGATGTTTTTTGGACCAGATATATTGATACTCGATAGTAAAAAACTAAAACTATCGATGTAACGATATCGATGTTTTTATTATTGAGTATCGATATATGTTATCCAAAAAACATCGATAGAAAACATCGATACTTTAAAAAAAACATCGATAGTTGAAATATCGATAGATATCGCCCATCCCTACCACACTCACCGCACGTGCGCCCCGTAAATATACATGTAGGTATATATTTATATATATATCGATACTCAATAATAAAAACATCGATATCGTTACATCGATAGTTTTAGTTTTTTACTATCGAGTATCAATATATCTATGTATATATAGGTGTACATTCAAAAAGTGTAACTTGAATTAATATCAAAGAAAAAACTTTAATTAATATCAAAGAAAATAATTACTGCATAAAGAAAAAATAAATAAATAATTATAATTGCATAAGTTGATTAAAAGGTTTTTCAATATCGCCCATCCCTACGTACAGTCGTACCATATACATACACGTTAAGCGAACGCTCGGCCGAGCTATATGGTAGGCGGAGTGGGGGGTGTTAGGTTTTATTTTCGTTACGGAATTTCTTGATTCGGTCGCCGCGCTCAAAGCCCGCGATAAAAGCTATGCAATAGCTTAACAACCAACATTATAGTGCACCGGATTGTGAACATAAATTATTCTCGAATCCATCTGATCACACACAAAATTGGTCCAGACGCACTGAAGAATTATATATGTAATGATATAAATTTTATTAATTGCCACCTCCAATCCGCGAGTATGTGGTGCAGCTCTTTGTACGGCGCGACACCAAGCTTCTCTTTGATTTGCTCAACGAACGTTCTAGCAAAATAATCAAGTAATAACCCAATAAAATGAAATTGTCGTTCTCCTCTCATTTTTTTGTCTATTATGGAATTGAAATAAATTAATTTCTATCATTACCTTCCGTCGCAGATTGCACTTATACATTTTTGAAATTGTATTAAAACTGTTTAAGCACAGACTATTTGATTATATTTCGTTTTATCAATCACGAAAGAACGTCTGAGCCTTTTTATAATGCTGTCATTCCTGCTCCATCTTACTTTCTTTGCTATCTGTGCACATGCATCATGAGTAATAATTTTCACAAACGGTAAGGTACGGTAAAGTACGATAAGTGAGACATTATTTAGTAATTCACATAAAACATACTCGTGGCAGTGTCTGACTTAATTTAATTCATAAAATGTCAGGAGAGAGTTTGCTATTTTTTACTGTATTATTGTGAATCAATACAAATGCTACAAAATCCAATAACTGCAAACGCGATTCAATGTTCCAATAAAAATGACAGAATCGGGACTGTGCCTATTTAGTATAAAACAAGCTAATCACATTAAAGCGGATTAGCCCTAAGACAGTGCTATTGTAGTCGAGGCGGTCCATGGTCGGGGGTCGTTTCCGTTTAGCACCCGCTTGTCCCCGTCTGCCCCGCTTTATCCCCTACCTCGCTCAGGTCCACGGCGGCCCCGTCTGTCCCGCTCAGGCCTACACAAGTTCCCGCAAGGGGAGCCTCGCGCGGCGGAAGCAGCGGCGGGGAACGGAGACAGTGGCTTCCTGAGAGTCGCCCGGTTCACAGTAAGCCCGGTTATTGTTAGCCACCTTGGCTGGGTGCGATTGCGACCCACTTTTGGTAAATTTGCGTTATTGCTTGCCCCGGGTCGGTCGCCGGTCGACGGATTATGGTACCATACACTTATGAACAATTTAGGTCTTATACACAATTTGTATGCATAAGCATGACTGTCTAGATCATATACCTAGTCAGGTCATAAATTCTGTCACATGTTTAATGTAAAATAATTGTAACAAGTTTATTAATTATGTAACCATTCATATACCAAAATGAACTTAACAAAACATAGATTCTTATGACATTAAAGTTTATTCAAAATGACCTCCGTGATTTTGAATACAAGCCTTCAATCTGCGCGGCCAGTTGTCTATCGCAGCACGAACGAGGTCCATGTCAATATCGGCGGCTGCCTTAATCAAGGATGTCTTGAGTGACTCCAAATTGGGATGAGGCTTTGAGCACGCCTTTTCCTCCAAGTGTTGCCATATCTTGTAATCTAACGGATTCAAATCTGGACTGGAGAAGGGCCAGTCTTCGTGCCGGATGAAGTCGATTTCACGCGCCGCCAGCCAGTCTTGTGTGCTCTTCGCTCTATGAGCTGGCGCCGAATCTTGTTTGAATACCCAGTGCCTGTTATTGAACATGGTATGAGAAACAGGTTCCACAAGGTTCGTCAGGACTGTATTTTGATACACAACAGCATTCGTTTTTACACCTTTCTCACAAAAATGTACCTCTGTTAAGCCCCAATAAGAAACTCCCAACCATACCATGAGCGAGGATGGAAAATGACCTCGTTGGACACGCGGAATACGGTTGCTCGCTTCTTCACTACTGTGTGCGTACACCTTATCATTTTGTTTGTTGTAGCTCTCTTCTACGGTAAACATTTTTTCATCCGAAAAAAGAATTTCCCGATATTTTTTTCCCGCGTACCGCTTCAACAAAGCGCGGCATCTCTTCAGTCTCAGGTCCATTAGACGAGCATTCAAACGATGTCCTGTTTTTCTTCGACATGCCCGAAGCCCTAAGTCTTCATTTAACACCCTTTTCACCGTGGTTCTGCTTAACCCCATCTGAAGGGCCAACAGTTTCTGCTTACGTTTGGGATTTCTTTGAATTCGTGTCTTCACAGCTTTTATCACTGCTGGAGTCCTAACAGACCGAGGGCGACCACTTCTTGACCTGTCATCTACACTAGAGTCTTCATTGTATCGTTTGATGGTACGATAAACGAATCTTTTGGTAATATTCAAATTTTTCAGTATGTTAAAAATTTGAATTGGCGCGTAACCGCAACGATACAACGCAATAACTGCAACACGGTCTTCTTTAAGCGTCCACTCCATATTTAAAAATGAGTAAAATTCTAAAAGTTATACATTTTTATTTTCATGAACAATTCGAAATTCTAATTCAATAAACTTTTTTGTGGCCAGCATTCTAAAAGAAAAGTTTTTACTGTGTGACAATACTTATGACCTGACTAGGTATAATAGATAAATTTCTGGATTGGTCAACGCTAACATCGTACCGACGTGATCATCCTGAAGTCTTGCTTATTGAATGGGTTGAAGCGATCCTATAGTCATTATTATGTAATAATAATAATAATAATGTATGTAATAATTTAATAATAATGTATGTTCAAGAGTTGTCTAAAATAAGCCTTAAACGGTGTTTTATTTCAGTCTGAAATAAATAATTAGCAACACTTTCCTAGCAAGTCATAAAAAATAGTTCACGGATAATGCAAGAATCGGATTTTTATTTCACGATGGGGGTTAAGCGTCAGTCACCCATAAAAAATAAGTTCTACCCTGATTTTTTTATATAATCTATTTTGGCTTTTACGATATAAAAGGAAGTGTAAGGGAATGATAATGATTCAAAAACGGACTCCTAAGTCCAGTTGCAACTCCGTGCAGGGGCGGAGAAAGAATACTGACCTCTACAGCCGGTGTCGGCCTGTCGTAAAAGGCGACGACAAAACAACTCACCCTAGCTACGTCGTTGGGCCCCAAGCCCGTCAGGATGGCAACCACCCTTGGTCATAAGTATGCTGCCATAATAACTTTATGGTGTGTTCTCGCATTAGTGACCCAAGTTCCTGTACACTTATGGGCAGTGGCAGCCCCAACGCCAGTGTCAGCAGAGTGTTCGCGATGCCACTGGCGTTGCAAACCTCTATAGGCGACGGTAACTGCTAAATTCTAAGAGGGCTGTCAGCCTGTCTGCGATCCTACGGTAATAAAAAAAAACTCAAGCTCTGAAGCAAAAGATTCAGATTCAACCAGAATTAAATGCCACTAATTTTAATCCTCAATTTTACCATATAAGGTGTCAAGAGGTACGACGAGTTTCATCCAACGGCTAACGCACGTCGAATGACTGCGCAGTGTACGGGTTTGATTCCCATCCTATGTCTGGACCTTTATTCTTATTCCTGTCCTTATCCCAGCTATATGGGGTCCTTTCTTTTACACAATCCATCCATTTTTCTTTGGTCTACCTCTCCTTTTGCACCCACTCTCATTTCTAGCATTTTCCTTATTAAATGACAATCTTCTCAGCTCGACAATCTTCAAATTTTTCGCATGAAAGGAATGGGGGATATATATATATATATATATATATATATATATATATATATATATATATATATATATATATATATATATATATATATATATATATATATATATATATATATATATATATATATATATAGTCCCCGGACGATGCTTCCCAGTATAGGCAGCTAAATAGACAGATCTCCAAGTCCTTGACTCGCGATATCCGCCGCCATAACACAGACTGTGTAAAGGCGGCTATAGAGCGTAACAAGGGCTCTAAAGTATTCGCACGAGACTTGTCTATTGGGCAGAGCCAACTGACGAAGCTGAAGACCGACGACGGCAGGGTCGTTTCGTCTAAACCCGAACTTTTGAGGGAAGTCGAGAAGTTCTACGGACAGCTATACACGACCACACGGGCACCTGTTAACAACAAGGCTAAAGACCCAAGAGCCAAATTAACCCGACACTACACCGTAGATATCCCAGACGTCAGTTTGTACGAGATTAGTGTGGCCCTTAAACAGCTTAAAAACAACATGGCGCCGGGTGATGATGGAATTACAGCCGAGCTTCTGAGAGCTGGTGGTACTCCTGTGCTTAAAATCCTCCAGAAGCTATTTAATTCCGTCATCCTCGATGGCAAAACGCCGCAGACCTGGCACCGAAGTATAGTGGTGCTGTTCTTCAAAAAGGGCGACAAAACCCTTTTGAAGAACTTTAGACCGATATCACTTCTGAGCCATGTTTACAAGCTGTTTTCAAGGGTCATCACGAATCGTCTCGCGCGCAGATTTGACGACTTCCAGCCTCCCGAACAAGCCGGATTCCGAAAAGGTTTTAGCACCATAGACCACATACATACGCTGCGGCAGGTTATACAGAAGACGGAGGAGTATAACCAGCCACTATGCTTGGCGTTCGTGGACTATGAGAAAGCCTTTGATTCGATCGAGACCTGGGCGGTGCTTCAGTCTCTCCAGAGGTGCCACATTGATTATCGATACATCAAAGCGTTGAAGTGTTTGTATGAAAACGCCACCATGTCAGTCCGTCTCCAGGATCAGAACTCGAAGCCTATCCGACTGCAGCGGGGAGTCAGACAAGGCGATGTCATATCGCCGATGCTGTTCACTGCTGCGTTGGAAGATGTCTTCAAGCTTCTGGACTGGAACGGACTGGGCATCAACATTAACGGTGAGTACATCACTCACCTTAGATTCGCAGATGATATCGTAATCATGGCTGAAACCATGGAAGACTTAAGCCATATGCTTGATGGCCTCAATACAGCTTCCCAAGGAGTAGGTCTCAAAATGAACATGGACAAGACGAAGATCATGTCTAATGTCCATGTCGCACCTACCCCCGTAACAGTTGGGAACTGTACTTTCGAAATTGTTGACGAATACGTCTACTTGGGTCAAACGATCCAGTTAGGCAGGTCCAATTTCGCGAAAGAGGTCACTCGTCGAATCCAACTCGGATGGGCAGCGTTCGGGAAGCTCCGTAAAATATTTTCGTCCCAAATACCGCAGTGTCTCAAGACGAAGGTTTTTAACCAATGTGTGTTGCCAGTGATGACATACGGAACGCAGACGTGGTCGCTAACTATGGGCCTTATGAGAAAGCTCATGGTCGCTCAGAGAGCAATGGAGAGGGCTATGCTCGGAGTTTCCCTACGAGATCGAATCAGAAATGAGGAGATTCGCAGGAGAACCAAAGTAACCGACATAGCCCGGATGATTGCAAAACTGAAGTGGCAGTGGGCTGGGCACATAGCTCGAAGGACTGATGGCCGTTGGGGCAGAAAAGTCCTCGAATGGCGACCACGTACCGGAAGACGCAGTGTTGGTAGGCCCCCCACAAGATGGACCGATGATCTGGTCAAGATCGCCGGGATAGGTTGGATGAGGGCAGCGCAGGACCGATCATCGTGGAGATCTTTGGGGGAGGCCTTTGTCCAGCAGTGGGCGTCTTCCGGCTGAAATGATATATATATATATATATATATATATATATATATATATATATATATATATATATATATATATATATATATATATATATATATATATATATATATATATATATATATATATATATGTATGTATGTTTCAATAGTTTACCAACTGAAAAAATTATAAATATAACAGGAAAATCTGAATAATGTCTATTTTACACGCATTCTGAAGACTGTGTAGTGGAAGGAATAGATAGAAAAGAGTGAAAAGACTGTGTAGCGAAGCGAATATTTGATAAGCTACATGGTTTGAAATCTATAAATTGTTTACAAGATTGTTATCAAATTTTTAAATAAAGGTTTATATTTTTTACTAAAGTTATAACCATTTTTTTAATTATTGTAAAGTATAAAAGTATATTATTAAATATATTATACGAGTAAACAAATGGTATAATTGCGTAAATAATAAATTGTTGAATAACGCCATCTATCAAAAATGTATCAAAATTTCAACAGCGCCATCTAGTATAATTGTGACAAAACTACTTCCTTAAAAGTTGGTTCGTCTCTTAAACAACCAGTTCTACGATGGATTCATAATGATTGTATATGACTACCGCTCTACACGCTACATAAATTAGTTTTATCCATATTGCAATAGCTGAAAGGTGCATATTCAAATGAATAATTAATAAAGTCATGCATAATTATTAAATTATTAAAATAAGGTCAATTAATGAACAGGATGAACTGGGAGACTTCAGTTTGATGACACTATTAGGAACATAAATATTGTTGTAAATTTACAAACTATTACATCATATTATAATTTTTTTTATTTTTGAGGAGCAGCAGACACGCTGACGGCCCACTTAATAGTAAGCAATTACCGTCGCATTACCCTATGGATGTACGCGACGCAAGGGGCACCGCAAACACGCTGCTGTCCCGGAAACAGGAACCTGGGTCACTAATGCCGGAACACAACACAGGGCTATGATGGCGATACGACCAAGGGCAGTTGCTACCCAGACGGACTTGAGGTCCTACCACGTAGCTAAGGTTGTTTTGTCGCCTTTTACATGGGGACAATACCTAATTATAATCTATAAAAATAAATAAAATAAGAGTGTCTGTTTGTAATATTAAAATAACCGCTTTTTTACTAACTGCATTCGGACGTATACATACACGGTACATATATACCAAAACAACATTTTATACAATTTTTGTCTGTCTGTCTGTTTGTTTGTTCCGGCTAATCTCTGAAATGGCTGCACCGATTTTGACGGGACTTACTGGCAGATAGCTTTTTTTGGTCTCGGGGAAAAACCTCTCTTGACGGGTTCCCCCGGCCCGGGGGGACCGAGGGATATGTGGGACTCCGGGAAAGATGTTCGACCATCCAACTACCCACTAAAAACCCCGCTGTACTCTTATCGTCTACGCTCGAGCCTACGGATATGTGGCCTGCCGATCTCGTGGCCCGGGCCGGCGCCGTCCCGCCCTTTGTCTCAAGGCGGGCCTCTTCTAAAGTATTGGCACCAGGGGGTCAGGGTTTCGTCCCCCCGGCGCTCTCCTTTATTGTAGGAGTTGAGGGGGGCCGCGGAACAGCACGCGACCCTCTCCCTCGCGGCAATAGTGCGGGCGGCGGATCCTCCCCTGAGAGGCCATCCGCGGCCGCTTTCTACGGCGGCCGGAGGTCATTGCTTGCCCTCCGGCGTCGACGACGTGGCTTGCGTTGGCTCCTGCTCTCGCTCCGCCGACTCCTTTGCAGATACGACAGCCGTCCATCCAGGATCGCCTCCGACCATGGACAGAACCAGGGCCGGGAGTGACAGGTCCGCGCCGATTTGGGCGACGAGGGCGCGGCGCTTCTCGCGCCAGGCAGGGCACACGGCGACAGTGTGGTCCAACGTGTCCTCCTCGTCGCTCGCGCCACAATGGTGGCACCCTGACGTCATCGTCAGGGTGCCACCAGGACAGAAGTGTCAGGGAGGAGATGACTCCCGCCCTATGCGACACAGGTACCTCCCGAAGCAACCGTGCCTAGAGAAGACCTGCGTCAGGCGGAAAGTCAGGGTGCCGTAGCACCTTTCCACCCATTCGGCCAGGACGCTTCGATAGTGGCGAGGCCCGCGCTGGGGTGCGCGAGGTGCTTCTTACACTCCACCATGAGCACCTCGCCGCGCAGCTCCGCCCGCTTTACCTCCACTTCGCGAGGCGCGGGGCGAGAGCCATGCTCCGCCGCATCCCGGCGCCACTGGTAAAATAGTGCCAGGACTCGGGCCTCGAGGTCCCATGGTGGGGATCCGGTCAGCAGGGAGGCTGCTTCGAAGGACACCGTGCAGTATCCTCTTATCGCCCTAACGGCCAGGACGCGCTGCGGCCTGCGAAGTAGCGCCGTTGTTTTGGCCGTCAGGAGAGTCGCCCAGATCGGGGCCCCGTAAAGAGCCATCGACCGCACGGTTCCCTCAAAGAGCCTACGGCACACTGCGCCCGGCAGGCCGATATTCGGCAGCAGACGGGAGAGTCCCGCCGCCGCCCGAACTAGCCTATTTTTATTTTACAATAAAAAATAGTTTTTGTTAAAAAATGATAAGTTTCGGAAATTTTATATTCCAATTTAAGTTGAAGTCAGATCTATATCATCAAGCATATGAAATAGGGTTCAGCTTAGGCTGGACTTTGTAGGTTCGAACGCACGTATTCTGGAGGAGCATGGCGTAACAGTTGCATTCAATTACACTGACTGTTTGCATATTTCATTTATTTATATTTTAGGGTTTATAGGGTTTGTAATCCAAAATAAACCAAAAGATTTATCCAAAAAATGCTACCTAAAGTCACTATTCCACGCGGACGGAGTCGCGGGCACAGCTAGTAGCTATAATATTATGGCTAATGAGAATTATAATTACATGTCACATGTCATGGTAATAATACTTCATCTCAAAAAAAATTTTAATACGTTTGAGTTATTAATGAAGGTAGTATTTATAATAAGTAATTTGTTAGAAATCTAACTGTGTGAATGGTTTGAAAATACAATAATTATTATTAGCCCTTCTTCTTCTTCTCTTCTTTCTCTTTATACACTAATTGCGACTCCAGCATCAACATGTAGTCAATATACTTCTCTCCCCACGGTGAATAATGCAAATACCATTCATTGAAAATTTGCACGTCGTTTGCATCAGTGTACATTGCTCCTTCGAACTCCAAAACTCTGTCAACTATTTCATACGGCTGAAGAGGTTTGTGATATAGTTGGGGTGTTCGTTGTCCTTTCAATAAAGAATCTATTGCTTTTCTTATAGTGTTAATGTCGTATCCCCTTAAAATTTGTGCAACGCTATGATAGTTGAAATCTCTATGAACACCATGATATTGCATTAGAACTTTTGATAAAATAAAAGATATACTACCATAATCAGTCCTCGGTATCATTATTGTGGAGGGAAACACTTTATACATTTGTCCACCCTTAGCCAACCATGGCTCGGAGGCTGTCCCAAGAACTAAAATTTTATCTTCACTAGTTATTGACTTTGTAATTTCTTTAAAGAAATCTTTCTGTAAACGTGTTGGATCAAACATTTTTTCCTCTTTTGGCACTTTCTTGTAAAAAAGCTTATCAGCATTATCAACAAATATTATAGTTGGCTGCATTAATTTGCTGATTTGGTTGACGTATTTAAACATAGTTTTTAGATTTTTTGGTCCTGGAAACTTATTGTAGACGTTTAGTGGTGATAAATCGATAATAATTGAGTTAGTTTCTGTTGCAACTGCATAAACTAATGTTCTTTTACCAGATGCTTTGGGCCCAACTAGAAGCTGTGATCTCTCAGCATTTGGACATGTAGAACAAAGTGTTAAAACGCATCTGATTCTGACCTGTTCTCTTACATCTCCGAGACAATGAGGAGGAAAAGATGGTGTCCATAAAACTGCTCTCATATCAGCAGCAGCATAATTTAAGTCTCCCCAATAATCATCTAAAGTCATTTGAGGGTATTTTTTTATAATACCTTCATCAACTAATTTTTGGAATATAGCTGCAGGGCTTTCTTTCTCAGGTTTTGGTGGTTTAACCTTTTTTGGTCTTTTTCTTTTCCTACTCATAGGTGGTTTTTCAATTCCAGCTGCTAAGCAATCAGCTTTCAAAGAACTCTTAAGTAAATTTAATTCTAATCTCATTATTTCATCTACTATAGGCCGTAACCTCAATTGTGCATTTTGATAAGCCGATTCTGTTACTAATTCCATAATGTACCCTCTCATTGCCTCAATTTGTGCACCCGGAATATCGATTGATTTCCATTGATTCTCATATACATTTAAAGCTTCTCTTACACCCTCGATATTGTTACCTATTGTTAAGAAAACTCCAGGATCACCATTCGGGTTTAATCGTGATTTTTTATAGTCTAATAATCTTTTTTTTTCACGTTCGAGCGCTTCCATAGCTATTCTCTTTTTCTCTTCCCGAGCTGCTATTTTTTCAGCTTTTATTTGTTCTTTACTTTTAGGATTGCTTTGTGCTGCTTTTAATCTTTTCTCCTCCTCTATACGCCATTCTACGAATTCCTCAATAGTGAAAGTTTCTCCTTGTACAACAAGTATAGATCCTCCTTCTTCAGGCCAAGGGTATTCATCAAAAAGCCTTATTTTATTATACCAATCTTGGAACCATTGCCTAACTTCTGCTGATATATCCTCCATAATATCACCTTCTCTGAGTCTTAATACTCTAGCATTTTCTTTGACATTCTTTTCTAACCATTCTGTATAATATTTTCTCCTGAAGTTTCTTCTTTGTTCTTTAACTTTCTCTAGTTGCAACTTAGCCGAAGGTAGTTTATAAGAAGGCACTATCATTCCAAGTTTAGCTCTAAGTTTGTTTTCTTTTATGTGCTGACGTTTCAATTCCATAAATTTTCTATATATTTGCTGGATTAAGGTAGCCGCTTTGATTCTTAAATCTTCTCGTGCTGGCGGTTTCTTCAAACCAGTCAATTCTAAGTATAAATTCATGTCTTTGTATGATTTATGGGCCATTTCACGTGTTATAATTCGAGAACGTTCCATTCTTTGTATATTTCTTAAATGACCATCATATTCAGCCTTAATACGCATTTCTTCTAATTCTTTTGGACTATAAACAACAGAACATTCAGATTCAATAATTTCTTCACTTAATGCTAATTTTCTTTTTATTTCAGCTTCCTTTTCCTCCTGTTTAATTTTTTCCCTCTCTAATTTTTCTTCTTCTTTTCGTTCAATTTCAGATGGTGTAGGAGTAGGGTCACCGATTCTATTGCCGGCAAATATTTGGTCGATTATATACTGCATCTCTGCTTCTCGTGTTTCAAACGGATAGAAGAAAGGGCACAGTATCTGAATATCTTGTGGTACCATGAGCATTTGTTGTAAAGCATTATCTGGATATGTAAATTCAAATACTTCAACATTTTCTAATATTCTCTTTAGTTCCAACAATCGACATGTGATTGCTTCTATAATTTTTTTGATATAAGGTCTGCGTTGTACCTGTTCCATTTGATCGTAACAGTCACATAGCTTGTTATATAAATCGCAATATTTACAATAGACTCTAGCAACTATTACAACTGCAGTCGCTTGAGGCTTAATGCCTACATACCCGACAGCTAGTTCCTGAATTCGCTCGTCCTCGTCAACTGCGATTTTTAACTGTTCTTTGATTTTTAACCAACGTTCAAAGTATTCCTTATTTGCCATGTTAAATTTTTATTTGATACACAATTACATAGAATTTTAATGAGCACGATGTGAATGACAATGTATGGCAATAAATAGTTTATGAATCAAGAATATATTACATTATGGGGTAGTGACATGACATTAGTGTTGCAACAGTACTTTCTTAATCAGTTTTACAATTTTTACGGTGTTGAATCAATTTCAGTGAAATTATTCAATATTACTAATTTCAGTATGTAATCACAAATGAGAATGGGGTGTACACAAAAAAAGAGGTATTGTGTAAAAGATGATATGGGAAAATAAATATTTTGTGTAATAATTGCAATAAAGTATTTGGATGCTTCTATGTTTTTTATCCGTGCAAGGGCGGAGAAAGAATACTGACCTGCGGCCGGGGTCGGCCTGTCATAAAAGGTGACAATTCAGCCTATCCTAGCTACGTGGTAGGGCCCCAAGCCCGTCTACATGGCGACCGCCTTTGGTCTTTAGTATGCCGCCATAATAACAGTGTGTTGTATTCCGGCATTAGTGACCAAAGTTCTATATGGGACACTCTTATGGGACAGCAGCATGTTTGGGATGCCACTGGTATTGAAAACATCTATAGGCGACGGTAACTGTCAAATTGTAAATGGGCCGTCAGCCTGTCTACTGTCCTACAACAATAAAAAAAGTAATAATAATATACGACACTCGCAAATGTCCTTCCAAATATATTGAAATTCTTTTTCGGTACTGTAATATACCACAATGTTATACCTACTTAAAGCTGTGTAATCTATGAGCTTGTTTTATTCTTCGAGACATTGACAGATATGCAATAACAGACAATGAAAGAAGAATTTACTTGTAAATAGTAAATAACTTTTTGTTTATTTTTAGTTGGTAATTGTGACCATGTTATTAGCTGAGTATTGTTGTATTGTTGAGTGTTTTTTTGTTAGGTGAAGGCTGTTGTGGCCTCAGACAACGTAACAGCGACTCCGGACAGATAAGGCCTAGAATACACATGCTACTAGAAAAGCATGCTTGTTTGCTACTGGGTAGCATGCTCATTTATAGCATACTCTCCAAGTGTGTACATTTGCTCATAAGAGCACATACCTCAGAAGCATACTTATTGCTAGCATGCTTCTTTCTAGCGCGTGTGAGATACACATGCTCATATTCAGCATTCAAAATGGACGTTTCTTTGCGGAATGAATTAAATTCAGTTATATTATTCCAGGCCTAAGGAATTTCGACCCCGTGGGAGCGGGGCTGATCTGCCGCGGCAGCGTGCTCGCGCCTCCTGTGAGGTGCGTGCGAGGCTCGACCGCAGCATGTCGTCTAGTCAACAAGTTCAACAACGTGAAAAATAGAGATAAAGGTCCTAAAAATATGAGCGATGGCTCATTCGATTCGGAATCACCTCTAAAAAAATGTTTTTGAAGGATTTTGGTGCAGTTAAAAAATTGCAATTGTTATTAACAAAATAAGATGAAATAAAAATGATATTTCGTTTTTTGTTAATAACTCGAAAATTTTTTTTTTTTAATTTTATTTTTTTTTAATTTTAATTTGATAAAAATTAATATTTAAGCAATTTTGAAAAAAGCTCGTTAAAGAAAAGGAAATTTCCAATAAAAAAGTCCCAGCGGTGCGGGCGTGATCGGCTAGTTATTATAAATGGATGGCTTTACTCACTTAATGTGGATTAGATGAGAAAAACTACCTTAGCAGTAGATGCTATCGTAGGATTCGAACCTGAGATCTCTAGTTGGTATTCGAGTGATATCACTTTACTACCATGTACATTCAATTTTTATTTTTAATCTTTTAACTTTGAACGAAATACAAACAAGCTCACTTTCGAATTTATAATATTAGGATAAATCTTATTGACAGATATTTTTTTTTCCTTAAACAAACTTTAGAATCGATATTTCACTAAATTACTCATATAAAAACGAATTAAATACGCTATATTTGTACCCGGGTGTAATAGGGCAGATTTTTATATAAAACCTAAGTTATGTAAAGATGCGCACTAGCCGCAATCATTAAAAAAATAAAACCTGCGAGCCTGACCGAGTTTAATTCTAATGAAGATTTACTTCATTTATATAAGCTTATATTTATATAAGCGTTTAATTTGGGTAAAATTTGATTCTCTTACAATTCCCACTTCGTTAGTATTTAAATTAAATGAAAATTGTGTAAAGGATTTCAATTAGCAATTCCCAGATTTGAAATGAAAATACATTATCAGTAGCGACATCAAGATTACAAACTGGGTGGCCCCCTCCGCATGGCTTGGTGTTCTGTTAACAAAATAAATGGCTTAAATTTCTACACCCGTAATGAATAAACGGGGGTATATTATAAATCATTGATACATTGCAGTTCGGTTGATACTGTCTTCGAATATATTTAAGTTATAAGCTGTAGCGGATTGATATAAAAAATTTGTTTGCTAGTATAGCAAACCTTTTTTTACTTTCGTTTTATTTCATTCTGTTTTTCAAATTCGATAAATAAAATACAATTTATTCTTTTCTATCACTTTTTCTGTACAGCTTTAAAATCCATATTTTGTATCTACAAATATAATCTCTTCTTTTGACTTATTACAAACAAATAAATAAATAAATTATCTGAAGGATTTTTTTATATGTACGTTTTCTTTTTAATTAAATACGTTCTTTATGCTTTTTATAGAATAGATACGCTAGATTTGTGATTACAAACTCGAAAACTGGAGGTAAGGTATTGCACATTTAAAGTAAATCAACCATATTTTTTGGTGGAAATATTAATAAATTCTATTAAATAAACATAATAAAAAATTTATTATAAATATTCACATAGCGCCATCTAGTGCCAAAGTAAGTAGCTGAGTACTTATGGACACTAGACAACTGATATACTACTAAATATTTTTTTCTTGAAATAAATACATATTATAATTAGGCTTGGAAAGGGAATTGAACGCTGGTGACTCCTGATTGCATTCCGAAGTACGAAAGTTATTAGGCGGAGGTCGTAAAATTAGTTTTCAATTGTTTATTTTGAAAATAGAACGTATTATCGTTTTGTTCATATACAATGAATTCTGATTTTACCCAAAATATGGATATTGAATGAGCTATTACTATAATGAAACATTTTGATTAACAAAATCACTAATAACTAAAGCCAAAAAATCTTAAAACGCATTCTGATTTCATTTGGACCACGCAATGAAGCGGCACGCGTCGCACGCCGGAAGCGAATCGCAGCGCCGCCGCGTGCGCGCGTGTCTGCATAGTTGCGCGCTGTTCAATGGGTCGTGTGGGGGCACACTTAAAACATTTTTATTGTAACTCTAGGGGCCGGTATCATTGTTACTTCCCTTCAAGCAGAGGAACACATAAGTACGAGTTACTTTGACCAATTATGATCAACTTCATCATACTTCCAGTCTCAAGAATGAAGTTTTCGACTTTGACCTATTTATTTACAAAAGTATGTAAGTTGTTTATTACGTATCATAAACAATTTGTGGATTTTGAACTAGATGGCTCAGTGTGTCATCATAGTACCTAATTTTTTTATTTTGAGAAGAGTGACTGCTATTTGACCGTCACGGCCTCCTTCATATTCGTGATGTTGCAGATAAATTTCAAGACAGTTACCGTTAGTGACCCTAGTGCCGTTTACGGCAACCGACTATTTACATTTTTTTATAGCTTGAGTTCAGCAGAAAGGTAAGCGGTCCACCCTAAAGCAGATGGTCACCGCCGCCTATGGACGTTAGCAACGCGCTTCCGGCCTCTAAGAAATGTTATAATGCCTTTTTTGAAAAACCCCATATCGTACCGCGATGGGAAAACCTCAGTCGGAAACTCACTCCAAATCCGGAGAGTACGCAACATGAAAGTTCTTGAGAACTGTTTCGTACAAGAAAGAAGAGGCTCCAGGAAATGAGGATGAACATCCAGACGATGGCGAGCAGTGCGGTGATAGAAAGAGGAAGAAGGCACCACTCTAAACAGCTCCGCAGAACATTCCCCGTTGTACGGACGGTAGAATAGACACAAAGAGACGCAAAATCTCTCCGAAGGAAAAGTGCTAAATTAACGTCGCAAAAGTTAAGTTCATGCCACTTGGTGGGGCTGAAGGACCGTATAAAGAGTGCAGGCTTAGGTCCCGAAAGATGGTAGCCGCGGTGCGGAAAACAAAGGTAGTGCGGTTTCGATAATTAACGTGGAAAGGTAAGGAGACGAAAATATCTAGCAAGTCAGAAAGAGCGGCGACTCACCTGAGGTTCTCCGATCTGCTACCCTCCGCGGCTGATTCTGTGGTTTGTGGCGTAGGCCTTTATAATTAGCGGTTCACGATAATAACACATATATAAAAACTCGTGCGGGTTTAACCAAGACTCGACGATACGTGTCGTCGGCGCGGGAGCAATCCAAGCAGAGGGCGGCGTGGTGGTGGTCGAGTAGTTTTCGATAATCACCGTCAGGCGCCGTAGCATTTAAACTAACTTGCGGGTAGGCAGGAAAAGAAAGGATAGGATAAAGCGCCTAACCACCACTGGATTGGCGGTGAAGAAAACGGCGGATGTGGACACCGAAGGGAGTTTCTGTTACAGTTTGCCGCTGAAATGTTGCTGATTACCAATTAACCATTCAATCCAGAAAGGATAAAATTTAATGTTATCTTGTTGCTATATTATTTTGCTGCTAAAGCAAATGAGTTAGAATAGAAATTTAAATATATTGCAATACTTTTTACATTACCGACAACAACGTATAATAACATTGAAAACTAAAAATCTGTACAACTCGTGATGAATTTTAAATGACAAAGTTTATTAAATCACAGTTTCCAAAACACGACAATCATATTCTCAATTGAAGTCAAATAATTTGGAAGTGGTTAAATACTGAAGAAAAGAGATGAAAGCGCTTTGCATCTGCCATTACTGTGCGTCACCAAGCGTGATGATACACTGGCATAAAAGGAACTTTTAATTGCCTGCTTTGAAGTTACGCACCGGCTGACTCTAATCGCTTGGTTGAGAGCCTCACAATAAGTTGTGGAGTCTTGCCTATCATTGTGGCTAATGGGCGTGATGATGTCACATCAACAATCGTTGAAACATTTGTCACCCGTTCTTGTACATTGGAATTAGTATTCACTTTCTAGTAGATGTTTTGTTAATCGCGATTTAATACCTATATTCTCCGTGCAGGGATGGGGGAACAATACTACCCATCGGCCCCATCGGCCAGAGACGGCTTGTCGTAAAAGGCGACAAAACACTTCTAAGTATGCCGCCACAATAGCCTTATGTTGTTTTTTTATTGATGTAGGACAGCAGACAGGCTGACGGCCCGCTTAGAATTTAGCAGTTACCGTCGCCTATAGGTGTTTGCAATGCCAGTGGCATCACGAACACGCTGCTATCCCATAAGGGTACAGGAACTTGGGTCACTAATACCGGAACACAACACAAGGTTATTATGGCGGCATACTTAAGACCAAAGGTGGTCGCCATCCAGACGTGCTCGGGGCCCTACTACGTAGCTAGAGTGGGTTGTTATGTCGCCTCTGCACGGATAAAAATGTTCTTCTTAGACTTGTTCATATATTGCTACTCACCAAAATATAAGTTAATGTTTTATTTATTTCAAAATGAAGAGACGTGGGTGTATTTTATATTAAGTTAATATTTAAAAAAAAATACAAAATACGTGAGCGTCTCGGGACGCCCGACAGAAGTGATACCTTAAAACTAATCTAAGTTGAACTATTTAATATTGAAATTGTTTAACTTGAGAAAAGTTTAGGTTATTACTTAAATTTTATGTATATTATTATGATAATGTAAGTATGGATATTTATTAATACAACCAAAAATAATTCAAAAATAACTAAAGTTTACGAATTGTCAATTTTTCCAAAAACTGTTTCAAAATTATATTAAATTAAATTGTACCCTAATGTAGACTCTTCATAAAGAAAAAAACTCAACTGTATTTTATTGTATAAAGTACCAATTCGAATAGATCTAGCGATTTGGGTTAGAGTGAGAAAGGAGGAGCCTGCCTGCCGCTGCTGTATGCGTGAGAGAAGCGGTTTACCCTCCCATAAGAAGTTATCACTTTAAAACTTTGTTATTTGAAAATGACATATTTTAAAATGTCCTTGACCTTGATATTTGGACGTAGTTACGCAAAAAGGATCCAACCCACAAAATGTTACTTTTGAATTATTAAAGATTAAAGTTTTAGCTGTATTTCCGCATTGATGTATTTGTTAGTGTCTATGGGTTCTTAAGAAAATATAAGCGTAAATGTATCATTTCTCATACAAATAAGTTTAACTGCTCTTATTTTAGGCCCAGAATGAGTACTTTGTTATACTATCTAATTATCCTACCATGTTGTGGGTTGGATCCTTTTTGCGTAACTACGTCCATTTGAAATTTACGAATTTCAAATGATGGAATGAACGAACTCTGTGATTGGTCAATTGTAAAAGTATCAATATTCACCTACATATCTGTGTATGTGTTTGTCAAAAAGGTATATTATTCTTTTTACATACTCTATATTCTTTGTAGGTGTAAACAATTTCTTTGTCCAACTGCATACAGGTTGAAAATAATTATAAAACCTCCATTGTAAACATCAGTTGTTTACACACTTGTATGTAAAATAAGAAAGATTGCAAAATACTTAATCTATACAAATAAATAAAATTGGAGTATTTGTTTGTAATATTAAAAAACCGCTTTTTACTAAGTGCATTAGGACGTATACACGGTACATATACCAAAACAATTTTTTTTACAATTTTTGTCTGTCTGTCTGTTTGTTCCGGCTAATCTCTGAAATGGCTGCACCGATTTTGACGGAACTTTCACTGGCAGATAGCTGATGTAACAAGGAGTAGCTTAGGCTATTTTTATTTTGATAAAAAAAAATTAGTTAAAAATGATGTTTCGGAAATTTATATCCAATTTAAGTTGACCTCAAATTTATATCACCAATTATATGAAATAGGGTACAGCTTAGGCTGGACTTGTAGGTTTTATTTCTAATTAAGTTGATGATTTATATCATCAATAAAATGAAATAGGGTTTAGCTTAGGCTGGATTTTGTAGGTTCGAACGCACGTATTCAGGAGACGCGTGGCGTAACAGTTACATTCGATAACACTGATTGTTTGCATATTTCTTTTATTTATATTTTAGGGTTTATAGGGTTTGTAATCCAAAATAAACCATAAGATTTATCCCAAAAATGCTGCCCAGAGTCACTATTCCACGCGGACGGAGACGCGGGCACAGCTAGTTTAACATAAATTAAAATTGAATGAAAAATATTTTTTCTTTTTGAATATCTAAATCCTGAAATCGCATCATGAGACTGCCGCCGGTATCGTATCATTCGAAAAAAATTTCAATACTTTTACTTTGTAATACAAAGTTTTTGAGTTATTTTCAGATACACTTCAAACAGTAAACAAAAAAACACCCTTATATGGAGTGCATTAGTGAGTGAATCATATCACCATTATGTCCGGGACACATCCGCGACTAATTGGAGCTGAACGACTGGGCGGCTCCACGACGCGGCAGTACTAATCGCAAAATCACTGCATACCCGTGAGAACTAAATAAATTATTTGTCGAGTTCTTTTTATAAAATTTTCATTCAAGATGTCTCATCACAAAAAATTTGTAATTTAAAGTATAAAAGTTGCACAAAAAGTAAATAATGAAATTAATTTTAGGAATGTTTTATGTATTCATTACAGGAATATCCGAAATTATTAGCATATTACGACAAGAAATGTGTATTTTTAAATAACAAACTATATTTTTCCATTGGGGTAAGGCAACAGTTTCACACGAACAGGAAAATATTAATTTCTTCTTTTTTTAATTATTTATGGCCCCAACGCTTTTGGCATTGATTTTGCCAAAATATTAATTGAAATTCAGGACTTAGTTTTTAAATTCACCTTGGCGTCGCGTCCATGTTAGCGGCGTGGCCAACTAGATTTCTCACTTTTTGAGCGGGAATCGCGAGAGCACTTTCAATTATCAGTCATATTATGACAAGTCGAACCGGCAAACTTTATTTTGCCATATAAATCTATGGAGGTACTGTTCTCAGTGAGCATTTATACGTCACGGAATAAGTACCTATAACGTAAGTCATTTGAGTGCATAGTTTTAGAGATCTCGTCATGAGTGGCACTTCTCGTAGATATATAAATAAATATATTGGGACATTTCATACAACCGTATGAAATCATTATCCGTGCAGGGGCGGAGAAAGAATACTAACCTCTGCGGCCGGGGTCGGCCTGTCGTAAAAGGCGACTAAACAACCCACCCTAGCTACATGGTAGGGCTTCAAGCCCGTCTGGATGGCGACCACCTTTAGTCTTAAGTATGCCGCCATAATAACCTTGTGTTGTGTTCCGGCACTGGTGACCTAAGTTCCAGTACCTTTATGGGACAGCAGCGTGTTCGCGATGCCACTGGTGTTGCAAACATCCATAGGCGATGGTAACTGCTAAATTCTAAGCGGGCCGTCAGCCTGTCTGCTGTCCTACAGCAATAAAAAAAAAAAAAAAAAACAACGCTCTGTAGTTCTAAACTAAGTTGTATAGCACTTGTATTATGGGTACTAGACAACTGATATACTACATAATATACTTTTCATTCGTAAATAATAACATATTATATTTTTATAAACACCCAGACACTGGACGGTAATCAGACTCGTGACCTCCGCAAGCGTACCGAGGTGCGTTAGCCGTTATGCCATGGAAGTCATCAAAGAAATAAATACATTTTGAATTAGTTTTCCGTACAATCCATTATTTGTGAGCGTCTACATCGCAAAATTAGTAACTATATTTAATATTTTTTGTGACAATTCAAACAGTGCCGTCTAGTACCAAACTATATAGCATAGCACTTGCGTTATGGGTACTTGACAACTTATACTTATATACTTTTTTGTCAGTAAATACATATTATACGACGGTGTAGAGTCCCCATACACAGAATCCAACTCATCTTTGATTTGCGATTTCAAAAACAAATATTTAATGACAGCTTAATACTCGATTTTGTTCATTTTCATAAAAATACACTCAGTGAGTTGATCACTCAAACGACTATTACATAACAACTGCGCGTCCAAAATGGCTGAAACTTTGGTGAGTAACTGTCAACAGGTGAACAACGAAATTCACTAGCTTTTATTTACGAGTGCTATCTTCATGTTGAGATCGGAAACTTTTCAGACCACCCTCGTACTACACCCACACGCGAGACGGGAATCGAATCCGTGACCTCCGCATGCGTATCGAAGTACGTTATCCGTTACGCCACAGAGGTCGTCAAATATGCAAAATTTCACGTCAATCGGGTGTATTGTTTTAGAGATCTTCTCATGGTACTTCGCTTATACAGATTAGTGTTATTGTGGAATATAATTACTACCTACGCCTTCGATATGCAAACGCTATTTCTGATTAGTTCTGGTTAAGGACCACCTGCGCATTTATATAAATACTAGTTGGCCTATGTCCATCTCCAAGGTCCAATCTATGACTACACCGAAATTTATCGAAATTGGTTCAGCGGTTTAGGCGTGAAAGCGTTATAAACTCACTTTTGCACCTAAAATTTGATGTTGAAGTTATGCTTGAAGTTTATATGAAGTTTTTTTTAATCCGAATGAAATAATGCAAACAATTTGAATTTGACAAATATGTTAGAATATATCGTAAAAACAACGGGATTATTATTTCAATACATAAACGCGAATTGATGTTAATAGAATTATATATTTCGATGCCTCCAATGAACACTACTCTAACTCAAAATTTTGAATTTTTCGTTTTTCACGCAAATCGCTTCACTATTTTAAAAGTATTAAGCCCCCCAAAATTTATAAAAATATCACGAGAAACAAAAAAGTTTTGAGGTTTACATAACGCTAAGTATATGTACTTTCGGTAATCGTGTGGTAGACATACCGCTGTCTGAATATAGCGGAGTGTATGTTGCGCGCGCGGCGGCGGCCCGCGAGGGTCATGCCTCTAAATGACAGTTAGCGGTGTTTCGCACGTTAGGGTGCACTTTTAATGTGCTAATTAGATAATGTGGTGAAAATATGTACTAAATACATAGACGCTTAATATTTGATCATATATTGTCTTTCGTTTATTTATAATAATGTCTTGGAATCGGGGAAGACGTTTAGTCGAATTATTTTAAGAAACTACGGCTCAGCTGATGGATGATGACATTATAACATACAGCGAAACGAAAAACTGTAATCAAGAAAGAGGTAAGTAGCATTTACCAGACCTAATAAGCTTATAATTAACTGGAATTATGTAATTTCCGTAGTATAATTCTTGAGAAAGTATTTTTTGCCAAAATCCGAACGTCACTGCTCCATTTCAAGTTGGCGGTTTGTATTTCGGTTGCGGCTTAATACATAAGGGAATAGCGGAGTGTACAAAATTGAATTTCTTGGAAATTTTTGTTTTAATAATATCCAAATTTTGAATTACATTGTAGATAGATATTATTAACCTACTACAGATTTATTTTAAAGTTATTCAGTATTTGATATTTAATTATTTAAGAGTAATGCTTTCGTTTCATTAGGGTATTTAAATACATGCCATTGGCACACGGCTGGTTAAAGTTATGGATTCATGATTTTAGCCAGCCAATCCGTGGTAAATGTTTTTATATTTTGAATAGTTTGAAAGGTAAAAATATATTTTTGTTAAATTTTTTTAGTGTCGTCTCCAGTACCTAATAATGGCGAAATTATAACATCAGAATTCATGGCTATGTTTGAAAATGTATTTCAAGAACCTATAGATCAAAACAAGAATTAATTTTTAAGATAACTCATCGCTCCAGCGCACTTAACCCATAGCCAGATCATAAAGGACGTGAACATACACACCGGGACGGAAGCCGATTCACCAATGAAATCTTATTCTCCTAATTGAGTTTCTGTTAATCAAAAACCATCTCCGATAAGTCCGTGGAACCCCTATTTTCTTGTAGCGTAGAAAACTATGGATATGACCACAACGAAGAGTTAGCAGAACCCCTGATTTCATGCAGCACAGAAAATTGTGATTAGGGTAATGAACGTACTCCAATGCCTTCACTTTATTGTAACTTTAATGATTGTTCTGATAACGTTGATGAGACTTTAGTACAATCGACGACTCTTGAAGATTTAACGCTAATACCGGCAAATGGTTCCAAAGAAAATATATCAACTGATACACCTTTGCGTACAATTTCTAATGAACAAAATTCAGGGTTAGGTGTAATTTTTTGTCTGTTGCTTCCTCTTTATTATCTAATGAATGCTCTACTTTTGGAAGTGAAACCAGTACCCCAATAAGTAAAAGGAAATCAAAGAAAGATCTGACGTAGGGCGTAAGCGTAACATATATGTAGAAGACTGGGTGGCTACAAAAAGAAAACGTTTATGTAATTTGGGACAGGAATATACTTCTAGAAGAGTATCTGTAAAAAAAGGGAGAAAAATTAAAGCAAGTTGTACTAAGAGCGGTCGTTTGAATTGTTATAAGATTTTTACTAAAGAAATACGATCAGAACTATTTTCTAAGTTCTGGGGTACTGGGAACCATGTTATGCAATGGCAAATTATATCTAAATATGTCTTAAAAAAATCTTGTACGAATCTTGAAAATGTAAATGTTCATCGATTATACACTTTACATTACCATCTTCCAATACAATCAAATTATGATGAAGTAACATTAAAAAAAGTATGTAAAACGATGTTTCTGAATACTTTTGCTATAAGTATATATTGATGGCAGAGGTGGCCATAAACATCATCATAGGGTATTTACAGACGAAATGAACCAAAGCGTATTAGATCATGTAAATTCTTTTGCACCTATGGAATCACATTATATTAGAAAAGATTCAAGCATCAAATATTTATTTTCGTCATTATCATTATAAATTCTCATAAAAACTACTATAATTTTTGATAAAATAATTATTTTTAGCTACGTAAAGATGTTGATTGATCTCAAGTTTGCCTTGTAAGTTCCTATTCCTAACTTCGAATTGTGATTTAATTTAGTTTAAGGGTGCATAATAATATAAGTGATTTTATATATAAATATTTCAAATTGTCAATGGCATGTTGCCTGATCTTAACTTCTATAAGTTCCTACGGATATACTGTGATTTATTACGTAACAACATTCATTTCTAGATGTTTTTAGTTAAAATAATAATTTTATTCGTACCCCTGTAAGTAATGTTAGAATTTTTTTTAAGATTTATCTATCTATATCTTCACGCCTTTATTACCCGAAGGTGTAGGCAGCGGCAATAATGCCTCGTACGTTGAATCATTTTTATCTAGTCCCCATGTAGGTTTGCTGAGCCTATTGCCATGCGACGGGCACAATTTTTCGTGTAGGATTTAGTTTCGAGTTTTCCGTCTCTCATTGATGTTATCTGCTTAGATTATCCATTAGCTGACTCTTAAAGCATTCAAGGGAGAAAATTGGGTGGTGACATGTGTATTCTTAATCCGTCACCACACGGAAGATTTTAGATTAATAATTTATTTTTAAAGATTTATAATTAAAATAAATAAATATCTGTTTAAATCTAAACTTTGTTTCCATTTATACCTTCCTACTACATAAAATAAAAATATTATAACTATTAGATACTACACCTTTTCATTTTCATGTTATTTCAAAGCTAAAATAGTTGGATGCAATCCTAAGGTTTTCTTTGATATCTACTAAAACAAAACGCTAAGTTTGTACAAATTTTGAGTTATATTACGCTATTTAATTGTTAGCGGTTTGTAACATAGCAAAAGATTTTCTTGTTATTCCAACTATAAAACGCCAAATTTTATAAATTGACAAAAATAGGTCGTATTATCAGAAAATAATGGTTAAAATACTGTAAATTAGTTACAAATTCCATTTTTGACTTAACTAATATGTGCTTTTGTTCTGATAAGGATTTAATTGATTGTACTGCATTCTCTAATATTCCCTCATATATTCCGCCAACTGTGAGTTAGCGGAGTGTATTCTAATTTTGAATTAGAGTTTTTCCTGTTACATGCCACTAAGTGGGGCTAAAATTAAAACCAAAAAGATTTACAAATCATTATTAATGGGGTTCAAAGCAACAGTAAATCAGCTAGTTACACAAAAAAAATCATAAATATATCTGCAATAATAAATATTTTATCAACTTTTTTCGTTTAAATGCTCCTCCTGTAAACCTACGAATTTGGAGTTAGCGTAGTGTTCATTGGAGGCATCGATTTCATAAGAAGAATAATTTTATATAATTTTATAAAGGCCTAGCATATTATATCAATTATACTATATGAAAAGTATATATATACTATAGTTAAAAGGAAGTCCTGATTTAAGACATTATATTAAACGTTTTTATTAAATTCGGAAGGAATAGAAAAAGATAATATTTTGTAAAACTGCTTAAAAATATAAAAAAAACTGCACTATCACACAAAAAATAAAGTATTTTGTTAGGCTGTGGTATTTATTTGGTTAGTCTGTGGTAAAAATGAGATGAGATTCATCTTTAAATAAATAAAATTGGAGGGTCTATTTGTGATATTAAAATAACCGCTTTTTACTAAATGCATTTGGATGTATCATCATTTCAGCCGGAAGACGCCCACTGCTGGACAAAGGCCTCCCCCAAAGATCTCCACGATGATCGGTCCTGCGCTGCCCTCATCCAACCTATCCCGGCGATCTTGACCAGATCATCGGTCCATCTTGTGGGGGGCCTACCAACACTGCGTCTTCCGGTACGTGGTCGCCATTCGAGGACTTTTCTGCCCCAACGGCCATCAGTCCTTCGAGCTATGTGCCCAGCCCACTGCCACTTCAGTTTTGCAATCATCCGGGCTATGTCGGTTACTTTGGTTCTCCTGCGAATCTCCTCATTTCTGATTCGATCTCGCAGGGAAACTCCGAGCATAGCCCTCTCCATTGCTCTCTGAGCGACCATGAGCTTTCTCATAAGGCCCATAGTTAGCGACCACGTCTGCGTTCCGTATGTCATCACTGGCAACACACATTGGTTAAAAACCTTCGTCTTGAGACACTGCGGTATTTGGGACGAAAAGATTTTACGGAGCTTCCCGAACGCTGCCCATCCGAGTTGGATTCGACGAGTGACCTCTTTCGCGAAATTGGACCTGCCTAACTGGATCGTTTGACCCAAGTAGACGTATTCGTCAACAATTTCGAAAGTACAGTTCCCAACTGTTACGGGGGTAAGTGCGACATGGACATTAGACATGATCTTCGTCTTGTCCATGTTCATTTTGAGACCTACTCCTTGGGAAGCTGTATTGAGGCCATCAAGCATATGGCTTAAGTCTTCCATGGTTTCAGCCATGATTACGATATCATCTGCGAATCTAAGGTGAGTGATGTACTCACCGTTAATGTTGATGCCCAGTCCGTTCCAGTCCAGAAGCTTGAAGACATCTTCCAACGCAGCAGTGAACAGCATCGGCGATATGACATCGCCTTGTCTGACTCCCCGCTGCAGTCGGATAGGCTTCGAGTTCTGATCCTGGAGACGGACTGACATGGTGGCGTTTTCATACAAACACTTCAACGCTTTGATGTATCGATAATCAATGTGGCACCTCTGGAGAGACTGAAGCACCGCCCAGGTCTCGATCGAATCAAAGGCTTTCTCATAGTCCACGAACGCCAAGCATAGTGGCTGGTTATACTCCTCCGTCTTCTGTATAACCTGCCGCAGCGTATGTATGTGGTCTATGGTGCTAAAACCTTTTCGGAATCCGGCTTGTTTGGGAGGCTGGAAGTCGTCAAATCTGCGCGCGAGACGATTCGTGATGACCCTTGAAAACAGCTTGTAAACATGGCTCAGAAGTGATATCGGTCTAAAGTTCTTCAAAAGGGTTTTGTCGCCCTTTTTGAAGAACAGCACCACTATACTTCCGTGCCAGGCCTGCGGCGTTTTGCCATCGAGGATGACGGAATTAAATAGCTTCTGGAGGATTTTAAGCACAGGAGTACCACCAGCTCTCAGAAGCTCGGCTGTAATTCCATCATCACCCGGCGCCTTGTTGTTTTTAAGCTGTTTAAGGGCCACACTAATCTCGTACAGACTGACGTCTGGGATATCTACGGTGTAGTGTCGGGTTAATTTGGCTCTTTAGCCTTGTTGTTAACAGGTGCCCGTGTGGTCGTGTATAGCTGTCCGTAGAACTTCTCGACTTCCCTCAAAAGTTCGGGTTTAGACGAAACGACCCTGCCGTCATCGGTCTTCAGCTTCGTCAGTTGGCTCTGCCCAATAGACAAGTCTCGTGCGAATACTTTAGAGCCCTTGTTACGCTCTATAGCCGCCTTTACACAGTCTGTGTTATGGCGGCGGATATCGCGAGTCAAGGACTTGGAGATCTGTCTATTTAGCTGCCTATACTGGGAAGCATCGTCCGGGGACTGAAGGGTCATTTGACGTCTCACATCCATCAATTTGAGAGTAGAATCTGAGATTTTTCCGGTTCTTTTTGAACGGCTGGCCTTGAAGAATTTAGACCCGGCCGTTTGAACAGCTTCCACGAACCTGTTATTATACTCGTCCACGTCAACGCAGTCACCGAGGCATTCGAAGCGGTTTTGCAATTCGAGTTGAAAGTTTACCGGGTTTTGGATCTGTATGGGTGCAGGTCGGAGCGTAGACTTCACCAGTCGAGACCTCTCCAATTTTGGATTGATATTCAATGTGCCTCTTACTAAGCGGTGATCACTCCCAGTTTTCACCGAATTGATCACAGAGACATCATTGAATATCTGTCTTTTGGTCGACATAATGAAGTCAATCTCATTTTTGGTGGCACCATCGGGACTAATCCAAGTCCATTTGCGTTGTTCTGGCTTCATGAAGAAGGAGTTCATCATATACAGGTCCTCCTTCTCCATGAAGTCGGCCAGCATCTGGCCTCGGGTGTTCCGATTTCCGAACCCAAATTGCCCCACTCTCAACTCATCGCCGCTACGTTTCCCCAATTTTGCGTTGAAGTCTCCCATGACAACGTTAAAGTGGGTTTTAGAAGTGTGGATGGCTGTTGAGATGTCCTCATACATGGCTTCCACCTCCTCGTCAGGATGTGTCGAAGTCGGAGCGTAAACCTGAATGACCTTCAACGAATACCGTTTGGTAATTTTGAGTATTAGGTACGCTACCCTAGTCGAAACACTCCCCACCTCAGTAACGTTGTTCACAAGAGACTTGTGAACGAGAAACCCGACACCACCTTGGGACAGTTGGTCGCCCTCCCGGAAGTAGAGCAGATTTCCGGAATTTAGGATTATTGAGTCCTCTCCCTGTCTTCGGACTTCAGATAACCCCACAACATCCCATCGCAGTCTGCTCAAAACTTCCTCCAGTTCCTCCAACTTTTCGTTGGTCCGCAATGTCTTGACATTGTATGTTGCCAGGGCCAAAGGTCATCGTTCTTGGTAGCGAATCCGAACCCGGGGATTCTTCGCACCCCCTGCCCCGTCGCTTATGTGGCTGCTACCGTGACCACCACGAACGGGGCCGCCGGGGACTAGGGGCCGGGGCCTGTGTGTATCTGTCATTTTAGGGGGGGTTTTGCCATAATCGCCACGCTTGGCAGGCGGGTTGGCGATCGCAGTATTCGCAGTTGGTGATGCTCTCATGGAAAGATGCTGCTGCCCATCCTCCGTTCTTTCTATCCCTTAGTCGTCTCTTACGACACCCACGGGAGGAGATGGGGTGGTGGATGTATACACGGTACATATACCAAAACAGCATTTTTTACAATTTTTGTCTGTCTGTCTGTCCGGTTAATCTCTGAAACGGCTAGACTGATTTTGACGGGACTTTCACTGGCAGATAGCTGATGTAACAAGGAGTAACTTAGGCTACTTTTAATAGTTTTTGGTAAAAATGATAACTTTCGAAAATTATAAAATCCAATTTAAGTTGACCTCAGAGTTATATCATCAATGATATAAAATAGGGTTCAGCTTAGGCTGGACTTTGTAGGTTCGAACGCAGTTTATAGTTTTATTTCATTTATTTACATTTTAGGGTTTATAGGGTTTGTAATCCAAAATAAACCATAAGATATATCCAAAAAATGCTGCCCAAAGTTACTATTCTACGCGGACGGAGTCGCGGGCACAGCTAGTTAAGAATAATAATAGGTCTTTACCTATGAAATTGCCGTTCTGCAGTATTGGCCATTTCAAATCAAAATAATTTTTGTATGGCTAAGAATTCTAATTTCAAATTAATTTTATTTTAAAACATGGAATTCTTTTTCCAAAAGTAGTTATTTGTTTATTGATTAGTGTTACATTTTCATCGCATTTCAATCTTTTTCGTCATCATGGATACGTTAAAAATTCGAGTAATTATGGAATATGAGTACCGTCGTGGCAGCAACGCGGCACAAGCGTCACGCAACATCAACGACGTTTACGGAGCTACAAACCAACGCACCACCTGTTATTGGTTTACTCGCTTCCGTTCTGGGAATTTCGATCTGAAAAATGAACCTCGCGGTCGTCCGAAGACTTTGATTGGTCGACAATGACGATTTAAAGGCGATTGTGGAAGCTGATGATACACAATCTACGGCTGAATTAGCAGCAGCTTTCGACGTTAGCGTCAAAACAATATTGGTCTATTAGCGTCAAATTGGCAAGGTAAAAAAGCTTGACAAATGGGTGCCCCACGAACTCAATGATCGCCAGCGCGAAGTACGCGTCAAGACGTGCCTTGCACTGCCCGACATACACACAAATGAAGGAATTTTGAACCGCATTGTTACCTGCGATGAAAAATGGATTCTGTTTTATAACCGTAAGTGCTCAGCAAGTTGGTTGGATCCTGGTTCAGCACCTAAACAATGCCCTAAATGAAAACTTACCCCTAGAAAAGTGATGGTCACTGTTTGGTGGTCTAGCGCCGGCGTGATTCATCACAGCTTCTTACCAAACGGGGTGAGCATTACTGCAGATTTGTACTGTGAAGAACTGAACACAATGATGGAGAAGCTGGCACATCTCCAACCAGCATTGGTCAATCGCTCGTCTCCGCTGCTCCTGCACAGCAGACGGTCTTCAAGTTGCAAGAACTGGGGTTGGAAGTTCTCCGTCATCCGCCCTACTCACCAGACCTTGCGCCTACAGACTACTACTTTTTCCAGAATTTGGATAACTTCTTGGCGGGAAAAAAATTCAATACCCGAGAGGCAGTACAAAATGCTTCTGAAGAATTTGTTGCCTCCCATCCCATCCAGCTGATTTATTTAAGAAGGGCATCAATAAACTGCCACTGCGTTGGAAAAGATGCATTGATTGCATGGGTGATTACTTCGATTATTACAAATAAAAAATACATGAAAAAATTCGTTTAAATTTTTTTATACAAAACGGCAATTTCGTAGGTAAAGACCTAATATTATACTGTATAAAATGAATTATAACCAAATTATATATGATAACCAAAAACATGGGCCCTAAGCTTTTACTGTTCTTTGAGCGAATTTACAAAAGCAGCACTTTATACTACATGTTATTCGTAGGGAACGCACTAAGGATTTTATTTATTTATCATGATAGTTGTGTTGTGTTGAAATAAAATAATAAAATAAAAATATTATAACATTAAAGTGTTTAATTTTTTTTATTAAGTAAGATATTTACCCCAACAATTAACGAATAAAATAAGCCCTGCAAATCAAATGAGGGGTCTAAAAATGAGGATGCTTGAGTCACGCTTGTCACCGCAATTGTTCGGGAATGGGACGCACGCGCGTATTTGATACGCATGGTATTCGTATGCCCTTAATTACAGCACTCGAGTGATGCCCGATAATGGCTGTGAGAATAGGTTGTTATATTTTATGATTTGCTAAGGTGATTGAAAGAGACGGAGTTATATGCAAATTTTAGTGTGTAGAAAGACGATGTTTTCCGTGAAATAATTAGAATATTTTTTGTAATGTCAAATGTGTCAAATGGTTTCATAAAAGAACTAACAAAATGGCTAGTACCTCTAATGTGCAGAAGTGCAATACCAACTCGTAAATCGCTTGAAAAGTTAGGATACATTCAGAATGAAATACTTGTAACAGGAAGATCTTATATGAGAAAACCTTTTCTTCTTTTTATTGTTGCTTTTATTGCTCAAGTTCAGCAAACAGGCAAACGAACCATGTGGTCACCGTACCTTATGGACGTTTGCAACACCAGATACATTGCTAACACGTTGCCGGCTCGAAGGAATTTTATAACGCCTTTAAAAATTTCCATATCGTACTGCACTGGTAAAATCTCAGCTGGAAGCTCATTCCAAATTCGAAAAATACGTAACATAAACGTTTCTAAGAATCGTTCACTTACAGTAAAGAAGAGACTACAGGAAATTTAGACGAACGCTCAGCCGATGGTGAGCAGTGCGGTGGTACAAGACGAAGGCACGATTCTAAACAGTTCCGCAGAAACATTTCCCATTGTACAGACGGTAGAAAATGCAGAGACGCCAAGTCTCTCCGAAGACCGAGCATAGACACGCTGTGTCATACATAAGACAGCAAAAAGAAATGTCTTCGAAGCTTAATATGACTACAGGATACCAGGTTTCATAATGTAGTCGGGATTAACTAAAAATTAGTAACTACAATGTATTCTTCGTTAAAAGTCCCACAGTTGGGCTTCGACTTCCCCCTTAAGTAAACTGACAGTATGCAATATGCTTGTCCAAGATGGATTGACAGATTATACATACTGTTTATATCAGTAATAGCGGACCAGGCAAACGTTGATCTGCAAAAAAAAACATTTTCGAGACAAAAGTTTGCCTATAACCAAGGTCCGATTTATCTCAAACTGAAATTCATCAAAATTGGTTCAGCGGCTTAGGCGTGAAAGCGTAACAGACATAATGACTTTTACATTTATAACATTAGTATAGATGCAGTTTTCCCGCGATGTTTTCCGCTACCGTCAGTTTGTGGCAATGATCCTATAATATGCACATTAAGCGAGAAAAATAGCTTAAGCGTGCCATTTCGGGATTTGAATCCGCGACTTCTATTTTGGTATCCCAGTGTGAGGAGAGGAGATTCGCAGGAGAACCAGTCACCGACATAGCCCGGATGATCGCAAAACTGAAGTGGCAGTGGGCTGGGCACATAGCTCGAAGGACTGATGGCCGTTGGGGCAGAAAAGTCCTCGAATGGCGACCGCGTACTGGAAGACGCAATGTTGGTAGGCCCCCCACAAGATGGACCGATGATCTGGTCAAGATCGCCGGAATAGGTTGGATGAGGGCAGCGCAGGACCGATCATCGTGGAGATCTTTGGGGGAGGCCTTTGTCCAGCAGTGGGCGTCTTCCGGCTAAAATGATGATGATCCCAGTGTGAGTTGACTATCACGTAGCAAAATGTAACTATAATAAGTTATACTTCTTTAGCGTAACAAAAAGCTACAAACTTTATCCAGAAATGAAAAATTAATAAAATAAACATAATACATAGCAACAATTAACCTCTTCTTCCTGCCCTTATCCCAAACTAGGGGGGGGGGTGCACAACATGTTCTCTCCTACCACTCTCTTCTATTAGCCGTCATCTGAACATTCACACCTTTTTTTACTATATCATCTTTTATACCCCTGCTTTGCCTTGCCTTGGAAAACAGCGCTCTAGAAGGCGCAAGAAATCATGGCTGCGGAACATTAGGGAGTGGACCGGAATCAGCAGCGCAAAACAACTATTCCCGATGGCTCAAGACAGGGAGAAGTTTTCAGAGCTAACAGCCAACCTCCAGTAATGGAGTGGCACTTTCAGAAGAAGAAGAAGATCTTTTAGACAATCCATTCATCTTTTCTTTAGTCTACCTCTCTTCTTGTATTCACTCACTCTCATTTCTAGCATCCTCAAACTTCCCCTGATATACTCATTTCTAATTTTAGCTATTTTTTTGATACGTCCCCTTTGTGACCCCGCATTCCAATCCATACAATATGACAGGTTTTAATACGGTTTTATAAATTAGATTTGAAAAGGCACTTGTCAAAACAAATTGTTCCTGATACACATCTCTGTTTCACATCTCGGCCTATCTCACCATCGATCGATCACCATCAAAATCGGTCCATCCATTTCAAAGATTAGCCGGAACAAACAGACAGACAGACAGACAAAAATTGTAAAAAAATGTTGTTTTGGTATATGTACCGTGTATACATCCGAATGTACTTAGTAAAAAGCGGTTATTTTGATATTACAAACTGACACTCCAATTTTATTTATTTGTATATATATAAATATATTTTTGTTATTTCTACTGATGTAAAACACATGTTGTAGATTTAAATTTGAGAAACTACTGTGAATATACGAGTAGTTTCGAGTTTTCTCGGAAGCTTGAGAGACAGTTCGCAGCTAATTTCAATATGTCATTTTTTGCTGTAAAAAGTTACTCTTCAATTTTTTTTCGAACGCGCCAAATAAGTATAGCTTCAATAACGGTCTATATTTAATTGAAACTATAGTACCCACTTTTCTAATATGCTATAATGGAGTTTTAGGCTTAAAGTTCCCACACTCTTTTCATTGATTCAACACATTGTTTGTCTAAAGGGGTTTTAATTAAAAGCGTAACAAGTTCCGTCATGTGTCACAAATGTTCGAGTATTTCATCAAAAACGGGGAAATAAACCTACGGGTATGCCTGTAGATACAATGGTTTGCAAAGCAAAACATTGTTACCTATTTTCAGTTTTTTTTTTCGAAATTAATATTATATTCAAATTCATTCGATTTATTCGTTATCTCTTATTTGTTAGTTGCTCTTTGCATGAGGGGAGTAAGAATACTAACCCCTGCAGTCGGTGTCGGCTTGTCGTAAAAGGCGACAAAACCTAGTAGCTAAGTTGCTAGGTAGTAGCTATCAACTACGAATATAAGTATACCACAATCCTTGTGTTGTGTTCCAGCATTGACTCAGGATCCAGTGCCCCTATGCGGACAGCTGTAAGTTCACGGAGCCACTAGTGTTACAAACATCCATAGGCGATGGTAACGGTAACTATTAAGAAGGTTGTCAGCTTGACTACTGTTTCTCAGCAAATAAAATAATCCACCAAAACGTGACTGCGTGATTCCGAAGGAAGACTTGAACTCATCCTCAGGGTACTTTTAAGTCGAAAACCATTACATTACACAGAAATTATAAAGTTTATTAAACGCAAGTAATATCAGTTATTTTAAGTAGGTAGTATGTATATAACTAGTGTTATAAATGCGAAAGTGAGTTTGTTTGTTACGCTTTCAAGCCGCTGAAGCAATTTTGATAAATTTCGGTATAGTCATAGACTGGACCTTGGAGAAAGACATAGCCTACTTTTTTTAAATTCATACCTCAGAACAACGTTCGCCGGGTCACCTAATGAAAAATATAATAATAATTTTTTTCAAGAATAAAACGACTGTTTATTTAAAAGCCCTGATATTGTTGCGCAGTTTCTATTAACAACGGAACCAGTTTTAATAATTTTTTTTTAATTCTGGACGCGAGTTAAAAAAAATTACATTTACCGCATCATCAAGCCAATAGTCAATATGACCCGTCGCTGTAGATGTTTCACATTGAAAAAAAAATATTTGCGAAACTGGGACCGGGAATAAATCTCTGAATTAGTTGTTCTTTGAACCCGTAATATATCGCGTTTTCCATTCGGTTCTAAAGTCTACCATTAATTAATACGTATCATACATGTGCCGTAATTAACCGACCATTAAATAATGTTAATATGGCTAATAAAGTAATTAGGAAACATAAAACGCGTAAAACTCACAAACACAAGTAGTATTGGGATCCTTGGTGTCGACATCACGAATGATGTGCAGTTTAGGGGACAATTGGAGGGTAAAGCTAAGCTTGCCTCCAAAAAGCTAGGTGTGCTAAGCCGGTCCAAGCAGTACTTCAGTCCAAGGCAACGGCTTGTGCTATATAAAGCACAGGTCAGACCGCATATGGAGTACTGCTCATATTTATGGGCTGGAGCACCGGCCTGTCAGCTCAATCCCCTAGACTCGATCCAACGGCGCGCAGTTCGTGTTGTCGGCGATCCCATGCTCACAGACGGTTTAGATACGCTTGGACTTCGGAGAGTCTTTGCATCTCTTTGCGTATTCTACCGTCTGTACAACGGGGAGTGTTCTGAAGAACTATTTAGGATGGTGCCCTCGTCGTCTTTCTACCACCGCACTGCCCGCCATCGGCTGGGTGTTCATCCCCATTTCTTGGAGCCTCTTCCTTCCTGTACGAAACGGTTCTCCAAAACGTTCATGTTGCGTACTCTCAGGATCTGGAATGAGCTTCCGGCTGGGGTTTTCTCAGCGCGGTATGATATGGGGTTCTTCAAAAAAGGCGTTATAAAATTTCTTCGAGACCGGCAGCGTGTTGGTGGTACCTCTGGTGCTGCAAACGTCCATAGGCGACGGTGACCACCTGCCAGGGTGGGCCGTTTGCCTGTCGGCTGAACTCAAGCAATAAAAAAAAACACGCTATTTGACTTTTGGCCATTTCATAGGTGGTAACCTAAAGTGAAGAATACACACGCGTCATTACTTATAGCATAGTTTTACAATCCGTTCGAAATTTTGGGGTTAAATTATTATTGTTTAAGTTAACTAAAGTTTACGAATTTCAAAATTTTCCAATAACTTTCAAAATTATATGAAATTAAATTATTCCCCAAAGTAGATTATTAATAAAGTAAAAGAAAAAAATACTCTACTGCATTTCATTGTAATAAGGTCGCAATTCGAATAGATATGTATAAGTAATGCAATGTAATCATTTAAAAATTACATTATAGAATAAGCTTTAATTGATTATCGTTAGGATTGGTATTACTGCAGCAAAAAATATTGTCGTTTTTTCGTTTCATCGAGATTCAGATCACAACGATGCTAAATAAGTTTTTACTTCAAAAATAAAATATATTAAAACTACCCTCCAGCTGCAATTGTTTAATATCATTTTCGCAAAGGTGTCTTTTTAGTTGGAGTTCAGCAGACAGGCAAACTAATGTCCCAATCAATGGTCATCGTCGCCTATAGTCGTTTGCAACACCAGAGGCATAGCCAACGCGCTGTCAGTCTCTAAAAAATTATATAACACCTTCTTTGAAAAATCCCATACCGTGCTGTGATAGGAAAACAACCGTAAGTTCATATCCGGAGAGTACACAACATGAACGTTCTTTTACAAACGTCCTCCAGAAAATGGAAACGACCACTCAGCCGGTGGCGGGCAGTGTGGTGATAGACGACGAAAGCACCAATCTAAACAGTTCGCAGAATATTACCCGTTGTACAGATGGTAGAATACACAACTGCTGTAAGTATGTAGGCAACATAGCATTCAATTACGCCTAATACAAAATCACTAACCTGTACACTTGCTTGCCCGCAATGTGTCGGAGAGTGTCTGAGTGCTGTAACCCTTGACGAGACCAGCGCCCAGCTTGTCAGTACCTGGTAAATGGATGGACGGTCCTTTTAAAAATTATTAATAACAATAACATCCCATGGCGTCCCAATGAGCTTGGGCCTCCCTAAGTGTGAATGGACTGGCATATCCACCACGCTTGTTCAAGGCTGATTGCGGGCTACACTGCTGATTTCAGCATGGCTGCTTCTTTTCACCTTTGGAACATGATAATTACGCTATAATATGCACAAAAAAAAACTGCATAAGCGTCGCGAGCTACCAGGTACCAAAAGGTATTACAGGAGATATTTGAAGAGATATTTATGAGAGTGGTAACTATCGCTATTGCGTAAATTTGTAACACCTACAACAGTGTCTATGTGCCACCGAATTAAATTTAATTTTACAATGCTTAAACATTTAATGATTGCATTCATCAACAAGGAGGCAGAGGTTTTTATACGTAAAAAGTATACAATATTATATTAATTTAAAAAAAAAAAAAATATATATATATATATATATATATATATATATATATATATATATATATATATATATATATATATATATATATATATATATATATATATATATATATATATATATATATATATATATAGTAGCTGACTCAGCAAACGTTGTTCTACTGTATAATATATAATAAATCCAAGGTCAAATCTATCTCTATACCGAAATTCATCAAAATTTGTTCAGCAGCTTAGGCGTGAAAAGGTAACAGACAGAGAAGCAGACAGACAAAGTTACTTTCTTAATTATAATATAAGTATGGATTCCACAGAATGTGTCCCACGCTCTAAAATAGAACGCAATCAATTTTACGTATATACAATATGTTTTTCTGTTTTATTTGTTATAAAATACGTTAGGGCACTTTCGGGTTGTCATGGGTACTCCATAAATCCAACGGGACCTCGTCATTACGGGTATCTATCACACAATTAACTTTATATTGTATACGAGCTTTCCCATGAATTGGCAGACAGTATTATAGGGCCACGAGATAAGCGGAAATTCTCCACGAGTAAAGATAATGTTTGGTAATTATTTAAAATAAAAGTTATCTGTTAATGTACGTATGATAAAAAATTAAAATAAATGAATGGTTTTGTGTCATTTGGTAGTTAAAATATGTATTTCGGCTATATTCTGAACAACAGTCATATTTCCTATATATATCCTATATCTTTAAACGAGCAATTCTTGTATATATATATACTTATATAATTGGAATCTCGGAATCGCCTCCAACAATTTTCATGAAATTTAGTATACGGGGGGTTTCGGGGGTGATAAATCGATCTAGCTAGGAATCATTTCTAGAAAATGTCATTTTATTCGCTTTTTTTTATTGGAAGAAAAATAACAAAAAGGTGACTCTTCCTGACATCTATCGGCGAATAATAATACTATTTTTTTAAATTGCTTTAACGACACAACAACACTAAAGCTATTCCAGCAGATGGCGTTGTTAAGTAACACGAAGTCAATGAGTGTTTGCTTTGAGGTTAGACTAAGAAAATCAATTGTTAATTTCCAAAAAACACAATTTATAAAAAAAAATAAAAATACCGTGCAAAGCTCGGTCATCCAGCTGGTACATATTTTAACTGTAGGGTTTACCACCACTGATTTTCCGCTGAGTCCATTAGATGACACCACTACAATAACCAGTCATTAGTACACCTAAAATGTCTGTACAATATGTGAGTAACTTTTTTATTTGAATTCTGTAAATTTATTAATTTTCGTTTTTAATAACGTACACCACAAAACCCTTAATTGTATGTACTAAAGTTATTTAGGTAAGAAAATATAATAAGGTTTTTTTACGAAATAAAAAATATTTTATATCTATATCAATTTAACACGTACTAGTCGGATGATAACATATTTTTTAGATCGGATGGTAGAAGGTAGTCACTTGCGATATTCTATTTTTAGTAAAATAAATAATTTTTAAATAACGGCAAATATTTCATATATGAAATCACTAGCTGACCGGGCAAACGGTTTCTCCAAGTTTGATTTTCGTAGTCGACGAGAAGTAGACTACGTGCTTCTCCAAGGTCCAACCTATTTATATACCGACATTCATCAAAATTTCTTACATACAAAGTTTCTTTTACATTATGGACTTTCATTATGGACTAGCTGTGGCCGCGACTCCGTCCGCGTGGAATAGCGACTTTGGGTAGTTATATCTTATGGTTTATTTTGGCAAATCCTAAAATATAAATAAATGAAATATACAAACTGCGTTCGAACATACAAAGTCCAGCCTAAGCTGAACCCTATTTTATATGATTGATGATATAACTCTGAGGCCAACTTAAATTGGAATATAAAATTTTCGAAACTTATCATTTTTAACAAAACTAATTTTTTTTTCTAAAATAAAAGTAGCCTAAGTTACTCCTTGTTATATCAGCTATCTGCCAGTGAAAGTCCCGTCAAAATTGGTCCAGCCGTTTCAGAAATTAGCCGGAACAAACAGACAGACAGACAGACAAAAATTGTAAAAAATGTTGTTTTGGTATATGTACCGTGTATACATCCGAATGCACTTAGTAAAAAGCGGTTATTTTAATATTACAAACAGACCCTCCAATTTTATTTATTTGTTTAGATAACCGCGAATTTCGTGGCATTACACTGTTGACGCGATGCGCGGGCGCGTGCGCAACCACACGCCGCACCAATGGAGCCGATAGTGACGTTACCGTACTATAAACACTGATTTATAATATTTGCGCACGAGTGGTATCTGATTGTGCAATAATTGTTTATCTTCAAAAATCAAGGGGACACCAACCGGGGATAATGATACAGACTTAAAATTAGGGTGAATATGTCCCTGGGAATTCAAGTATTGGCTTATTGGATTAGAGGTTGTTTATTATGTTTACTTATGCCGTGTTATATTGTTAAGTGATGTAATGTGTAGGGATTTTAATTAGTCCGCAGGGATTTGATTATTATGACTATTAAAGTTGTTGATCTATTACGTCAATGTCTATAATGGATTTATAAGAATTACCCGAACTACATGATCACATACAATCGATTAAAATATTATGTGCTGAAGTTTTTGACACGATTTACGAAGAATCGTTTAATTTATAATATAATCTAATAATCGAAATTATACGATAATATTTAATCAATTTTAATTTATTAAAAAGCTCTAAAATTTCATTAATTTTCCTGTTTCTTCTCAATAATTATCCGTGTTGATGTCAGTTTGATAGACTCTCGGACAATATTAGAAGGTGTCTTTTTGACCGTCAAATATTGATGCATCCAAAAGGGAGTGAAACCATAAAGAAAATAAAAAAAGATACAACAATGATTTACCGGAATTGAAGAAAAAATTAGTGCTTGGCAAAAGAAATGGTTTTACGATTTGATTAATGAGCTTTTTCACCATGTTGGGGCTGAGTAAGAATGCTGACCCTTTCGGCCGAGGTAGGCCTGTCGTAACAGGCGACTAAACAAGCTAGGTGGTATGGCTCTAAGCTCGTCTGAATGGTCTTTAAAATTAAAAAAAATTAAATATGGATTCATAATAATCTTGTGTTGTGTTATAAGTGACCACGTTCCAATACCCCTACATGCAGCTACAAGTTAGCGGTGCCCGTGGGGTAGCAAATATCCATAGGTGACGGTAACTGTTAACTATTAACTACTTACAGGCAAATACAGTTAATTAAATCATTAATCTATACATCTATACAAATAAATAAAATTAGAGTGTCTGTTTGTAATACTAAAATAAATGCTTTTTACTAAGTGCATTCAGACGTATACACGGTACATATACCAAAACAACATTTTTTACAATTTTTGTCTGTCTGTCTGTCTATTTGTTTGTTCCGGCTAATCTCTGAAATGGCTGCACCGATTTTGACGGGACTTTCACTGGCAAATAGCTAATGTAACAAGGAGTAACATAGGCTATTTTTATTTAAAAAAATTGTTTTTGTTAAAAATGATAAGTTTCGAAAATGTTATATTCATATTTAAGTTGACCTCAGATTTATATCATCAATCATATGAAATAGGGTTTAGCTTAGCTTGTAGGTTCGAACGCACGTATTCTGGAGGCGCATGGCGTATCAGTTGCATTCGATAACACTGACTGTTTGCATACTTCATTTATTTATATTTTAGGCGTTATGTGGTTTATAATCCAAAATAAACCATAAGATTTATCCAAAAAATGCTACCCAAAGTAGCTATTCCACGCGGACGGAGTTGCGGGCACAGCTAGTGAGTATATAGAGAAAATGTGAAAGTAGCACTAGTGGTTGAAAAACATAAAATATATAAATAAGTGGACATATCTCACAACGCCATCTAGTCCCAAACTAAGTTACATAGCACTTATTTTATTGATACTAGACAACTGATATACTACATACCTAGTCAGGTCATAAATTTTGTCACATGTTTAATGTAAAATAATTGTAACAAGTTTATTCATTATGTAACCATTCATATACCAAAATGAACTTAACAAAACATAGATTCTTATGACATTAAAGTTTATTCAAAATGACCTCCGTGATTTTGAATACAGGCCTTCAATCTGCGCGGCCAGTCGTCTATCGCAGCACGAACGAGGTCCATGTCAATATCGGCGGCTGCCTTAATCAAGGATGTCTTGAGTGACTCCAAATTGGGATGAGGCTTTGAGCACGCCTTTTCCTCCAAGTGTTGCCATATCTTGTAATCTAACGGATTCAAATCTGGACTGGAGGAGGGCCAGTCTTCGTGCCGGATGAAGTCGATTTCACGCGCCGCCAGCCAGTCTTGTGTGCTCTTCGCTCTATGAGCTGGCGCCGAATCTTGTTGGAATACCCAGTGCCTGTTATTGAACATGGTATGAGAAACAGGTTCCACAAGGTTCGTCAGGACTGTATTTTGATACACAACAGCATTCGTTTTTACACCTTTCTCACAAAAATGTACCTCTGTTAAGCCCCAATAAGAAACTCCCAACCATACCATGAGCGAGGATGGAAAATGACCTCGTTGGACACGCGGAATACGGTTGCTCGCTTCTTCACTACTGTGTGCGTACACCTTATCATTTTGTTTGTTGTAGCTCTCTTCTACGGTAAACATTTTTTCATCCGAAAAAAGAATTTCCCGATATTTTTTTCCCGCTTACCGCTTCAACAAAGCGCGGCATCTCTTCAGTCTCAGGTCCATTAGACGAGCATTCAAACGATGTCCTGTTTTTCTTCGATATGCCCGAAGCCCTAAGTCTTCATTTAACACCCTTTTCACCGTGGTTCTGCTTAACCCCATCTGAAGGGCCAACAGTTTCTTCTTACGTTTGGGATTTCTTTGAATTCGTGCCTTCACAGCTTTTATCACTGCTGGAGTCCTAACAGACCGAGGGCGACCACTTCTTGACCTGTCATCTACACTAGAGTCTTCATTGTATCGTTTGATGGTACGATAACGAATCTTTTGGTTATATTCAAATTTTTCAGTATGTTAAAAATTTGAATTGACGCGTAACTGCAACGATGCAACGCAATAACTGCAACACGGTCTTCTTTAAGCGTCCACTCCATATTTAAAAATGACTAAAATTCTAAAAGTATACATTTTTATTTTCATGAACAATTCGAAATTCGAATTCAATAAACTTTTTTGTGGCCAACATTCTAAAAGAAAAGTTTTTATTGTGTGACAATACTTATGAACTGACTAGGTATATACTTTTCTTTTATAAATAAATAGATAATATACATAAACACCAGACACTGGACGGGAACCGAAACAAATGTCTGGCCATGCCGCTTCCGCCGGGCCCCGGCAGGAGGGGTAGACCCAAAAAGTGCTGGCTTGATGTCGTAAAGGGTGATATGCGTGCCAATGGTCTCACTACCAGGGATGCTGAAGACCGTGCGAAGTGGAGAAGAAAAAGTCGGAAAGCGGACCCCGGGCGCCGAAGCGAGAGTTTGGGCTGCAACCGGGATTCATCGCTGAGATGATGATGATGATGGACTGGACGGGAACCGAACCCGTGACCTCCGCAAACGTACGTGCGTTAACCATTATGTCAGGAGGTTGTTAAAAGGAGGTCATAAAAGTAACTGACTAATGTGTTTTGGCCATCTATTGCGAAGAGAAGAGAGTAGACCAAAGAAAAGATGGATGGATTACGTAAAAGACATGGCAAAAAAGGGTGTGAATATTGGGATAACGGCTAACAGAGGAGAGTGAATGGAGAGACATATTGTGCTGACCCCACACAGTTTGGGATAATGGCAGGTAGAAGAGAGACGTGGACGGGAAATATCTTTAGTTAGTTTGCACACCGAAATTATTTATGTGTAAACCAAGCCTTGGATATGTGTATTCTTTTAAGGAGATGACCAAACTTAACAATGGGATGTAACTGGCTATATCTATCTATTTAATATATTCCTGTGGCATTATAATTAGAAAGATAGTAAATAAAAATGAACTGACGCAAACAGACGCGCTGAAAAACGAAAAATTGATAAAAACCCGCTTAGCAATATTTTTTTTCAATTAAGAACATATAGTTAAAAATATAATAATGTTTAATAGTATCTTAAGATAATAAATCGAATGAAAAGATATTTAAATACCATTTTCGCACCGCCATAAAATATCCCCTACTTTAGGGGTTGTAAAGTGTTGCTTTGATTTATAGTGTAATAATAGCCATGACTCACCATGACATACAAACGATGCGATGCCCCGCTGTCTTGAAATATATTGATGCATACAAATATATAGCAAGTTTACTATCAACAATATTACTTAATATTACAATATTTTCATGACTAGCTTTGGCAGCGTTTGAAAAGATATCAAGTAATAATGTAGACAATTTGTAGACATCTGATAATATGAAAGTGGGATTTTGATACTGCCTATAGTTGGCCTCAGGATGAATGTCAACAAGACAAAGTTTATGGTGATATCCAACAAGCCCACAATCTAACCGAACATTGTATCTGCGGTAGACAAGAAACTGGAACAGGTTAATAAATATAAATACCTTGGTACCTGGCTTACAAAGAATTGTGACAGCGAGATAGAGATCAAGACTCGCATTGAAATGGTACGCAGCATCTTTGGAAAAATGAGAAAGGTCCTTTGTAGTCGCAGGACTGTTTAAGCTACCTTAGATTCCAATTGGATCCAGAAAGCTCAATGTCGCGACGAGTGGAAAAAGTTGGAGGAGATCTACATCAGAATGGTTGAAGGAGGCTGAAAGAAGAAGAAGAGAAATCCCACTCCAAGTACGTCTTCTTTAGTGCTACATCTGGTCTATCCTACTGTACGGATGTGAGGCTTGGAATGTCAAAGAAGATCTCAGGAAACGTGTAGAAGCGTTTGAAATGTGGGCCTACAGAAGAATGATGGCAATATTTTGGTCTCAAAAACGCATGCTTTTACAAACCATCAAACAGCGCAAAGTTGCGTACCTGGGTCATGTGCTTAGGCATTACCGCTACGAACTATTACAGCTCATTATGATGGGAAAAGTTGCTGGAAAAAGACGTCGAAGCCACACTGGGGATTTTTGTATGGAGGTGAGGAAAAAAATATATTTGTCAAAAAATGTAGTGATTTCATCACAAATTAAGTTTTATTTATATAGTAATACACAAAAGTAATCAAAATAAAGAAAGTTCGAGAAATGTATATCGTTACCTACAATGTAAAAAGCCCTAACTAACAAAATATTTTTTTTTCTTCATACATTTATTTATAACTGCGAAACTGTTGCTTATGTAGCGAAACGTTATATAAACAGATGAAAATAATTGTAATTCTTGATTTTTCTAAATTTGTTTAAGCAAAATCCGACTAGTGGTTCTTGAGTTATGTTAAACAAAAGAGCCTTATCAGAATTGGGTCGCGAATCAATCAGCTGAAAAATGTTGTACTGTGTAATGCAACAAATTGAGAGGTGGCACCTGGTGGCACTTGAAATTGATTGAAAATGTAAAAACAGTTATGAGACAATGTATTAGTAGTGATTTCCAACTGTGGGAAAGTATGGCTAAAATTGCAGGTCCAAATGTTTGTAGAAAAATGGGATTTTTGTTATATGTTAATAAAAAAAAAAAACAAAAAAAACTTAAGTCTCTGCAGAGTTTATTCTTTCAGTTTTAGTATACTGAAATATCCTACTTTAAATAAAAAATAAAAGAAAAACGTTAGCTCACATAATAAAATAATATTCGTTTTGAAATTCTTAGGTTTAAATTAAGTTGGTTCGGTAAAACATACAAGTACTGAGTTTGAGACGGCTATAAAAAAACCAGCAGTCAGATCGGAGTAATTATTTTAGATTTGATTGTACCATTTAGTCTAAAACTTCAAAATATCACTGCATATTGCATGAAGAGTATGTTGACAATTTGACTTTTTTCCACGAAATCCTCAGTGTGGACCGCAGACGGAAATCCTGGTTGCGAAATATCCGAGAATGGACTGGAACTGCAAATGCCGCCGAATTGTTTTGCCTTGCAAAGGATAAAAAGAAGTGTGCAGAGCTGATTGCCAACTTTCTCTAGTTGGAGAGGCACCCTAAGACGAAGAAGATAGTTGGTCTAGCAACTCGTACTTGCGAGCTAATAAGTCAGTTTACATATGTTAGGAGGACTAATATGAAATATCGCTGGGCGGGAGTCTGGGGATGCATAATGTCCATTGGACGTCCATCAGATATTGTATCAGCTCAGTGGTATTTCACGCAGTGGTCAACCGGGTACGAATATCATGGTAGCAAGAACCGGTAAGGCAATTTTTCTCTCCTAGTGTTCGTATTCTCACTTTCTTTGGACATGTATCACGGCGCGGAGGCGAATCCATCGAATGCCTGGTAGTGCAGGGCAAGGTTGAGGGCACCCGACCACGCGGGAGATCACCGATGAGGTGGACGGACCAAGTGAAAGGCGCCGTCGACGTTCCTCTGCACGAATGCACAAGGAGAGCGGCAATTCGCGAAGAGTGGCGTCGTATTGTAAAACAGGCTACAAAAACCTCAACGTGACGGCCACGACCACTCTGGCAAGAGTGTAACGCCAGAGAAGAGTGTTCGTATTATGGCATCATTCATTCATCATTTTTACCCCGTGCAGGGGCGGAGTAAGAATACTAACTCCTGCATCTGGTGTCGGCCATAATAAACTTGTGTTGTGTTCCTGCATTAGTGACCCCAGGGTGCAGGAACCAGTTTCTGTACCCCTATGAGATAGCAGCGTGTTCGCGGTGCCCCTAGCGTCACAACTATCCATAAGTGATGAGAACTGCTTACTGTTAACCAGCCCGTCAGCTTGTATGATGTTCTTAAGCAATAAAATAAATAAAAACAAATAAAAAAAGGAACTTTTAGAGTTAATGTCAGGATTCGAATGCGGATCTCCGAAACCTAGAGACCCAACGCAAGAGCTACAATCTGCTCGAAATTTAGGGTTAAAATTATTCAAGTTATTAAGCACTTTAAAAAAAGAAAGATGTATATATAGGTGTCTCTTTTTACTGTGATTTTTCCGTTTCATCGAGTTTCAGATCACAGACGCTAAAGAAGTTTTCACTTAAAAAAATAATAATTGTTATATATCGATGGTGGCGGAAGACATTTAGTAGAAATCTGCATATCATGATCACTGATATGAGGAACAAGCCAATCCGCTTTGGATAGCGTAGCGGATATACTGAGCGTTTCTTCTAGGGGGATGCCCTAGCCTTGCAGTGGGACATTAAAATCATTAAAGTCAAACAATGCAATTAATTTTTGAAATCTTATCTCAATTCGTACTAATTGATTTAACAAAGGTTTACATAGAATTGTTATTCATCAAAAGTTGCATATATGCATCCGTAGGTTTTAAGAAATTCCCACACGTGAATTCGAATTCTTAAAAGTGGATGTTGACGTCATGTACGGGACCACGTTGCACGATAAGCTCGAATAAGATAGTGTTATGAGTTGTGTATAATTAACGATTACAATGTATTGAAGTGCAGGCACGTGTCTCAAAGTTTGCTATTATTACTACAAAAAATCATAGAGCAATTTTGAATGCCTATTCTATAAAAGCCAAAACCAAAAGTTGTTTTATTCATCGACATTATAAATCAACCAAATAGACAATACACAATTTAATCAAAAAGCAATTTTTTAACATATGCTTTCTTCTACTAGGAGACATTATTACCGAAATAATACTTGTAGATAATATTCCGTATCTAAACGTTTCGCGGAAGAGCAGTGGCTGAATGACAGAACCACGGGTTGCCGACCACTGATCTAGACAATAGCTTGACAATAACAATCTTTATGGACATAGTTAAATTATCTTAAAATATCTTAAAGGCTCTTTACCAAATAATTACATAATTTCAATAAGGTCTAATAGCTTAATGGGATCACTTGGGAACTGCTCTACAGATCACAGGTTCAACCATCTATTTTAAACAAAATCTTTGATAACCCGCCAATTGATGAACTGTCCATTTCCTTATAGAGATAAACGTTTCATTCCTTATTATAATTTCATTAAGCTCAAATGAATGTAAAAAACACCAAGCCAAAAACAAAAATAGATTTAAGATTGTTATTTTATAACATAAAGAGTTGTTAACACGAAAAATGATGTGTAAACGCCCCTCAAGAGTCGTTTGGTACATGTTTATCTACTATGGGAATCAGTATAGAGGTACAATTGTCATGAATTATGATGGTATCATGTTAATATGCTTGTATAAATCAAATTTAAATATACTGATATGGGTGTTATTGATTTTTTAATGTTATAAGTCTCGAGGGGGTTGTTTTTGCGATTTATATTCATTAGAACGGTCATTAGAGCTATCGAAGGGTGGTAGCGAGTTACTCAGGCTAATTATTTAAAAACTTTCTGGTCAGTATTATATCAATTTCACTTCTTCGCTTTCTCGAAAGAGTACGTAAGTAATATTTGGTTATCAAAAACGAGCATGTCGATAAGATTGCCGGTATATGTAACCCACCAATCCGCTTTGGACCAGTGTAGTGTACTGTTCATTCACTATATGGGGAAGCCCTAGATTAGCTGTAAGATATAATGTTCTGTTTAAGAGAAAATTGATATAAGTTATCATTAAAAGTGTTCATGGTCTCAAAATTTATGTTGTAAGCATTTAAAAACAGCCGTTCCAGTTAAAAATTCACAAAGAGCTGGAATATTCAGAGAAAAATAATGTGCATTTTCAACGACGTTCATTGTAATAACGACCTTTCTTTTTACTTGTCTTTTATTCCACTTTGTCGAGAACAATGACTATGACTCGTTTCTCGATAATGATTTGCAATTCAACTGGGATAAAAGTTATAAATTTTATTAATTTTACCTATGCATTCGGTGACTGACGCGAACTCCGAAAATGACCTAGATCTGACAATTCAAACATCACCGTCTTGTCGCAAATTAAAAAGTGGAGCGCTTGTGTTATGGGTACTAGAAAATTAATATATTATATTGACGGTGACATTTTCAAGGAAATTCGCTGGTTTAGTTTGTGTGGGATTATGAACAGATAACTTGAGTGTATTCTATAATTATTTCTTTGTTTTAATTATTGACTATCCATACTAATATTCTAAGTGTGAAAGTTACTGTCTGTCTGTTAAATTTGCTCGCTTAAACCGCTAAACTCTATCCGTGCAGGGGCAGAGAAAGAGTACTAACCTCTGCGGCCGGGATCGGCCTGTCGTAAAAGGCGACAAAACAACCCTAGCTACGTGGTAGGGCCTCAAGCTCGTCTGGATGGCGACCACCTTTGGTCTTAAGTATGCCGCCACAATAACCTTGTGTTGTGTTCCGGCATTAGTGACACAATTTCCTGTACCCTAATGGGACAGTAGCGTGTTGGCGATGCCACTGGTGTTACAACCACCAGTGGCTAAATTCTAAGCGGAACGTCAGCCTGTCTACTGTCCTACAGCAAAAAAAAATTAAAATATACTCTTTTGTAAATAAATACATAGTAATATGCAAGCAAGTAATAGTCAATAGTCACTACAGACCGCTTGCTTAAATACGTGTCACTTGAACTCTTTCGTGCTTTCTTATTTATAAATACTTTAAAATAATTTCAATAATCTAAGAAGTCAATACGTGTCAGGGCATGTAAAACATAATTCATAATAATGCGTCATGGGGCACTATTCACTTGACTTCTGATTAAAATTTTACTCTTTGAATTTTGCAAAATGAATGTTTCATACCGGCTGCAAAACTTAGAAGGCTACTGAGTTCGTATTCAGATATTTGAAACTCCTGTGCATATTTCTGGGCTTGTGTCATTTCATGTAAGTTCCTTTTCTGTGAAACGATTACAGATGTAAATGAAATCAATATGCTTAATTAGATCATTATGACTTGTGGTCTTTTACGCCTTCCTATGTGATAGTTAACCCAACTGTTACTTCAACACGAGACTGTCATTTTATTTTATCTTTAAGCAAGTTCTAGTGGGATAGCAGAATTTTAAGAAAATTGCAACAAACCCAAATTCTTCAAAATATATTCCATGTTCCAAATAATGTTCCTCGATCAGTTATCGAATTTGTAGACGTTAAAAAGAATTTACTTTCCAGATAAAAATTGTATCTTCTTTAGCACCTATGTAGCTCAAAGAAAATCGATAAGGCTGCATAAAAGATCTCAAAATTCAAAGCCCCATTCTACATAGCGACATGAAAACCCTTTGAGATATAACTGAAAGTAGGGGGCGTTAACAGGGTTGCCAGTTGTGAAAATTGATCGCTGTAATAGTTTAATATTTAATTTAAAAAAAAAAAAATTATAGACAAGGAATATTGAAATAATTATAATTACTACTGTTGAGTATGTTCCGTACGTGCATACTATATACTAAAATCCGAAGAACCAAACGGGTAGATAGGACCTCATTAGATTCCTCAATTTGTGCATAATTTTTTTATATTTTTAACGAGATGTTTTAAATAATCTGTACCAATAAATTAAATAAAGCTTGCTCTAATAATTGTAGCTTGAACTAATACTTGAACCAATAATTATAATGCATTTTTTTATTGATAATGACGGAAATTTGTTTGTATCCAGGACACAACAGCGACACCGGGCAAGCTGGGCTTTGCGACCCTTGAGCAAGGTGCAGGCCATACAGTCCGTGGCAGCATTCTCGGGGAGGTACCTCGACCGCTGCATGCAGGAAATGTGAGAGAGATCCGTTATGACTGGAAGCGGAGTATTACATCAACCTCGCTGGCGTAGCTGTTCCTAATCTAGCATATCGTACTACCTTTGTGTTACAACTAGGAAAGAAGAAACTACCAAACAATCACTCCCGCAAAAACTTCTACTCTAATCACCGACAACAGTCGGTGGTGGATCCGTAAAGAGGTCGAATGTCGAGGTGTGACACCTCGACTTTCTGATGGACTGGCCCCGGCCAGTCCACCCGCTTCAGAATTGCAGTGATAGGGTCAGGTCTGTCGGTTAGTATATTTATCGGGTCACTTTAGCTCCCGGCGTGACCGACACTTTAATTTTCCTCGTCTCGTTTTCATTATTTTCATCTAATTTTTAATCCTTTATTGTTTATGTAAATGATACTCTTTAATATGTCAAATCCGTCATATTTATCGAAATTCTAGTGGAAATTTATTTATTATTATATAAAAGAAAAAGAAGTAAAATCTAGACAAATAAATAAAATGTACATTATATGAAATATATACTAGAACAGTGAAGCTAAAACTAAAAACCTTAAAAAAATATATAATACAATAAATAAAATATATTATTAAAAGGAGTCCCTTTAGGCAAGGTTCCGAAGAAAAAAAGATAAAATCTAAATAAAAATAGTGTGCTTTTAGCCTGAGGACTGCGAGAAATTTGCAGTATGTCCGATGTTAGTGACCCCGTGTCCAACAAAGTGCTGTGAAGATCCACCTATCCCTGCTTGCCACGATGTCCTTCAACGAAAGTTATGTTTGTAGTGAAAGAAGTAGATTCAAGGCCTCTAACTTGCCAAGAGGAAGATTGCTGTGAGCTACCATCAAAATATATAAAGGTGGACGCATTGTGGACAAGCTGCCGTGTCTGCATTCAAGCGCAACAAAATGGAGGACCAAGAGCATTCGAAGACGCTCGGCACTGCTAATTTCCTATTTAGAAGCCTTCGTGACGTAATTGTCGAATGTGAATTGTGCACGGACCCCGTAAAAGTCGGCAACCCGACAAAAGTGACACCCTGCACACCTAAATCGACACTTTTACTCAAGAAGAAACCAATAAAAGTGCCACTTGAGAATATATTAGATGATTGACAACGAAATTTCGTGTCTCACTTTCAATGTGAAACGAGAAAAATAATTTAAATAAAAAGGATGACAGATTTTTCCCCAAAAAGGGGTTAACGTCAGGCATGTGGCCAGTTGTAAAAATTAAGCCACAACTATTACAACATGTAACATGTTGTGCCAACCCCATATAATGTGGGATAAGGGCAGGAGGAAGAAGACTCTTTAATATGTATCTGACATCTGGGATATTATAGGTATTTTATATATTAGCTACGACTAAGAAATCATAAATGGCGATGGATTGGATTACCCATTATGTTAACTCAGAAAAGTCATTTTATTTTCGAATTTAGGAAGTCCGATCCGTAATCTATATACTTTAAAAAAAACGCTACACAGAAGAAGAGACGGATAAAGAAGTGTTAGCTACACTTTTTACTATATGACATTACGCAGTAATTAATTGGCACAAATAATTCCAAACCTTCGGACTCGATGAAGATGAATAAGTATTTCAAGATTTCAAAAGCCGATTGCTATAAATACTTTTATACTGTTATCGTTTATTTTTAACACGCTTATATTAGCTTGTCATGTATGGTATGTATCTATGTAACGGAATCTTTGGACGTGATTTTTACAAAACGACGAAAATTCTAGCGTAATTTTTCTCTCTTAAAGCTGGCCATTAAATCTTTAAAAAATGTCATGAATGTCATAATACTCTCATTGGATGATCAAAATGTAGATTCACTAGCTGACCCGGAAACCGTTGTTCTGTCATATAAGTTAAAAAAAAAGTACTTAATTTTACATTCACCCCCTTCATGTTTCATTTCCGCGACAAAAAGTAACCTGTATCCTTGTCCAAGGTTCAATCTATCTCTATACTGAAATTCATCAAAATTGGTTCCGCGGTTTAGGCAAAGTTACGCTCACATTTATAAGCATGGATTGTATGTATAAAAAATTATTTGGGGTTTATTTGTCGTTTTTAGACGTGAATGTTTGACGATTATAATAGACTAATAAAGGAAGACAAGTATATAACATAGAAATAAGTACATCAAGTGAAGCTCAATGATCATGATGATCAGCGGCAATGATCTACAAACTAAAATGTAACTGAATATTGTGAAGAAAGGAAAATGCTGGAAATAAGAGTGTAGCGATAATAGAGCGGTAGACCAATTAAAATATGGATTTACTGCATAAAGGATGAAGACTTATAAAATTGGAGAAGACATATTGTGCCGACCCCATATAATGTATGATAATGACAGAAAACAAGGTCTCTTAGTTAAAAATCTTCGTTCATAAATTTTGGATAGGGAATTAAAATAAGAATTTCTTCTGAAGATCGGCAACCCTGACTTTGCATCTGGAGATAACACCGTTGGGGTGGGATGAACCCTGTTGCCAGGCAACGATCCCGCCTCCGACCCCACCCAAAAGATCATCGCGACGATAAATAGTTGTTGGTGCTGAATAAAATTTTATTACGAGAATTAAGCGAAGTTCATTATTTTTGAAGGGGGATTTAACGAGGCACGGTCTCGCTTAAACAGATTCATTGATTTACTGTTATTTTTGCAAAGGTTATCATGTTCATGATTTATCTAAGTTTATAGTATACATAAAAATGGTAATTAGAAAGAATGAACTGAAATTCTATAACAGATTAAGGCAAAAATTATGGATAGCACGGGTGAATTTTCCAAGACGAATCGACAGGTACACCACCTGTGTATGTATGTACCTATTTTTCTAAAATATATTTTCCTATACTGATAGTACATCATGCAGCGGTATGCATCATTTTTAGGAATGAGATATATTAGGTTGTGTAATAAATACAACGAGGTTAGTTTGCCAAACTGTTTATTCCTGATCCGTTATCGTATATTTTTCTATAAGACACCCACATATTACAAGCTGTACTGTAGTTGGAATGTGTATTCCGCTAACCCGCTTTAGATCGCTGTTGGGGTATACTATCCATACCCTTTAGAGGAGATTCTAAGTTCAGCTGTGGATATTCTTACGTATAGCTTAAGTGGACTTCGAATATGAAAGTAAATAAATAAAAATTTAACAAAACTTGGCTTAACACCACTAAATGAAACTCACCACCCCTAAAATTATCCCGAAAGTTTTATGCGTTGATTTTTACCCCGTTCACGGCTATAAATATTATTTATTTGTTTGTTTGTCCTATTAAACATAAATTGTTACTTTTGATATAATATTTTCGTATTATACAAGGAGATACCTTTCGTGTAAAGGATGCCTGAAATATCGAAGCCTAAAACAACTCCCACTGTTAGTTGGCCTTCATAGAATTCGGCTCAAGTTCCAACTAATGTCGGTTTTTCGAGGTTAAAATCCAATTGTATTTATTTAATATATTCTACATATTCCTTGATGTGATCCTAGTTAGGTTGTTTGGGAGCGATCGCCTATTTAAAAACCGCTGTGCGAGATCGTGGGTGGCTATCTTAGGGCTCCGCGTACCCTACAGCCTCCGACGCCTACCCTAGTGGGAAGTAGAATCGAGGGGTGTGAACTGCCCCTGGTTGCCGACGAATTCTTTCCTCAGTATGTTGAGGCTCGCGTTAATCGTTGGACAGCGCTGTTTGGGGTGGCGGTCGCCTGCTCACGCCACTTTCCGGCACCCTGAATGTAGGTGACAAGAGAAGGAGCCTGGGGGAGATTTTTTACTGGGTAGTCATTACAGTGCCATTCCCTGCGAGTCCCACACGAGCTTGTCGTGACCCCGCGCGGCAGGTAGTGCAAGGGCATCTTTCCTCCTCCGGCACAAAAAAATTTAAAGACCACTGAGTGTTCCATTTTTTTAGGAATTAAGATTTTACATAATTTTTATTATTTTATGGACATTAAAGTGTATCTCTTTTCTTATATTGTTATTTTGTTCTAAAAACATTAGCCTTCTAGTTGCATCGTATTATAATATACCTATTTTACTTTAGTATACTCAATATTGGGTATGACGTAAAATTGTTCCAATAGTTTGGTAATGAAATATTGGAATATGTAACTTTTCAATGCTTGGTTGCCTTTTTTATTATTATCACTAAGAATAATCCTAAATCTGATCTTCCTGATTCTGTAGTATACAATAATTAGCTTTAGTTAGTGACTAAAAAATTTAAATATCCTGTATAGTAATGAAAAACATAGACTTACCAATGTTTTTTCCTTTGTCCATAGACGCAAGCATCGAATCATCAGCCCTTCCCGTCCGTCCGAAACCAATGGTGGCACCAGCATCTTGGCTTAACTGTCCACCGTAAAAATCTCCAAATGCCGTCGCAGTGCTCAATAACCCTGATCTATCTTGCAAGGCTGCTTTGGCCTTCTCAACACTCTGTTTCAGCTGCTCGAAGGTGGACTGATGAAGACGGTAAGGGGGCCACTCAGTAGCTGCCCAAGGTTCTTCTTTCAACGCACCTCGTTTCAATTCCAAAGCTCCGCCGTAGGAGCAACTGCTTTCGTACATCGCAGATTTGAGTCCGGCTCGGACTGTTGAGGTACACTTTAGTTCTTGCAAGTCGATTCTGAAGACAAAAATTTTTAAATTAGTAAGACGAGTTTTTAATTCGTGCTAGAAATAAAACAGCAAGTCAGAGGGCAGATTTCAGTTGTCATATCAAACCAAATTAAGCCATATCTGTTAAATTTTTTTTTTGTACTGACGTCTTAGTAGTAATGGTTTGCTGACGTGATAGTTTAGCGCTCTGAATATGCATACAACGTAACAACATAGTTTGAATGCTCAGATCATTGAAGAAAAGTTTTTTGAGAACATACTGACGCTTATGAAAAGGGATATTGAGAAGGGATATACGGAAAGGAGATAGGCTGTAAGATGACGGAGTATTAACAGAGCCGCTCACTATGTAAAAAAAGCACTGAGAACGTAAGTTATTTTATTAGTTACTGCTTGTATTACACTATGAATAGACATTAAAATAAAAAAGTGTTAACAGAATGGCTATAATCTCTGAACTACAATGAAACGGAATCTCTCATTAAAATACATTAAAGTTGAAAACGAAGTTGTAAACTTCAACACACAATCACACACAATCTGTAATAAGTTTATTTTTAACCAACTGTGCCCGCGACTTCGACCACGTAGAATAGTGACTTTGGGCAGAAGTTTTTGGATATATCTTATGGTTTATTTTGGATTACAAACCCTAAAATATAAATGAAATATGCAAACAGTCAGTATTATCAAATGCATCTGTTACGCCATGCGAATACGTACATTCAAACCTGTAAAGTCCAGCCTAAGCTAAACACAATTTCATATGATTGATGACATAAATCTGAGGTTAATTTAAATTGGTGGTTTAAAATTTCCGAAACTGATCATTTATAGCTTAAACTTTTTTTTCTAAAATTAAAGTAGCCTAAGTTACTCCTTGTTACATCAGCTATCTGCCAGTGAAAGTCCTGTCAAAATCGGTGCAGCCATTTCAGAGATTAGCCGGAACAGACAGACAGACAGACAGACAAAAATTGTAAAAAATGTTATTTTGGTATATGTACCGTATACATGTCCGAATTTACTTAGTAAAAAGTGGTTATTTTAATATTACAAACAGACCCTCCAATTTTATTTATTTGTAGTATAGATCATGCAATGAATTTTCTTACTTTATTTAAGTATTTATATTATTATTATTTCTCCTTTTACACAAACATAAACGCACGTGCGTGCTCCCACCCGTATAAACACACACTCTCACACACACACACACACACAAATTCGGGCGCGCACACTCTCACAATTACAAAATTGTTTTATTTTTTATTGGCTCTCCTTATGTCAACGGGGAGAGAGAAGAGGCCAGGAGTTCCATAGGACGGGCTTCTGCTCAGTTTGGACTCCTGTCTCCCTCTACTTCATTGAGCTACAATAATATTATGTCAGTCCAACCGATGCATTGGACCGGCGACCTTGTTAGAGTGGCTGGTAAGGACTGGATGCGAAAGGCGCTAAACCGAGAAGAATGGCGTGCATTGGAAGAGATCTACACTCAGCATTAGGTGGTTAAAGGCTGAAAAAGAGAAGAGAGAGAAAGAGAATATTATGTTAAAAATGGGACTTTCTCATTTATAATGCTATAGAAATTTTCGCAAGATGTTTTAATCAAGTCTTTCTTGGCTATGTATTTACACAACTACATTTACATTCACATACGATGCGGCACGCGTTTTTATGTTCTTTCCATTCCTGCGGTACAAGGCGTTTTACACCAGTCATAAAACTAGCACCGTGAAGGTACAGGGACTTATTATTAAGTCAGTAACGTTTAAATAAAATAATTTTTTAGCTTCATGGATAAAATTACAAATTATTTTGTCTTGAATATTAAAAATAATATCACTATTTGTCATCATCATCATCATCTAAGCGTAGTGTCCCGGTTGCAACCTAAACTACCGTTTCGGTGCCTGGGGTCCGCTTTCCGACTCTATCTACTCCACTTCGTACGGTCTTCAGCATCCCTGGTAGTGAGCCCATTGCCACGCATATCACCCTTTACGACGTCAAGCCAGCACTTTTTGGGTCTACCCCTCCTGCCGGGGCCCGGCGGAGGCAGCATGGCCAGACATTTATTTCCCACGTAATCACCCGGTTGCCGTAAAACGTGGCCATACCAACGGAGCCGACACTCCTGCAATTTATCCGCAATGTCACGGACATGAAGACTGCCGCGAATGCGGGAGTTCCTAACGCGGTCCTTCCGCGTCACTCCACAGATCCACCGCAGCATAAAATATTCATCTCCGTGACACGCAGCTCTTGCTTGTGTCGCTCTAACACCGGCCACGTTTCGCAGCCGTATAAAAGGACAGGCCTAATGATGGTCTTATAGACCTGTCCCTTCAACTTTACCGGCATCTTGGGGTCACTATTTGTATTATAACATAATTACTAGTCACAGTGTTAGCGCGACATGTCATGATGTTTCAGACCAGCTTTCGCACTCAACGCGACTTGTCTTTCCAGTGAAATGCGTAGACGATTCGGCTAACCTATTAACTCACATTCTCTGTATTGCATTACTTTCAACACTCGTCTAATATTCATTTAAATATTTTACAATGTCCGTTGATATAAACAAAGTCACTAATTGATACAAGCTGATAACATTTTACTTTTTATATTAATCAAACTCTCATTAATTTCTCCTAACATATTCAAATCAGGATAGTTCTAACTAAGTTTAAAATTTGAAGGTCTCTAGTTAAATTTTATTAGCAAAGCAAATCAAACTTACTTACAGATATTGGGCTCATAAAATAACACATTAAAACATTTGAATTAAAAATAATTACTACAGGCAACCTAACATTTATAGTTATTTAAATCTTAAACTATTTATTTGGAAATGGAGATTAAATAGTATTTATAAAAATTTATAAAATTGCACGTTTTTATAACGAAATGAAAAAGCAATTTATATTAAATCACGTTTGATTATAATTGTATCCACGTTAGATAACCAATATTGCTGAGAGTGTAGAAACGTGCAAATTTGTTAATCAATTTATTAGATAGATATTTTTATTATATTATATTTACGTTTTCATTACTATTTAAATTTATACTACTTTATCATTACTACTATACTAGTCATCCCAGTCGTCTACTATTAGTCGTCCCACTGCTGAACTCGTTCCCTGCCACGCTTGCCTAAGACGGATTGGCGGGTAAATGCATACAGACAATCCCAGTTTGCAGGTTTATCCTGTTGATGACACGGCAATTATTTTACATTAAAATTATTCGAATTAAAAAAAGTATAAGCCCCTGGCGTCACAAAAACTGTTTACTATTGAGTGAGCCGTCAGCCTCTCTGCTGTTAGACAACAATAAAAAATTGAGCGAATACACCCTAGTTTAATTCCCAGTGTCCAATTGTCAAACAAGTAACAAACGGTATTAAAAGAGTAAATATGTTAACCTAAGACAACACCAACCGTGAACCCAGAACAGCGTAGTGACTTGTAACGTAAATAAAACGTTGCTAAGATTAGGCTTAGTATAATAAATAATATATAAACAATCGCAAATGCACATATGACATAGAATGGGATTTCAGTACAACCTAGACCCAGCTAACACTAAGATGATTAATAGCTTTTGTATATTCTGAAATCTGAACGCTACAGAATTTAGAATACTTCGAATCGAATTGAAAGTAGCTATTTGGATCGATTTTGCAGCGTTCTTATTTATTAATAAGTAAAATTGAATGCTTATTTGATTCTAGATTAGCATCTAATAAAATAGAATCAATTGTAATATTATCTTATGAGGGCTAATAATTAGGTAATGCCAATGCGTTTATAATTTCTCCAATAAGTTTAATTCATTTTGATATGTAATTTATATTATTGTATACTATATTTTACATATCTTTAATATCTCCATAAACACGTTTTTTATCCGTACAGAGACGGAGAAAGAGTACTAACCTCTGCGGCTGGGGTCGGCCTGTCGTAAAAGGCGACAAAACAACCCACTCTAGCTACGTGGTAGGGCCCCAAGCCCGTCTGGATGAAGACCACCTTTGGTCTTAAGTATGCCGCCATAGTAACTTTGTATTGTGTTCCGGCATTAGTGACCCAAGTTCCTGTACCCTTATGAGACAGCAGCGTGTTCGCGATGCCACTGGCGTTGCAAACACCCATAGGCGAGGGTAACTGCTAAATTCTAAGCGGGCTGTCAGCCTGTATACCGTCCTACAACAATAAAAAAAAAACACATTGACAACACCAAAGGGTATTAATATTGGTTTAAGAAATAATATTTATTTACTAAATGTATAAATTGCTAAATGATCTTTTCAGAAAATTAAATTTAAGTCATTTGTTCATTGCAAGCGGTCTAATTATAAATATTACATGTGTACTATTTTTTAAAATTTATACTGACTTATGCGATTTAGATATAATTAAAAATTAAATATACGTTCAGTTATTGTATTTGATATAACACTGACTTTATACAAATGGTTACAACGTTTTAATAAATGAGAAAATATGTAATTGGTTATATATTTATATTGGGCTTCTTATAAACTAATTTTTAAATAAAAGTAGTCTAATTAAAAAAAACTTTATGTACAATATAAATAAAATTAATATTAACAAAACATATTGTTTATAAAAAAATAGTGGCGACGAATATATTTATTTCACTTACCTAGCATCGGCACCTCGCTTTCCTTTCGGATGCTTTAAATCTTTCATAGCGTTTTCGGTGGTGACAATTTTCGTCATCTTGTGTTTAGTTACGTACCAATTTTTAACTGAATTTTTTACCGCACTTTTTTATTAATTTTATGTGTAATAACAATTTAACAACCACAATACTTTTTCAAAAAGTTTGTTAGAAAAAAACTTATTGTCATTGTTAATTAATTAATCAGTGAAAATATTAAAATTATTTGTAGCAGTGGTTTGAGTGACGCGTCGTTTGCCTTATCTAGGTTTATTATAAGTGACCATTTCACCGTGTCCTTTGGTTGGCACTGACGAGACTGAGCCGTGCGCGCATCTCAAATTGAAAGCATCCGGCACGAGGGAAATATGTCGTACAATCAATTTATATATTTCGAGCACACGGTTACACAGCAAAATACTGGAGTGTAGAAAAATAAGGCTTTATAATTCGCATAAAATAATAATAAAAATAATATTTTATTCAGTTATGATACTCAAATTATTAATTTGACGTGCTTTAGCGCTCAACGAAAGGAATAATTTGAGTTTTGAATACTAAAACTCTCTCACAACTTTACAAATTAGATATATGGCATGAACACCAAGTCTTTTAACCATCTGAACGCAGACACAATTGCTATACGCAAAATGCAGACCGAAATATGTATTATAACAACTTATTCTCGCTTCCATGACACACAATGAATACCTGTAATTTTTTCTAAATTAAATAAAATGGTAGCTCACTCCTATTACAGTCGGGGAACAGTCTAGAGGTCTCCGGTTTGAATCTCATGGTGGCATGCACCGTCCAGGCATTTTCTCGGCATATGTGTGTATTATAGAATATTATTATGTATCGACAGTGAAAGAAAACACCATGAGGAAACCCGCATACCAAGATCACCGGTATCTGTAACTCGCCATTTCGCCGAGGACGTGGTGGATATAATGTCCACTCTTATTTTAGAAAACATGACCTCACTTATGTATATGATTAGTTAGGCTTTCTCTTTTTCAACCTATTTAAACAATTTAGTAATTAGTTTTTCCTTTTCAATTACTTCCTTTTTATAATAACCTAATATTGTAAAATATTTAATTATGTTTTATATACTATATTGGCTTACAATCTAGACCTATATTACGCTGTACCTATACTATGACCTATTTTTAAGATTGTAATCTGTTTGTATACCTTATCAATAAATAAAAAAATAAACTAATGCGAAAAATCTGAAAATTTGGAAAACCTTAGAGGAGGCTTTTGTCTAGAGACAAGCTGTTGAAGATTATAATAAATTGTCGAGTAAAACTCAATTTTATATTTATATTTTATTTAAAAAAAAACTAATATTAATTAGAAACACAGCAATAATCGAGTGAAAAACAAAATAGAATTAATTAATTTTATTTTTAATTCTTAATCGTTCATATTTAATTCTAATATTGTTATTTGAAAAAATAATTATATATTTCCTTCAAATTAATAAATAAACAAATACACACATTTCTCCGTGCAGGGGCGCACACTGGGGATTTTTGTATGAAGGTGAGGAAAAAAATATATTTGTCAAAAAATGTAGTGATTTCATCACAAATTTAGTTTTATTTATATAGTAATAATACACAAAAGTAATCAAAATAAAGAAAGTTAGAGAAATGTATATCGTTACCTACAACGTAAAAAGTCCTAACAAAATATTTTTTTCTTCATACACCTGAAATTGATTAAAAATGTAAAAACAGATATGAGACAATGTATTAGTAGTGATTTCCAACTGTGGGAAAGTATGGCTAAAATTGCAGGTCCAAATGTTTGGAGAAAAAAGGGATTATTGTTATATGTTAATAAAAAAAAACAAAAAAAAAACTTAAGTCTCTGCAGAGTTTATTCTTTCAGTTTTAGTATACTGAAATATCCTACTTTAAATAAAAAATAAAAAGAAAAACGTTAGCTCACATAATAAAATAATATTCGTTTTGAAATTCTTAGGTTTAAATTAAGTTGGTTCGGTTAAACATACAAGTACTGAGTTTGAGACGGCTATAAAAAAAACTAGCAGTCAGATCGGAGTAATTATTTTAGATTTGATTGTACCATTTAGTCTAAAACTTCAAAATATCACTGCATATTGCATGAAGAGTATGTTGACAATTTGACTTTTTTCCGCGAAATCCCCAGTGTGGGGCGGAGTAAGAATACTAATCCCTGCGGCCGGGTCTGTCTATCGTAAAAGGTGACAAAACAGATCACCCTAGCTACGTAGTACATCCCCAAGCCCATCTGGATGGCAACTACCCTTTGTATCAAGTATGCCGCCATAATAACCGTGTATAGTGTCCCAGCATTAGTGAGCCTGGTTCCGGTACCCCTAGTGTCGCAAACATCCTTAGGCGACGGTAACTGCTAGCTGTTAAGTGGCCCGTTAGCCTGTCGACTGTTCCTCAGCAATAAAACAAAACACTACTGTACTAGATAACTTGATTAGCCATTGATTTAGAGGACATACTTCCACTTCAGACTTCAAGCCAACGTTTAGCGTTAAGCCACACCTTGGGCTTTATATCTAAAAATTCCTAACCATATCCTTCATAGTCATGCCTGGTATTGTGGTTATATTGTTTGATCTCCTGGGGCTGACGGCCCGCTTAGAATTTAGCAGTTACCATCGCCTTTGCTTGTTTGCAACGTATAAGGGTACAGGAACTTGTGTCACTAATGCCGGAACACAACACAATGTTATTATGGCGGCATACTTAAGTCCAAAGGTGATCGCTATCCAGATGGGTTTGGGGCCCCACTACGTAGCTAGGGTGGGTTGTTTTGTCGCCTTTATAAGACAGGCCGACCCTGGCCGCAGAGGTTAGTATTCTTTCGGCGTCCCGTTACGGATAATAACCATTCGATTATTGTATGCAATTTTAGTTTATTCTTATACATCGCCTGGTTTAAACTTTTCACGGCAAAATTGTTAAATAAGTGCATGAGTATAATATAATAACTTCTGAATTTTCTATAATCTTCTGTGGTTTGACCAATGGTGTTTATTCGCGTATTGTTTTATATTACTAATTTATACAAAATAGTATGATAAAATAATATGATGATGGCAACAAAAGTTTTTATTATGTACTACCGTTTATCATGTATTTTTATTTCCGGTAATTTGAGAACAAAATATAGTCATTACTATAAAACGGCATTCTTTGAATTTCATTATTGAAGTGTTTCGTATTAAAGGTCCTATTATATTTAAATTTTGAAAGCCTCTTTTAATTTGAAAATTAATATGTAATACATCATCAACTTTAAGTAAATTTGTTTCTAATGTAGTCCAGCCGGCTCCATTACGCCTGCGCGATATTTTTTTTCGTCTCGGGGAAAAACCTCTCTTGACGGGTTCCCCCGGCCCGGGGGGACCGAGGGATATGTGGGACTCCGGGGAAGATGTTCAGCCATCCGACTACCCACTAAAAACCCCCGCTGTTCTCCTATCGCCTACGCCCGGGCCTACGGATATGTGGCCTGCCGATCTCGTGGCCCGGGCCAGCGCCGGCCCGCCCTTTGTCTCAAGGCGGGCCTCTTCTGAAGGGGGTGCGATATGTGTTATGCGTTGCCAACCGTTGTTATTTCGGGAAGAAAGAAATCTAAGTCGTAAATTGTGAAGTTGTGCTACTAATTTATTTTGTTATTTTTGTTGTGTTATATTATTATGCAACATAGTCTACTTCATCCGTCGACGGGGCATGATATATCCGTTGTCCACTTGAACACACAAAAAATTTCAGAAGTCATAGTCATAACTTTAACAGATTTTAAAAATCAGATATATATATAGAATAGATCAATAAACTGTTAATTTTCACCATAAATAAACCTACTTATTTCTTTCTGCCCTTTTTCCTATTATGTAAAAGAACGGGAGAAACTTTCCCATCTCTATTAGCCGTCATCTTAGGTTTCGCGCCTTTTTTGCAATGTCATCTTTTGTGTAATCTATTCTTTGGTTTAATCCGCCTTCTGTGTCTCGCCACACTCATTTCGAGCATTTTCCTTGTAACGTGGCATTCCTCTGCGCGTTATATGGCCATACCACGCTACTCTGTTACTTTTTAAATAATTATGTTAATTTCCGTAACTTCACACATCCATCTCAGTATCTGTATCTATGCCGTATACCATCTCAGAATTTCGATCTTTTAACAATACAACAGGCCTTGTTATGTTCTTATATTTTTGACTTCGATTTGTAAATTATTATCCACAATTATTTCCAAATTAATATCCACTTACGGAATAGCCTTCCTCGCATCGATCGATCGATGCTTCCTCGTATTTCTACTATATGATACAACACATTGTTTTAGTAGACGTTCATGTGTAAATGCGTAGACCTTGTCACGAAGAAGAGGGCAGAAGAAGATGGAAGATGGAAAGAAAAGATGTTGCGTTGAGAGAGAAAAAAACTAGTGGATATAATGCTGGATATAGGAAGGATTTCAATGCGGCCATATCGGCGGTTTTATTTCTCTACAGCTGTCGGATATTTCAACAAGTACCGGCTAAGATCATCCAACCGTTCCAAAAATTGTTCCGAACAAACAGCCAGGCTTATTTTGTCAAGAACATGCCTTTCAACAAAAATCTTTATAGTTTCAATAAATAAAAATTATAATGATTTTTAAAAACATATTTATATAATATATTTATTTTTTAAGTTAAACTATTTTATTATTGCTAGTTTTAGATGGATTGTTTTTATTATAATCCGTATATCGTATGACGACCATGGCGTAACAGCTGATGCACTTCGATGCGCTCGCGGAATTTACGAGTTCGATTCCCGACTCTCGTCTGGGTGTTTGTATATATTATGTATTTATTTTTAATAAAGAAAATAATAAATATAGTTCGTTATCGAGTACCCATAAGTGCTATTCTATTTCCAGTATATTTGTTTATTTATTAATATTTATTTTACATTTTATATTATTTCCAATAATATTTGTGACTTCACATAGATCTTCTGTCATAAACAGGTTTAAAATGTAAAACAATTTAAATATTTTTTTTATTGCTGTAGGACAGCAGACAGGCTGACGGCCCGCTTAAAATTTAGCAGTTACCGTCACCTATGGGTGTTTGTAACGTCAGTGGCATCGCGAACACGCTGCTGTCCCATATGGGTACAGGAATTTGGGTCACTAATGCCGGAAAATAACACAAGGTTATTATGGCGACATACTGAAGACCAAAGGTGGTCGCCATCCAGACGGGCTTGGAGCTCTACCACGTAGCTAGGGTGAGTTATTTTGTCGGCTTTTACGACAGGCCGACCGCGGCCGCAGAGGTCAGTATTCTTTCTCCGCCCCTGCACGGATAAAAATTACAATTTAAATTAAATGTTAAATTATACATAGTCAAGTTTTATTTATTGTATATATTATTTAATATATACTATTTACACGTATTTTTAAAAAAGTTTATATATTGAATCTATAAGAGAAACCTTCAGTAACAAGTACACGGGACATATCAACCAATGAAACGGAAATATTAGCCTTGCCGAACGTGGGCGCTCAAGCCAGCGGCGCGCGCGCCACTTAGTCGCAGGATGCGTGCGGATTACCTTATTACATCATGCGAAAACCGACATCCGTTGAGCCGACAATCGCACAGGTGACGACAAAACAATCATCCATACAAATACGGATGATTGTTTTATTATTTATTATACATGACCTATATCAATATATCATTTGGACTAAAATAGACGCGATCGGTTCATTGTAAACGTAAAGAATAAATAAGTAAAATACATAAGTAGTCTAGTCAACATTTTTTTTTAAAAAAGTAGTTCAGCAGGCTGTTATACGGTCCATCCAATAGCAGGTGATCGCAGTCACCTATGAACGTCTGCAAGTCTTTTTTGAAAGCCCGCATGTAGTGCTGCGATGGGAAAACCAGCCAGAAGTTCATTATAAATCCGGAGGGTAAGCAATATGAACGTTTTTGGCGATGTGGAAGTATCGAAAATTTTATATTTTTTCAAAATATTTTTATATGTAAATAATATTTTCTTGTAATGTAGTTTAGTCTAACATTTTTGCTTGGCCCTTAAGTGTTAAGAAAAATAATTTATCTATACTACTATTATAAAGAGGAAAGATTTGATTGTTTGTTTGTTTGTTTGTTTGTTTGTTTGTTTGCTTTGAATAGGCTCCGAAACTACTGACCCGATTTAAAAAATTCTTTCATTGTTGGGAAGCTACACTATCCCCGGGTGACATAGGCTATATTATATTTTCAAAAAAATTAGGGATCCTTACTAAAACTCGAATAATGTAACCCAAAGTGTAAAAAAATTACCTAAAATATTATTTAAATCGCGTGCGTTGCGAAAACTATTGATGATAGAATAAAATAATGTACTACGACTTTGCAGAACACATCATTATTTACAAAAAGTGTCGCGACAGCATATGTCTAACTATTATAGTTATGCCACAATAAGTGTTCTTTTATTTTAAAAATTTAATTGAAATGCCGCCCCTAGAAAAGACTCTTTATTTGGATCTTGGTATTAATCCTTATCAAAATAAATTACTTCATATTCAAAACTGTTTCAATACCTTTATATAACTTTTTGAATTATTCAATTCGGATATTCCATTCGAAAGATATCACGAGTTTAAAAATGTAAGTATTAGAAAAATGTTGCGTGGTAGCCGCTCACCCTGTTCGGCTAGCTAGGCAGCACCTTATGCAATGTAGGCGTGCGTCACTGGGGTTTTTACAAAAATTAGAATACTTATTAAAAAATAACGAAAAATAAATAAAAAGTAATAACAAAAAAAATCATTAAAATAAAAGCTCATAGAAATAATAATATTCAAACTTTCTTTATAATTTTATTTTTTTAGTAACCTGACGCAAATAGAAGGGTTTGCCCTCAGGGGCGCTCCTCTGTCCGAGGAGTGCACGGGTGTGCGTACCCGAGGTGCCCGAGCATCCGTCGCTTCACTCCCCTCTTCGTTCGAGGCGACAGAGTCCTACCTTTCTTTCCGTCTACCTCTTACATCCTTTCCAACTTAGCTCTCTGTTCGTGGCGTGGTCCCCGGTGGGATGATTGCGAATACTGATTGGGGTCCCGGGTTCTACCCTGGGACCTGATTTGTTAGTCGAAACCATGCCTATTTCGACTGCGCCTGCACAGAGTGTTCATGGGGCGGGAATTGCATCCTCGCTGTCGGTTGGTCTTGCTGGGCCGGCTACGACGTCAGGCGACTCTGCTTTTTCTGGAGTGTCGTCTGGTAGTCGTACCCACGCCTGACTAGCACGCGACGGGGATGCGAGTCCCGTCCGGAATTGACCGCGGACCTGTCACTCCCGGCCCTGGTTCTGTCCATGGTCGGGGGCGATCCTGGATGGACGGCCGTCGCCTCCTTTTGCGAGGCAGTAGTGTCTGCAAGGGAGGCGGCGGAACGGGAGCGGGAGTCCGCCACCGCACTCCCCTCCCGCCAACGTAGGCCGCGTCGTCGGCGCCGGAGGGCGGGCAACGATCTCCGGCCGACGTAGAAAACGGCCGCGGGCGGCCCCTCGGGGGAGGATCCGCCGCCCGCACTATTGCCGCGAGGGAGAAGGCCGCGTGCTGTTCCACAGCCCCCCTCAACTCCTAGAGTTGTTACAAGAGAGCGCCGGGGGGACGAAACCCTGACCCCCTGGCGCCAGCACTTTAGAAGGGGCCCGCTTTAAGGCAAAGCGTGGGCCGGCGCCGGCCCGGGCCACGAGATCGGCAAGCCATATATCCGTGGGCCCAGGCGTAGACGATAGGAGAACAGCGGGGTTTTTTAGTGGGTAGTCGGATGGCCAAACATCTTTCCCGGAGTCCCACATATCCCTCGGTCCCCCCGGGCCGGGATAACCCGTCAAGAGAGGTTTTTCCCCTAGACCGAAAAAAAATAGAAGGGTTTAATTTTTAATTTTTTGTTAAATACCCATGCGAAGCTGGGACGGGCTGCTAGTCGGTCATAAGTTTGTATAAGTTAAAAAAAACCCACCTGTTTCCTTACCCTGACATTGGCAAAATCAGTGCCTAAAGCGTTGGAGCCACAAATAAAATAAACAAGAAGATGAATTTCATCCTCATCAGATATTACATACACTACAAATAAATTTTAAATGACTTAATAATCACATGGATTCCCCTTTCCATATAAGTCAAGTATTCCTGAGGTGTCTCCGTTTTAATTCAAGGCAAGAGTCACCTTTTTTATTACCTTCAACAAAATCAAATCTTGCAAGAAACACTCTTTTACATAGATCTTGTCTTGACTATGTATCTATAATAAATTTTACACCAGTGTAGACGTTTTTTTCTCTAACATTCTAAATCAAAAATAATAGAATAATGCAAATGACTAAATTTGAATATCTCAATTTTTATGTTTAATGTATTTTATATTTTTAGTTTATGACATTACTATTATTGTGTTGGATGAAGCAATAATGTGTAATTGTGATTTATTGTAATTATATGTTTCCCAAATAAATAAATAAATAAAAATATAATTTCTGATATACTCTTATTATTTATCACGTAACGTAATTCCCCATAAATATATCATCACTCTATCATGTTAGTCAGTCTATTCGTTTTTTTATTGCTGTCGAGCACCAAACAGGCTGACGGCTTACTTGATAACCAGTTAAGCTTATGCATGTTTGCGACGCTAAGGGTGCCGCTAATACGGTGCCGTTCGCGCAGTGGAACTGAAACCTGGGTCATTAATAAGCGCAAGATTATTATGGAGGCATGAATTTTTTAAGCTGCTTATTTCCTAACAGGGCTAGGTTTGTTATTTTTAATATAATTTAATATTAATATGTCATATGTTATAGGGTATATTTTTCCGACTTTTAATTTACATTTTATTATTTAATTTATATATTTTAATTTTTAGTGACCACTGGTGTTTATCATCTAGACAAGCTTGGAGCTCTTGATTTTTTTTATTACTGTAGGACAGCAGACAGGCTGATGGTCCACTTTAAATTTAGCAGTTAGCGTCGCCTATAGATGTTTGTAACGGCAGTGGCATTGCGAACATGCTGCTCTCCCATAACAGTACAGAAACTTGGGTCACTAATGCCGGAACACAACACAAAGTTATTATGGTGGTATACTTAAGACCAAAGGTGGTCCGCCATCCAGACGGGCTTGCAACCCTACCACGTAGCTAGGGTGGGTTGTTTTGTCGCCTTTTACGACAGGCTGAACTCGGCCACAGAGGTCAGTATTCTTCTTCCGTCCCTGCGTAAAGAATTTTTCTAAATTTCCTCTTACAGTCTCAAAACGCCTCTTTTTGTCGCTTTCATATATACCTAGTCAGGTCATAAATTCTGTCACATGTTTAATGTAAAATAATTGTAACAAGTTTATTCATTATGTAACCATTCATATACCAAAATGAACTTAACAAAACATAGATTCTTATGACATTAAAGTTTATTCAAAATGACCTCCGTGATTTTGAATACAGGCCTTCAATCTGCGCGGCCAGTCGTCTATCGCAGCACGAACGAGGTCCATGTCAATATCGGCGGCTGCCTTAATCAAAGATGTCTTGAGTGACTCCAAATTGGGATGAGGCTTTGAGCACGCCTTTTCCTCCAAGTGTTGCCATATCTTGTAATCTAACGGATTCAAATCTGGACTGGAGGAGGGCCAGTCTTCGTGCCGGATGAAGTCGATTTCACGCGCCGCCAGCCAGTCTTGTGTGCTCTTCGCTCTATGAGCTGGCGCCGAATCTTGTTGGAATACCCAGTGCCTGTTATTGAACATGGTATGAGAAACAGGTTCCACAAGGTTCGTCAGGACTGTATTTTGATACACAACAGCATTCGTTTTTACACCTTTCTCACAAAAATGTACCTCTGTTAAGCCCCAATAAGAAACTCCCAACCATACCATGAGCGAGGATGGAAAATGACCTCGTTGGACACGTGGAATACGGTTGCTCGCTTCTTCACTACTATGTGCGTACACCTTATCATTTTGTTTGTTGTAGCTCTCTTCTACGGTAAACATTTTTTCATCCGAAAAAAGAATTTCCCGATATTTTTTTCCCGCGTACCGCTTCAACAAAGCGCGGCATCTCTTCAGTCTCAGGTCCATTAGACGAGCATTCAAACGATGTCCTGTTTTTCTTCGATATGCCCGAAGCCCTAAGTCTTCATTTAACACCCTTTTCATCGTGGTTCTGCTTAACCCCATTTGAAGGGCCAACAGTTTCTGCTTACGTTTGGGATTTCTTTGAATTCGTGCCTTCACAGCTTTTATCACTGCTGGAGCCCTAACAGACCGAGGGCGACCACTTCTTGACCTGTCATCTACACTAGAGTCTTCATTGTATCGTTTGATGGTACGATAAACGAATCTTTTGGTTATATTCAAATTTTTCAGTATGTTAAAAATTTGAATTGGCGCGTAACTGCAACGATGCAACGCAATAACTGCAACACGGTCTTCTTTAAGCGTCCACTCCATATTTAAAAATGAGTAAAATTCTTTCTAAAATTCTAAAGTTCTATTTTCATGAACAATTCGAAATTCGAATTCAATAAACTTTTTTGTGGCCAGCATTCTAAAAGAAAAGTTTTTACTGTGTGACAATACTTATGACCTGACTAGGTATATTGCTTAGAATATATTCAACATGCCTACATCTATACAAATAAATAAAATTGGAGGGTCTGTTTGTAATATTAAAATAACCGCTTTATACTAAGTGCATTCGGACGTATACACGATACATATACCAAAACAACTTTTTTACAATTTTTGTCTGTCTGTATGTCTGTTTGTTCCGGCTAATCTCTGAAATGGCTGCACCGATTTTGACGGGACTTCCACTGGCAGATAGCTGATGTATCAAGGAGTAACTTAGGCTTTGTTTATTTTAGAAAAAGAAATAGTTTTTGTTAAAAATGATAAGCTTCGAAAATTTTATATTCCAATTTAAGTTGACCTCAGATTTATATCAATAATCATATGAAATAGGGTTCAGCTTAGGTTGGACACTGTAGGTTTTGTTTCTAATTTAACATGGCGTAACAGTTTCATTCGATAATACTGACTGTTTGCATATTTCATTTATATTTTAGGGTTTATAGGGTTTGTAATCCAAAATAAACCATAAGATATATCCAAAAAATTCTGCCCAAAGTCATTATTCCACGCGGACGGAGTCGCGGACACAGCTAGTGTTATATATACTCGTATGTAGCGTGGACGTGGATAGCCATGTCCACAGAAATTGCGATTTTGCGCTCGATTACCCGGCAGACAAGTTGCCGGCCCCGTCCCGAAGCTAGAGCATATAATATATTACGTCTTTGCTCTTACACGGTCTGTCTGCTCAATGAAGGGAGCCAGATCGATAGTGAACAATGATTTAGAAATCATTGAGTAATCAATTTAATCGATAAAAATAAAATATAAATAAATTTACTGGGACCGTCCGCACAGCGCTATATAGACCTAAAGTATGTGTTATGAGTACTAGATTAACTTATATTTTTTTATATATTGGATTTAGGTAATATTTCAATAAAACTCCTATTAGATTTCTTTATAAACACGATATAGAATTGACATTAGTATTTAATACACAAGAGAAAAAGACAACAATGCCTCCAGCGGGAGAAAAACTTAACTTAACTTACACATTTACAAAGACAGTTTGCAACAAAACGTTTACAAAGACACTTATACTTTATAAATTTATTTATTCAATATTATAGCTATAGTTCAGCAGACAGACAAACGAACCACCCTGGTAGATGGTTACAGTCGCCTATGGACGTCTGCAACACCAAAGGTATTACCAACGCGCTGCCGGCCTCGAAGAAAATTTATAAGATAGCCGACCACGCCCGCTCCGCTGGGCGATTAATTTGTATTTGTTTTTCAATAAGCAGTATCCTTTTTTACTTCTAATACCTCCAAGAATATGTGTACAAAGTTTCATGATAAAAGGTTAAGTAGTTTTTGCGTGAAAGCGTAACAAACTTACTTTCACATTTATAATATTATAAGTATGATATATAAACAGCCAGACGCGAGACGGAAATCGAACCCGTGACCTCGGAAAGCTTATCGAAGTAACGGCTAACGTCTCTCGTCTGGGTGGTTATGTCTAATATGTATTTATTTACAAAAGTAAAGTATATAAAACATATAGCACATCAGTTGTCTAACACTCATACGTTGTCTACATATTATTATTGCTTATTTATTATTCAGACCATTAATATGTTCTATTTCTGTCCGTGCAGGGGCGGAGAAAGAATACTAACCTCCTACCCTAGCTACGTGGTAGAATATTTTATCGAGAGAACGATTTGCACCCAAATCCCCAAAGCTTAGGCGTTGGTATTATTGGTATTACGCTTAGGTAATTTTTGTGTCTACTGCGGATTTTATAATTTTTGTTAAAAAAATTTTATTTCATAATTTTATATGGTTATAATCTACTAATTAAAACATGCTTAAATAAATCAATTCTGTCAAAAGTTATGCGTGGTCATAGATATAATCAGTGAGTGAACAATAAATCATTCTCTGTTTACGTAACCTTAAGGTTATAAATATTTTTGCCCGTCTGGATGGCGACCACCTTTGGTCTTAAGTATGCCGCCATAATAACCTTGTGTTGTGTTCCGGCATTAGTGACCCAAGTTCCTGTACTCTTATGGGACAGCAGCGTGTTCGCGATGCCACTGGCGTTGCAAACACCTATAGGCGACGCAACGACTGCTCTCCTACGCAATAAAAAAAAAGGGTTAGTATTTTTTTTCCAAATTTTTATGGGACCACCTTTAGGGTACCTATAACCCTTTCTAATAATAATAATTTTTATAATCAGACTACTCTGTTAAAAATTGGGCGTGGTCATACATAAAAAAAGAAAAAAAAATATATTCGCGTTGAATTGATAACCTCCTCCGTTTTTTGGTCGGTTAATAAAATAATTTAAATTTACCGACTGTGAAGGAAAATAAGAAAAAGCCTGCATACCGAGGTCTGGTAAGTTTTACATGAAAATTCGCCTTGTTATCAGCTAAATTAAATAAAGTATCTCAGTAATAAAAGGATTCAAATTAGAAGAGGTTGTCTCTTGGTTCCAGGAATATAAGTAAGCAATCGACAAATGAGACATTATTTTCCAATTGAAGAGTTGACTGGCTCATGGGGTTACCAAATTGTCTGGTACAATCTTTATGGACGACTAAATATTAAGAGGGAAATAATTTATTCAAGTATGTGTTCAAGTGTTAAAACACCGTGTGATACAATTCCTACCCAGCGTGGGGAACTACACTATTGGAAAAAATTAAAGGATAAAAATGAAATACTTTCTATACTCTACATGAATTTGAAAAAAGGTATATTGGTAGCTTTTCTGAAATTCAAGGACTGCATCAAAAAAAGTAGAGTACCATTAATGTCAAGTTTGCCTTCATGGTTCAATATGGCCAAAAACATACAAATACTATCATTTTTAACGAAGATATAGCTATCCGAAATATCGATAAAAATGTTTATCATTTAAATTTTTCCGCTACTGTAATCTTTTAAAAGTAAAGTACTAGCGAAAAAATGTTATCAGTTAGTTACGGATAGTTTTTAAACGGCCGTCATTTGTTAGTCAAATATTTGTAACATCAACATGCATGGAATTTGCATATAGGTATAAATCCTTGCCTACTGCACAACTCAAGTCACCCCATCCCATCGCCTGCCACCTGAATAATTTTCGCATACATCACTATGACATTAATTATTGTAAGTTACAGGGAAATGAAATCGGAATAATAATCAATTAGATCTATTAACAATAACAGCAGTGGCACTGCTGCTGGGCTGGGGCTTCCCCCAGAGATCGGAAAGTATATCGCTTGTCCAAGGCGGATTGCTAGCTTACACATGCCTGTGTATGTATATGAAATGAAGATTCCCTCACAATATTTTTCCTCATCATCGGTATTATGTATTAGTATATTATGCACATTGGGGAGGAAAATTAACTTTTTTTAATATTTATTATTATTGTGGAACCATCCACAGGAACAGTATTAAGTGGGCTGTCAGACAGGCTGACAGCCCACTTAATACTAAACAGTTACCGTCACTTATAGATGTTTGCGACACTAGAGGCACCGCGAACACGCTGCTGTCCACATTAGGGTACTGGATCGAACCTGGGTTACTAATGCCGGAACACAACGCAAGGTTGTTAAGGCTAAATTAAGCTTGGGACCACACCTCGTAGCTAGGGTTGTTGTACCTCCTTTTACGACAGGCTGACCTCGGCCGTGGGGTTTAGTATACTTACTCAGCCCCTGCACGGAGGAAAACTAACTTATAATGACTAGCAAAAATGTTATGCTAATCGCTATTTCAACTTAGGGTTGCCATAAAAACCTAGGCCCGAGTTCTTCTGAGCTCTCAGTGAGTGCAAAATAATAAAAATATATTGTTTATATATTGAATTGAGTTACGCATAGTTTTCAAATTGCCGTTTTAGCTTTGAAATCAAATTTAGGCAAATATCTCTACTTAATACTAATGTTCAGTACAAGCCATGGATACCAAGAATCAGAAGAAGATTTGATCTAATGTAAGTACTTCACAGTGACTCCAGACTCTTAACCTTTGGATGCCACGGATGTTGGCACTTGATATGATAGTCCCAAGTATAAGCTGCTTCTTATTGATACAACGCTCAAAACTTTTTGAAACAAGCGATAAAAATATTTCAATGAAATAAATCTTTGTCTACTTCTCGAATTTCTTATAGTCAGACTTCTATAAACCAGATATTCTATAGTAATAATACCTTTGTGGTAATACTATGGGTGTACAATAAAAAGTGATAATGAGTGTAACGCAATTATCTTTTTTTTTTTTTTTTTTTTTATTGCGTAGGACAGCAGACAGGCTGACAGCCCGCTTAGAATTTAGCAGTTACCGTCGCCTATAGGTGTTTGCAACGCCAGTCGCATCGCGAACACGCTGCTGTCCCATAAGGGTACAGGAACTTGGGTCATTAATGCCGGAACACAACACAAGGTTATTATGGCGACATACTTAAGACCAAAGGTGGTCGCCATCCAGACGGGCTTGAGGCCCTACCACGTAGCTAGGGTGGGTTGTTTTGTCGCCTTTTACGACAGGCCGACCCCGGCCACAGAGGTTAGTATTCTTTCTCCGCCCCTGCACGGATAAAATTAATATTTTATTATTAAATTAATGTTACATTATTTTTCACCTTTCAGGTTTACACACTTTGTATATCTTTTTTCTAAAGTTAAATCCCTTTTAAATAAAATCTTCTTGATCCCTTGAAAAATCGTGTACCGTGGCGACTACTGTGTCATCACCTTCAAATTTATGGTGAGATGTTTCTTTAACCGTGGAAATATGTAAAAATCACTAGGAGCTTGGTCCGGTGAATATGGAGAATGCCATTAATTTGAAGCCGACTTCTTGAACGGCAGCCATCGCAACTCTGTACTTCTACGCGGGAGCGTTAACTTGGTGAAACAAAACAACTTTAGCGAGTTTACCACGCCGTTGCTTGCGTATTTCCTCTCGCAACTTTGTTATTTGTCCTGCGTGCAAAGTCCCCGTAATAGTAGCTCTATAATTAAGGTATTAGAACATTACCACCCATTGGCTGTCCCAGAAAAATCAGCCCATGATCTTACCGGTGGATGGAATTGCCTTAAATTTCTTCGGAGTTGGAGATGACGGTCTCTTCCAAGTCATGGACTGTTTTTTCGTTTCCGAATGAATCGAGCCAAAAATCGGGCAAGATCTTTTTTATTCTGAGCACCCTGTTTATTCTGTGATAAGCTCAATACGGTTACAAACTGGAAACTTTAAATGGCACCAGAATAAAGTTAATAAAAGTTTCGATATAATTATTTTGTCTTTAAGCTTAGCTGAATTACCTGGTGGTGTCATGAAACTTAATTATCATATTTTTAATTCTACAAATTTCAATTGACAAATGGATAATTTAAATTATTAATTTTTAATTTAAAATGTTTATTTATTGTGAATTTTGTTATTTGATATTATTTTTAAAAATTACATACTTTTATGTTAAATTTTGCCAATAATAAACTCATTTCGAAATATTATTTTAGATAATGGTTTAATTTGATATATAAAATATTCATAATCTTTAATTAAGCTTTCGGTTATTGTTGAAACTCGTTTTACGCATTGTATATGTTTCTATGATCGTTTTGGTAATTAAACGATTGATTCACATATTAAAAACAGCTCGCATTCCACGTGCTCAGGCTCTTAAACGAAGACAGTCTATACAGTCGGTTACGTGTATACAGTTGACGTGTATACAGTTGACGTGTATATAGTATGGGTATGCTGGTTTCCCATTATGTTTTCCTTAATGTTCCTACATTATAATTAAATGCAAGTGAGAAAAGCTCGAGGTACCTAGTAGTGGTATCAAACTAATCTAGAATAACACAATGGCATGCACTACATAAGAAGTTTTTCAAATGTGCATAATTGCCACGTACCGACGGTGAAAAAAAAACACCATGAGGGAAGGAGCGTGTAATCTGCTAATCCATTTTGGACAAGGGTGGTGGTAGTGTCTGGTCTCTCAAGGGGGAGGCCCGAGCCTAGCTGTACGCTACGGGCTGTTTTTATATTATTATGACAAAAAATCACCTGAAAATTGAACCAGCGACTATGGCGTCACTAAACTGTCTGATTACCGCCTATCTGTGGTAAACAGATCCATCCATTTTATGTTAAAGTTAAAAAAATGAATGGTGGTAGAATATATATAATTTGAATGATTATACACCACATAATACCCGTTAAAAGCCGTATATTAGTTTATTTATATCGCTCGGTTACAAATGTTTTAGTATTTTAAGTCATATATAAAGAAAACAATCTAAGGAGGTTGAACGAAAAAATGGCCTACAGATATACAACTAACAAACTAATATATAGAAGTTTAGTATAGTTTGAAGTTAGGCAGATTTATCACTTATAGCGATTTTAATCGTAGTCCCAGACTTGCAAAATGTTGCATTCTTTTTGAGATTAAATTAGTTAATGTTTAATCATATCTTAATCTGCGCTCATATGTATGTTCGAAAATAGAACCAGTTGTCTAAAATAAAGGTGCAGTGTATTAGACGCACTCACCTTCAATAGGCGAAGAAGAAAGCGGCGACCGGCGCACTCCGGACACGATCCATCGTCGGACACTACGACACTCGGAAGAGACCCGGCGACGGCCGCGTGACCTGACAACCGTCGGTCACTATTTGTCTTGTTTTCGCGGGAAAAAACCAAACAGATCGATCGACGGCAAGGCGAGTGTTCGCGGACAGGAAGCTGGTATAATGGAGAGGTACCCGTCCGGTTTCGTCGGAGGGGTTTGCAGGGGAGCGGGGTAGAAGGTCCCGGATGGTGGCCACGCCCAGAGGCGGGGCTAAGGGTTGCGTGCGCGAGATCATCCCCAGCCAGGGATGCTCGGTATCTGTAAATTGTGTTTTAATGTAACAATGCCTGCCAGAACTGGTTACGTTCTTGGTCGAGTTGAAATTCTTGTTTTATTTGTGAATAGGTGTTTGATAAAACGGCGCTTTGTACTGTAATTAAGCTTTTAGGATTATTTTTAGTGTCTCTTGAAGTTTTAAGGTGTTTTATTAATAAATGGTTGAATTTAATCCGCGTGTCTCTTACGGCAGTATTATATACCATGTTGAAATATTATTCATACCACGCTAGTATCTAACGATCGACATATCACAAATGTATTTTGACACGCGTGGTGGGAATATCAATGCGGAAGTTCAGAGGTTATGTAATCGTGGTATAGATATTTCATCACATGGAAAAGCCTCATGACTGGATAAGGGACGAATGTGATTGGATCCAGTAACGGTTATACAACCAAGAATAGACAACAATCAACAATGGTTTGTGGTGATGTTTGATGGGAAAATTTTAAGGAGACCAGTTGTGGCGAATGTACGTTGGGGAAATGATGTACATAAGTATAGAACGTAAGGAAGTTGGAAAAGGTAACACTTATAATATACTGTGACGATTTACATATCTACTAAAATATGCAACATAGGCTCTGTGTTATGTGGGTAACTGATATTTTCTATTGATATTCTTTTTTTTAATACTATTATAAACATCCAGACTTGGGGATGGACGTGCAAAACCAAGGAGTTCGTTAAATATTGTAGATTCCTTTTGTTGTATCACAAAGCTTTGTATATTTGGTGTCTTGTTAATGGATACTATTGTTATAAAGACTATATATATATATATATATATATATATATATATATATATATATATATATATATATATATATATATATATATATATATATATATATATATATATATAGCTTAGAACCTCCCCCTAAAGGGAAGCACTAAAGCAATCCTAGCTAAGTGGTAATGCTGCACGTACATCTAGATAGCAAGCAACCCTGGTATTTAAATATGCCGCCATAATAACCTTATGTTCAACACTAGTTAAGCAGGTTCTTTTACATAGACGGCAGATTGTTAGCGATGCCTCTGATGCCGCTGACATTCATAGGCGACGGTAACTGCTTACTAAACGGGCCGCCAGCCTCTCTTGTGTTCTACAGCAATAAAAAAAGGAAGCCGTTCACCTTAATTGAACTCGAAGCTTCGGAGCCCGATGCATACTTTGACTTAGTACCATTGGTTACAGACAAATATTACTTTTGCGACTTCATTGGTAACAGCAACCCAAACTAAAGCAAATAAGAGAAGATGTAATAAATATGACTCCAGTTTAATATTAATCCCAAAAAAAATTACCGCGAATATTAGATTGATTTCCGATTACTACTACTAAGTTAAGTACCCAGTAGTTTTGAAATGTTCAGTAGTTTAAGAATATTTTATAAAATAAAATAAGCTTTTATTACTGTTTTTCTTTCTGACAATAGTATTTTGTTTTATTATAAATAAAATCTAGTTTTTCTCGTCAATCTGTTACATGTCTTCTACAACAGCTTGTCTTTCAATAAAGGCCTCCTCTAAGGCTTTCCAATTTGTCCGATTTTTTGCAATACGTAGCCATTCTGGGTCAGTTAACTTCTTAAAGACATCTTCCCCACGTTTAAATTATTAGGAAGGCATTTCTCAATCTTCTTCTCCATTAATATATGCCCAGTCCAACGCCATTTTAATTGTCTACAAATTGTTTGTACTTTTTAAAACTTGGTTTTTCCTTTTATTTGTTTTAAGTTTGTTCTACTCACTCCCAATATACTTCTTTCCATTCTATTCTGACATATATTTAGTTTATTTTGTTGCTGATCAGTTATACCCATGTTTGGCTTCCATGCGTCAAACATGGCAGAATACAGACATTAAAAACTTTTCATTATTTCATTCAGTGACCAAAATTTCTTCCAGGTGTTAGCTATTCTTCTTTCGATTTCTTTTTGCATGATTTCTGTCGGTGAAATTAATTTCCTAAATAAATATAATCATTGACATAATATTCTAATGTATTTTTACCTATCAATTAAAGATTTTGCAAAATTTTGCTTTTTGTCGAACACTTTTTTGAGGGTAGATGCCCACCTGTTTGGATAGTTGGCCCACCATGAAAATACTAAGAAGGATATATGCCCTTTATATTGTGTGAACGAAAAACTCCAAATTTTATGGTCATCCTACTCCTAAACAGCAATTGTGTCCAAGAAATATGGGCCGAATAAAAATAAAATTTTGCATTTTTTTTAAATCTTTTAATTGTTATAAGATAATTCTGATATGACACAATAAAGATAATTAAATTTTATTATGAATTAATCGTTACTAAGTTTTAACAGCCTTAACCATACTTTTTTTTTTAAATTTTAAAAACATTCATACTACAAAAATATTGTTTATTGTTAAAATGTTGTTTATTGTACTCTTTATTGTTATTATAAAATATTGATTATTAAATGTTAACATGCAAGCATAACGCCTTTGCAATGTTCTGAATCCCAAATTGTCGGGATATTTCTTTAATTCCCAGGGTTTAATAGTACATTTTATTGAAAGCTGACTGTACATAGTTGTTCTGTAGTCCAAGAACATACTCGAGCTCGCTCTCCTTCCCTTTGTATTTTCGTGGCATGATTCTGCTACAATCAATAAAGAGTCTAAATATAAATACATAAACATATAATAAAACACTCAAAATATTTTAAAATTTTACACTGGTGGGTATGTATGGCATACGGAGGGATAGATACATAAAGGGCACCTATACCTAAAAAAATCAGGGCAACTATCCTTTGTGATAGGGAATCAAATAAAAAAAATGGGATACGAATCAAAAAAAGCTTCTTAAAACTGATTATGACATAAAGAGATGTTTTTGAATTCCATAGCCAATGGAAACCACCTGCAATTGAGTGTGCCGTTTGCCTGTCTGCAAAACTATAGAAAAAAAGGTTCGGGCGTCCTTATGCGGACATCAACGTGTTCCCGATGCTCCTCGCGGAGGAGTACATCAATAAGTGACGCATGACTGTAAATGCTTACTATTAAGTGAGCCGTTAGCTTGACTGATGTTCCTTGGCAGTAAAAAAACGGCGCAGCCAAATATATCCCAATAAAAACAAGTGAATTATATGTAGTTACAGACATACTATGTTGTAGACGGAGACTAGAGCGAAGAAAGCCCTCTTTAAGAAGTGGCGTCCAGATCTCCTGAAGATCGCGACGCATACCGGGTGGCAAAGCGCGCCATTAAAAGAGCTTTTGCCAGAGCCAGACGAGACCACTTGTAACCACTTTACGATAAGCTGGAATCGTCTGAGGGGCAAAAGCTCATCTATAAGTTGGCGCGCGCCAGGGTCAAAGCGGCACAGGACATTTCCAAGTGCCGCTGTGTAAAAGAGCCTGTGGGCAACCTGCTATGCGAGGACCTCGCGGTGAAGGAGAGATGGCGCTCGTATTTCCACGAGCTGCTGAACACGCAGCACAAAGAGGTGCAGCCGGCAGATCTTCCTCCGAATCAAGGACTAGTCCCACTCATAACGCCTGCAGAAGTCCAGAATTGTCTTCGTCGCATGAAGAATCGGAAAGCTGTTGGATCTGGTGGAGTCCCCATCGAAGCCTGGAAGGCGATGGGCTTTCGTGGTGTGGGCGTCTTAACCGACCTTTTCAACCGGACGCTCCTCACCGGTACGATCCCGAGCCAATGGAGACTGAGTATCATTACTCCAGTCTTCAAAGACAAGGGGTCGGTGCAGGAGTGCGGTAGTTACAGAGGGGTTAAGGTCATATCCCACACCATGAAGCTCTTCGAAAAGGTTATCGACTCTCGGATTCGACAGGAGTGCACTGCCTCGGAATGTCAATATGGGTTTCGCCCTGGTCACGGGACAATGGACCCTATTTTTGCCCTAAATACTGTCGCGGAGAAATACAGGGCGAAGAGTACGCCTCTGCATTGCCTGTTTCTCGACTTGCAGAATGCCTTCGACTGTGTTCCTCGCGCGATAATCTGGTGGGCATTGCGGTCCAAAGGGATTCCAGAGGGCTATATTGACATCATCCGAGACATGTACTGCGACTCCGATTCCGTAGTTCAGACCGCTGTTGGCGACACAAAACCTTTCCCTATCACCGTCGGGGTGCACCAAGGATCCGTCCTTAGTCCGTTTATGTTTAGCGTGGTATTAGACGCATTGTCAGACAGCATCAGAAACTCACATAAGCAGCCCCCGTGGTTGCTCATGTATGCTGATGATATCGCGCTGGCAGATTCGGACAGGGGTAGGCTAGTGCAACGCGTGAAGGCGTGGAAGGAGTCGCTTGAGAACGGTGGTCTGAAGATCAATGTGGCGAAGACCGAGTACTTGGCCTGTAACTCCACAGATCCCACACCCGTACGCATAGGTGGCGACACGATTGAGCGCACGGACCAAGTCAAATACCTGGGATCTGTGTTTCATGCATCTGGTGACATCGATTGCGACGTCAAGGCCGCATTGCTGCCGCGTGGGCCAAATGGCGTGAGGTGACTGGTGTCATTTGTGACCCCAAGATGCCGGTAAAGTTGAAGGGACAGGTCTATAAGACCATCATTAGGCCTGTCCGGCTGTGAAGCGTGGCCGGTGTTAGAGCGACACAAGCAAGAGCTGCGTGTCACGGAGATGAATATGCTGCGGTGGATGTGTGGAGTGACGCGGAAGGACCGCGTTAGGAACTCCTGCATTCGCGGCAGTCTTCATGTCCGTGATATTGCGGATAAATTACAAGAGTGTCGGCTCCGTTGGTACGGCCACGTTTTACGGCAACCGGACGCTTACGTGGGAAACAAATGTCTGGCCATGCCACCTCCGCCGGGCTCCGGCAGGAGGGGTAGACGCAAAAAGTGCTGGATTGACGTCGTAAGGGGTGATATGCGTGCTAATGGGCTCACTACCAGGGATGCTGAAGACCGTGCGAAGTAGAGAAGAAAAAGTCGGAAAGCGGACCCCGGGCGCCGAAGCGAGAGTTTGGGCTGCAACCGGGATTTAACGCAAGGATGATGATGACAGACATATTATGTTGTAAAGTTGTCGGTAAAATTGAAGGGACAGGTCTATAAGACCATCATTAGGCCTGTCCTTCTATACGGCTGTGAAGCGTGGCCGGTGTTGGAGCGACACAAGCTGGAGCTGCGTGTCACGGAGATGAATATGCTGCGGTGGATGTGTGGAGTGACGCGGAAGGACCACGTTAGGAACTACCGCATTCGCGGCAGTCTTCATGTCCGTGACATTGCGGATAAACTGCAGGAGTGTCGGCTCCGTTGGTATGGCCACGTTTTACGGCAACCGGACGCTTACGTGGGAAACAAATGTCTGGCCATGCCACCTCCGCCGGGCTCCGGCAGGAGGGGTAGACCCAAAAAGTGCTGGATTGACGTCGTAAGGGGTGATATGCGTGCTAATGGGCTCACTACCAGGGATGCTGAAGACCGTGCGAAGTAGAGAAGAAAAAGTCGGAAAGCGGACCCCGGGCGCCGAAGCGAGAGTTTGGGCTGCAACCGGGATTTAACGCAAGGATGATGATGACAGACATATTATGTTGTAAAGTTGTCGGTAAAATTGAAGGGACAGGTCTATAAGACCATCATTAGGCCTGTCCTTCTATACGGCTGTGAAGCGTGGCCGGTGTTGGAGCGACACAAGCTGGAGCTGCGTGTCACGGAGATGAATATGCTGCGGTGGATGTGTGGAGTGACGCGGAAGGACCACGTTAGGAACTACCGCATTCGCGGCAGTCTTCATGTCCGTGACATTGCGGATAAACTGCAGGAGTGTCGGCTCCGTTGGTATGGCCACGTTTTACGGCAACCGGACGCTTACGTGGGAAACAAATGTCTGGCCATGCCACCTCCGCCGGGCTCCGGCAGGAGGGGTAGACCCAAAAAGTGCTGGCTTGACGTCGTAAGGGGTGATATGCGTGCTAATGGGCTCACTACCAGGGATGCTGAAGACCGTGCGAAGTGGAGAAGAAAAAGTCGGAAAGCGGACCCCGGGCGCCGAAGCGAGAGTTTGGGCTGCAACCGGGATTTAACGCAAGGATGATGATGACAGACATATTATGTTGTATTTACAATCAACCAATATTATATTTTAGATATTTTTAAAGCTACTTCTAAATGTTGAGTATCGTTTCTCCGTGATGTTACTCAATGGAAGAACAGCGCTGGTTATTATATGAAAATAAAAAAACAAATGTATTCTGCAATAGATCCAATTTAGGACTTGCATTCTAATTGGCTCATTTTCTATTGCTGGAGACAGCATACGCACTTAATAGTAAACAGTTGTCATCTCTTCTGGATATTTGCATCACCGTTAACACGCTGCCAACTAGGCAAGCGACGGAATCTGAGTCTCTTATACCGGCACACAACACAGGGTTATCATGGCAGTAGGTAGGTATATTAAGAGACTAGGGGTGTTTGTCATTTAGACAGGTTTGGAGCCCTATCACCTAGCTAGGATTTTTTAATCTCTTTTTACGACATGGCGTTGACATAATGACCTATTGTTTTTATTGTACCTATGAACTATTGTGATCGCGACATTTACTATAGCTCATTGACAAGGCCTGCCTCGTTGATGTAACGAAGCAGTTTTTTGGCAAGAGCTGCTCGTATCTCATCCGGTTCCAGCATGTGCTTTCCTAATATGAGATTACGTTTATGCGTCAGGGAACATCAGTAGCACAGCAGGTGTAGAGGCGTTTCATCTGCCTCGTTACAGAATCTGCAGGCTTGGCTATCCCTGATCCTTATGATACTGAGGTGCTTGTTTAGGTAACAATGTTCGGTAAGCGCCCTCGTTAGGGTGAATAGCTGATTCCTGTTTAGTGCTAGTGCTTCAGACGCAAGTTTGCGGTTGTAGGCTTTTACTAGTAAAAGCACCTTGGAGTGATTGAGTGATAGGCCTGGAATTGTATTCCAGCGCTTAAGAGATTCACTGGTACATTGATCCATGAGGGTGAGCCGGATCAGGCTTTTGGGTATGCCCAAAGTATAAATATATAGATAGATAGACTATTATATAGATATCGATTATAAAATATATAATTTTTCATTTCAGGTGTTTCGATTGGAAGAGAGTTTTTATTGGGCACAGTGTAGCGCACATAATTTTGATATCGATTATAATAATTTTATAACTTCACACCTAGCAAGGTGCGGCAAAGCGGCGTGAGCCGGGTTGAAGACATGCGTGCTTAACCGACCAGCTTTAAATGACCCCTATCTCCTCTAGTTTCGGTGGACTCATTTCATAGTTGTTGTTGATAAAACAAGAAAATAAGGGAACAATGACGATATTTTAATTTAAAAACATTATTAATAACGTGTTTTTGCGTTTAGGATGTGTATGATAATAATTACAGTGTAAACTCTTTATAAGGTCACTCGATTCAAAGAAAAACTCCTTAAAACGTCGAAATCGCTTAATTTTAGTTGGATTACTTGGTTTTCTATACAATAATACACTGTAATTAAATAAATCTCAATAAGAAAATCACTTAAACTATTATCCTCTATCCACTTTACCAGAAAATAAAATGTAAACAAACAAACCAATGTTTCTCAAACAAAGCTAGAATAAATACAACATGGCGGGTATAATCTGACCATAATAATAAAACACTCCTTCCAATTGACAATAGTACGTAGAACAGTACACTTATAACTACCAGCATATAAAACCAGTAAGAGATTTGGAAACATTGTCTTTTTTGGTTCTTTAAAATGTTGTAAATATGTAAATTTTATATGCATTATATTTATCATTCATAATTGTAAAAATAAAATTATTTTATGTTTTTTTAAAGTAAGGAATAGTAATATAAAAAAAATAAGAATATAGGAGATATTTCTAATAAATAATTAAAAGTTGCTATGATAATTTTTATATCATGTTGACTATTGTAAAATCGACATACAAAAAACCCTTTTTACGATTTGTTTACATTTTATTTTTTGGTAAAATGGATAAGGCATACACATACTGTTTAACTAAGCCTAGATGAAAATTGAGTTGTGTATTTTTCATCAGCAAGCATTGAGTTGAACAACTAAGTTGACTTTTATGATGATTTTGTGACTTCTGATAAGCTTTTCTATTGCACTATGACTACCACAGGATGATGGCTTTTTCCACCATTTTGTTTAATACTATATTCTCTGAGAAATTGCGTTTGACGTCTTTATATTATTATTCTTGCAAGTGTTTAATGAATTTGCGTACGAATTTTTCGCTATTAAATAAATATAAGATAAATAATAGGCAAAGCAGGTTACCAGAAGTGTGGCGCAAACTTGGAAAGGCCTACGTCCAGCAGTGGACAATGAACGTCTGACAACGACGACGAGGATTGTGTGTCCTCGTCGTTTCCTTACAGGGAATACAATGTGTGTGTCAGCATGTGTGTGATCAATAATCACAACAAAAGACCTGAACAACTTTCGCTTGGTGACCATTCTTATTGTTTTATTTAGTGACTTTTTTATGCCATGAGAAACATGAAAATAAATACAGAAATGAAAATATATGTGAAGAATTAGTATATCTATAGAAGCGACTGATATCTGACCTCCTCAAACCCTACAAGGAAAAAGAATATCTTGACATTAAAAACTTTTTGGACAAAATAAATCTGATGATAAGGACTTCCAAGTTGTATTTTTTATATGTAAAGATTAATATACATTTCGTTGTGTATGCATTTGAAAAATCTGTCATGATTTATTCGCAAGAAAATTTAATTGCCTACAATGTGTTTCGCACAATTTTCAGTGTCATATTCTAAGAGTACTAAGTTAAAAATAAAGAGTATATAGTAATGAAGTATTCATATTCCGCTATAGCATGGAAAGTATAGTTATGTTTCAGGGCCTATAATATACTTATCACAATATTATTACCACGTACCATCAGTGACGGAAATATATGTATATGCAAGATAAATTTGTATTACTCGCCAACCCGTCTTAGACAAGCGTTGCAGTTATACAGTCAAAACATGTTGTAATGACATCGAAGGGACCACTTAAATTTAGTTGTAACAACTGGCGATGTTTTCGAAGTACAAATTCAGCCGGGACCTTTGATGTTAGTCAATATAACCGATATGTTGTTCTAAACTATGTCGCTATAAACGGTTTTAACTGTATATGTATTTTATGTATTGCTGTAGGACAGCAGACAGGCTAACGGCCCGCTTAGAATTTAGCAGTTAACGTCGCCTATGGGTTTGTAACGCGAAAACGCTGCTGTCCCATAAGGGTACAGGAACTTGGGTCATTAATGCCGGAACAGAATACAAAGTTATTATGGTGGCATACTTATGACCGATAGTCGTACGAAAGGTAGTCGCCATCCAGACGGGCTAGGGGCCCTACAACGTAACTAGGGTGAGTTGTTTTGTCGCCTTTTACGACAGGTTGACACCAGCCACAGAGGTCAGTATTCTTTCTCCGTCCCTGCACAGATAAAAATATTGTGAATTATATATAAAGGTCTGAAACTAGCAGTGGGACGTAATATGCCGTAACTATATTAGTATAAAGAGTTTATATGAAATATTTATAATTCATGCTATACTAATATGTATTTATATCAAGATGTGTGTAGAATATTACCAGGGTTTTTTCCAGAAAAACTTAAATAGTTGATAACCCTAAGACCCTAAGGGTTCACATTAGTTTGGTAGTGTTACAGCAATCGATTCGCTAGGGGTTAAACGACTGGGGATGTTTTGACGTTAAAGAAAATAAATGTTATTGATAAATGGGGCGTGTATTGGTAAATATTTGGTTAAATATTTAACATATCTATTATAATAATAATAGTATGTATACGGGCTTATAGCGAAAAGCTTCGATAAACACCTAGAGAGGCTTTCGCTAGGTAAATGGGTGAAGGGTCGGATACAGAAGGCGGTTCTCCTAAGCACGGCACGCATAGTGAGGAGATTCCTGTCTCTGGAGCCCTAACCGCTGGTAGCTTGGGCCCTTGGCCTCGGTCCCAGAGACTAATAGTTTTTTACCACGCCTTTACTAACTTAACCTGTATGTATCTATTTATCCATGTATGTAACGGATTTTATCCATGTATATATATGTAACGGAATTTTCGGACTAGATTTCTACCCATTTTGAATTATCAAAAAATTCAAAATTTTGCGCACTTGTCAAGACCTGATGATAATACACAAATTTATTAATTTTGTGTCATAGTGCTTATCAGGATCATCAAGATTAACGTTTCCTTTTCTTTCTCCCGAAACGCCATCTGGCGTTTAATCAATAAAACTAAAAATTAAAAATAAATTATGGTTTAAATAAACAAAAAAAGCACGCTTTTATATTTAAACTAAAAAGATAAAAATAATTCTTAACATAAGAATAAAATTACTGACGAGGTAATTAATGTCATAGTTCTAAAAGCTTGGGGTACACGGCGCCCTGACCTTCCGCCTGACGCAGGTCCTCTCGGGGCACGATTGCTTCTGGAGGTACCTGAGTAGCATAGGGCGGGAGATGACGTCGGGGTGCCACCAATGTGGCGCGGGCGACGAGGAGGACTCGGTGGACCACACTGTCGCCGTGTGCCATGCGTGGCGCGAGGAGCGCCGCGCCCTCGTCGCCCAAATCGGCGCGGACCTGTCGCTCCCGACCCTGGTTCTGTCCATGGTCGGGGGCGATCCTGGATGGACGGCCGTCACCTCCTTTTGCGAGGCAGCCATGTCCGCAAAGGAGGCGACGAAGCGGGAGCGGGAGTCCACCACCACACTCCCCTCCCGCCAACGCAGGCCACGTCGTCGGCGCCGGAGGGCAAGCAATGACCTCCGGCCGCCGTAGAAAGCGGCTGCGGGCGGCCTCTCGGGGGAGGATCCGCCGCCCGCACTATTGCCGCGAGGGAGAGGGCCGCGTGCTGTTCCGCGGCTCCCCTCAACTCCTACAATACAGGAGAGCGCCGGCGGGACGATACCCTGACCTCCTGGCGCCAACACTTTAGAAGAGGCCCACCTTGAGAAAAAGGGCGGGCCGGCGCCGGCCCGGGCCACGAGATCGACAGGCCACATATCCGTAGGCCCGGGCGTAGGCGATAGGAGATCAGCGGGGTTTTTTAGTGGGTAGTCGGATGGCTGAACATCTTTCCCGGAGTCCCACGTATCCCTCGGTCACCCCGGGCGGGGGGAACCCGTTAAGAGAGGTTTTACCCCGAGACAAAAAAAAATTCATTATATTTATTCATTTAATTTATTTGTGTCCTTTTATAAAATAATGTGACGTGTGATTACAGGCATAACAGATTCCTTAGGTTCAATGCAATTTTGACAATATTAAAAAATTTATAACTCAAATACAAGCTCGATTGCCTAGTTCAAATTTTCAGGGCTTCTTGGGGACAGAATAAAGCAACTTTATATTTATAGCTTTATAGTTATACCAAAACAACATTTTTTTTTCAATATTTGTCTGTCTGTCTGTCTGTCTGTTGTGCCGTGTGGTCCCGGCCGAAGGTGCCGTGTGGTCCCGGCCGAAGAAAGAATAGGGCCACCCCAAATCATCCCAAGGGAGTCGTAAAAGCCGACTGATGGGTCACTCCCTCTGCCAGCTTGCATGCGGCGAGGGAAGGACACCTCTAGGTTTCCCTTTAGAGGTTGGGAGGTCGGACGGCAGTCGCTCCCGTAAAAATCAAAACAAGCCAAACAAAAATGGTACGGACACGGAAAGGTATTGTCACGGATAGGGCGTCGCCGCAAAACGACGCGCAGGAGCTTCGCCCGACTCCTGTGACAAGTAGACTAGGGCTGCCGTGCCGTGGGCGAGCACGGCTAAAGACACTAGCCCCATCCAAACGGAAACTCCGCTTCGCAACGTGGAATATTGGCACGCTAACCGGACGCGCGAGAGAGTTGGCCGATGTGCTCTCCAGGCGGAGGGTGGCCGTGGCGTTCCTGCAGGAGACTCGGTGGAAGGCCAGCAGATCCCGGTTCATTGGGAATGGCTACAAGCTGATCTACACAGGTGCACCTGGTGGGGAGAATGGGGTTGCCATAGTGCTCTCGGAGGAGTTCCAGAACGACATTTTGGAAGTGAAACGTCTAGCGTATACTAGAAACGTCTGCGTATAGCGACCGGCTTATGGTCGTTAGGGTGCTTATCGATGGGGTAGTTACCCACTTGATAAGTGCCTATGCGCCACAGGCCGGTTGTGACGACGCCGATAAAATAGCGTTTTGGAATCAACTCGGAGAAGTGCTCCGTGGAATCCCGTTATCACAGGGGATCGTTTTGGGGGGTGATCTGAACGGTCATGTGGGTGATGAATGTGGGGAATTTGAGCGTGTTCACGGTGGATTTGGGTACGGTAGCCGCAACGCGGAAGGGGAGGACATCCTCAATACGTGTGCGGCTGCCGACCTTGCCATCGTGAACACGTATTTCAAAAAGAGACCCGAGCATCTCATCACCTACAAGAGCGGGAGGAATGCTACCCAAATCGACTTCCTACTCACTAGGAGACACCACATCAGCAAAGTGGCCAACTGCAAGGTCATACCCGGTGAGAGTCTCACTGCACAACACCGTCTTCTTGTCATGGACCTCTGCGTAAAGCCCAAAGGCAAATGTGTCGACCGCCTTCAACGCCGAATCAGGTGGTGGCTGCTTGATGAAGTCAAGTCCCAGGAGTTCGCCTCTGCCATCGGCGACAAGTGCGCTGGTGGTGAGGGCGAACCGGTTCAAGCTTACTGGGACAGGATTCAGGCGGCTATCCTTGGGTCGGCGAGAGAGGTGCTTGGCGTGTCTAAGGGCGGACGCAAGTGTGACAAGGAGACTTGGTGGTGGAACGACTCAGTCCAGAGGGAGACCAGGGCGAAAAAAGCCCTCTTTAAGAAGTGGCAAGCGTCCAGATCTCCTGAAGATCGCGACGCATACAAAGATGCCAAACGCGCCACCAAGAAAGCTGTAGCCAGAGCCAGACGAGACCACTTACAACCACTTTACGATAAGTTGGACTCGTCTGAGGGGCAGAAGCTCATATATAAGTTGGCGCGCTCTAGGGTCAAAGCGGCACAGGATATCTCCAAGTGCCGCTGTGTAAAAGACCCCGGGGGCAACTTGTTATGCGAGGACCTCGCGGTGAAGGAGAGATGGCGCTCATATTTCCACGAGCTGCTGAAAAAGCAGCATAAAGAGGTGCAGCCGCCAGATCTGCCTCCGAACCAAGGACTAGTGCCACTGATAACGCCTGCAGAGGTCCAGAATTGTCTTCGCCGCATGAAGAATCGGAAAGCTGTTGGATCCGATGGAGTCCCCATCGAAGCCTGGAAGGCGATGGGCTCTCGTGGTGTGGGCACTTTAACCGACCTTTTTAACCGGACACTCCTCACCGGTACGGTCCCGAACCAATGGAGGCTGAGTATCATTACTCCAGTCTTCAAAGGCAAGGGATCGGTGCAGGAGTGCGGTAGCTACCGCGGTATAAAGGTCATGTCCCACACCATGAAGCTCTTCGAGGGTTATCGACTCTCGGATTCGACAGGAGTGCACTGTCTCGGAATGTCAATATGGGTTTCGCCCTGGTCACGGGACAATGGACCCTATTTTCGCCCTAAGGACTGTCGCGGAGAAATACAGGGCGAAGAATACGCCTCTGCATTGTCTGTTTCTTGACTTGCAGAAGGCCTTCGACTGTGTTCCTCGCGCGATAGTCTGGTGGGCATTGCGGTCCAAAGGGATTCCAGAGGCCTATATTGGGATCATCCGAGACATGTACCGTGATTCCGATTCCGTAGTTCGGACCGCTGTTGGCGACACAAAACCTTTCCCCATCTCCGTCGGTGTGCACCAAGGATCCGTCCTTAGTCCGTTTCTGTTTAGCGTGGTATTAGACGTATTGTCAGACAGCATCAAAAACTCACATGAGCAGCCCCCGTGGCTGCTCATGTATGCTGATGATATCGCGCTGGCAGATTCGGACAGGGGTAGGCTGGTGCGACGTGTGAAGGTGTGGAAGGAGTCGCTTGAGAACGGTGGTCTGAAGCTCAATGTGGCGAAGACCGAGTATTTGGCCTGTAACTCCACAGATCCCACACCCGTACGCATAGACGGCAACACGGTCGAGCGCACGGACCATGTGAAATACCTGGGATCTGTGTTTCATGCGTCTGGTGACATCGATTGCGCCGTCAAGGCACGCATTGCTGCCGCGTGGGCCAAATGGCGTGAGGTAACTGGTGTCATTTGTGACCCCAAGATGCCGGTAAAGTGGAAGGGACAGGTCTATAAGACCATTATTAGGCCTGTCCTTTTATACGGCTGTGAAACGTGGCCGGTGTTAGAGCGACACAAGCAAGAACTGCGTGTCACGGAGATGAATATGCTGCGGTGGATGTGTGGAGTGACGCGGAAAGACCGCGTTAGGAACTCCCGCATTCGCGGTAGTCTTCGTGTCCGTGGCATTGCAGATAAATTGCAGGAGTGTCGGCTCCGTTGGTATGGCCATGTTTTACGGCAACCGGATGCTTACGTGGGAAACAAATGTCTGGCCATGCCGCCTCCGCCGGGCCCCGGCAGGAGGGGTAGACCCAAAAAGTGCTGGCTTGACGTCATAAAGGGTGATATGCGTGCCAATGGGCTCACTACCAGTGGAGTAGAAAAAGTCGGAAAGCGGACCCCGGGCACCGAAACGAAAGTTTGGGTGGCAACCGGGACTAACGCTAGGATGATGATGATGATGATGATGTCTGTCTGTTTGTTCCGGCTAATCTCTGAAATGGCTGGACTGATTTTGACGGGACATTCACTGGCAGATAGCTTTTTTTTTGTCTCGGGGAAAACCCTCTCTTGACGGGTTCCCCCGGCCCGGGGGGACCGAAGGATATGTGGGATTCCGGGAAAGATCATGTTCGGCCATCCGACTACGCCGAAAAACCCCGCTGTTCTCCTATCGCCTACGCCCGGGCCTACGGATATGTGGCCTGCCGATCTCGTGGCCCGGGCCGGCGTCGGCCCGCCCTTTGTCTCAAGGCTGGCCTCTTCTAAAGTGCTGGCGCCAGGGGGTCAGGGTTTCGTCCCCCCGGCTCTATTGACTCTAGGAGTTAAGGGGGGCCGCGGAACAGCACGCGGCCCTCTCCCTCGCGGCAATAGTGATGTAACAAGGAGTAACTTAGGCTTCTTTTAATTTAGAAAAAAAAATAGTTTTAGTTAATAATTATCATTTTCGGAAATTTTTGATTTCCAGTTTAAATTGGCCTCAGATTTATAGCATCAATCATATGAAATAGGGTTTAGCTTAGGCTGGAGTTTGTAGGTTCGAACGCACGTATTCCGAAGGTGCATGGCGTAACAGTTGCATTCGATAACACTGACTGTTGCATATTTAATTTTATTTATATTTTAGGGTTTATAATCCAAAATAAACCATAGCGCTATTCCACGCAGACAGAGTCGCGGGCACAGCTAGTATTCTCATCAAATCTTTATTTTTTTGATTCAAAACTACGAAAAAACCATATATAAACCACTTTTACTGAATGAATTCTATAACCCTACTAACCAACAACAAGGTTATTATTGTTTTATAGAAACTCAAACAAAATATTTTGTATAAAAGAATGAACTTTGAAAGACAAATTCCAAAACGAACCTATGTATGTAAACAAACCAAGTGAGTAGACCTGAGATAATAATAAAAATGAAATTAACAAATATATGATGGCTATTTTGTAAAAGATAAATAATAACTGGTTACAAATAAAAATATAATTTTAATTTCTGAAACAATAAATAAGTTTTACATATTTTTACTAGCTGTCGGACGTTTAGAAAGATTTCGAATACTAAAGCCACTATTAAGTCCTCTTGTAAAAAATTTTCTTAGTGTATTTTATTAATATTTGTCGTGGAATTAATACGATGACAATAGACATCTGAATTTGTCGCGTAAATGCTGCCATCTTTTGTCCAACACTTGTTGATACCGAATTTTGGACGGGCAAGTAGAAATACGTCATGGTGCATCTTCGTACTCTAACATTGATATGCCAGATCCCTCAAGGTTAACTTTTGCAAATCAAATCTTGTTTCTTATGTATAAGTCGGTAAACTTGACTAGAATCGGTCTTTGTTTTTGAGAATCAACATGTCCCATTCCATGGCAATGACGAAAAGAATCCAAGGAAAAGTCGGTATCGGATGTGGTTATTTCTACTTTCATTAGTACATTGGCAGTGCTCCCATTTTTGGCTTAATTTATTCCGTGCAACAGTAGAATATTTCTACATGTTCAGTTTTCTAAACATATAATTAATCAAGTTGTCAATACTTTAATCGATGTAATGTTTTTTATATTCTGGCAATTTTGTTACCTTATAATATTTTTGTATTATGGCCACTCTCTTCTGAAAAAACCTTTCTGCAGTTAAATGTGTTTTTTGTAGTAAAAGATTAAAATAAATATGATTAGTTTCCTGATCACTTGTTTTTAATTATACACTACAGAAGTGCATTTCTAGATCATCAACATTTTGTGATAAAACTTCGACTTGCTTCTGAAAATTGTTTGAGGCTGGAATTACAAACGATTTAAAAGTAGAAAAATGTGAAGCAAGGTGAGTTCTATTACACGATGCCGTTGATGATGATGTGGACAATTGTTTTAAATTATTTTATTAAAAAAATCAGATATTGTAATTAGAATATTTATAATGAGAGGAGATAATGAAATTAACTCACTAGCAGATAGATAACACTATTCTTTAAACGTATTTATTGCAATTAAACTTTAAATTATTATTTATATTGGTTTAGATTTAAAATTGAAAGAGCTCAAACAAAGAAATATTTACTGTTCAACTACCTTCCTAAGAAAAAAAACTATACGAGTAATGCAAAATATAGTACCTAAAAGGTCCTTATAATAATAATAATAAATATTTTGTGACAATTCACACAGCGTCATCTAGTCCCAAACTAAGTAGCACTTGTGTTATGGGCCCTAGATAACTGATATACTACTTATGTACTTTTTTTTGTAAATATATACATATTATACATAAACACCCAGACGCGAGACGGGAATCGAACCCGTGACATCCGCGAGCGTACCGACGTGCGTTATCCGTTACGCCACCGAGGTCGTCATTAAAATAATAAATGATATACGAGTTTACAATTCTTTTGAGATATTGTATGTTGTTAAAAATTAATTATTCCTAAAAAATAATAGAACGGCTGATGCGACCCATTTAATAGTAAGCTGTTACCGACGCCTGTGGATGTTTGCAACGCTGGGGGCACCGCAAATACGCTGATAACCGCGTAGGGAACTAATGCCAGAACACAACACTAGGTTATTATGGCGACATTATAGACTATTTTAGTCGCTATTTTTTTGTTGTTGTTTTTTACGACAGGTCTAGTCCGGCCGCTGAATATTGCAGCAGAATTATATTCTTACACCGCCCCGCGCCGAGAATGCTACGTTTAGACAAATATTTAAATTATTTCTAATCTATACAAATAAATAAAATTGGAGGTTCTGTTTGTAATATTAAAATAACCGCTTTTACTAAGTGCATTCGGAGGTACATATACAAAAACAATATTTTATACATTTTATGTCTGTCTGTTTGTCTGTTTGTTCCGGCTAATCTCTGAAACGGTTGCATCGATTTTCACGGGACTTTCACTGGCAGATAGCTGATGTAACAAGGAGTAACTTAGGCTATTTTTATTTTAGAAAAAAATTTTTTTGTTAAAAATGATAAGTTTCGAAAATTTTATAATCCAGTTTAAGTTGACCTCAGATTTATGTCAACAATTATATGAAATAGGGTTCAGCTTAGGCTAGACAGTAGGTTTTATTTCTAACTAGCTGTGCCCGCGACTCCGTCCGCGTGGAATAGTGACTTTAGGCAGCATTTTTTGGATATATGAGGTCAAATTAAATTGAAAATTCAATCTAGTTTTTCCAGCCTAAGCTGAACCCTATTTCATATGACTGATGATATAAATCGGAGGTCAACTTAAATTGGATTTAAAATTTTCGAAACTTATAATTTTTAACAAAAACTATTATTTTTTTCTAAAATAAAAATAGCCTAAGTTACTCCTTGGTACATCAGCTATCTGTCAGTGGAACTCCCGTCAAAATCGGTGCAACCATTTCAGAGATTAGCCGGAACAAACAGACAGACAGACAGACAAAAATTGTAAAAAATGTTGTTTTGGTATATGTACTGTATATACATACGAATGCACTTATCAAAAAGCAGTTATTTTAATATTACAAACAGACCCTCCAATTTTATTTATTTTATAGATTTAAGTTAAATTTTATTATAATTATCAAAAAATGCTGCTCAAAGTCACTGTTCCACGCGGACGGAGTCGCGGGCAGAGCTAGTACCTAATAAATCTAGTGATAATTGTTGAGGATTCTAAAATAAATATAAATTACGTCACGATAGTCAATGACGATTGTATCATTAGTTGTTCACAACGTTCCGAAACTACGCGCGGATTGTTTTCTTTTCCTATTGTAAACTTTCTAAACAAAAATATCAAAAAAATCGTATATAAAATGACCTTTATAAGATTATACAACACTTTTTAGTTATGTACAAGTGATAGGAAGCGAGAATTACGATTATCAAGTAACGATGACAATGTAATACAACGCAGCGGCAACATCCCAAATAATCATGTCTAGTGAGCAACCAAATAACAAAAATTCTTTAATTTAACAAATGACATGAGATAATAACAGTACTAGCACAAAGTAGATAATATAGTATCAGTAAATATCGATAAGCATTGTAGCCAACATTTAAGATTAAAGTGATAAGGAAGCATTTTTCCTAATAAAGTGCTGCCATCTGTTAAATTCACGGCAAATAAATTCGTCGTTTTATTAGCACGGCATTTTGTAAACCACACGCATGCATATTTCTAGGATAGGAACATAGATGTCGTTATTTGAGATTAAATTAAACTGCAATTATTAGTGGGAATTTGTAAATAGAAAATTATGTAGTACTTATTACATATATTATGTCCTGTCTTACTGCTTAGATTATAGTAATGAGGGCAGTGAGTTCATAACCAATTCATTTAAACTTCAATGTTCATCATTATTAAGTTATGTAAGAGCATGCTCAGCTTGGTATATGGTTCATCACTACGCGCAGACGGTCTTAAAGTGGCGGACATGGGCTTCGGCTAAAATGAAGCACTTGCATTCGAACTCTTCACCCCCTGCAACTCCCAGGGGATAGGATCCCCGGGGAACTGCGATTTTTTAATATCCACCATATCACCATGACCATATCGGGCCACTATAAGATGTTGTTAGGTTAGCTAATTACGTAATAACTTATGGCAGAAGGCCCCTTAAGTAGGGACTTATAAAGTAACCGACTTGGTATTACATGGATCTCACAACTTTTTACGGTAGATGAACTGAATTAGGAGACTTGTTTTTTTTTACAATAAGTTTTGTTTTTGATAGCATCACATTTCTTTTTGTAGATATGTACAGGTACACTGAAACTGTAAATGTAACTTTGTAATCCTATACATTTATATGGGATTACAAAGTTATTTATGCAGTTAGTGTAGTCTAGAAAACAGGAACGAAATTACAAAAATTTTAGTTTTTTTATTTATTTATACACTAAACTAATTATGATGTAAATTTGAAGCTTCTATGTCGTATGTAGTTTTGATCGGGCAGTGAGTGACAAAATTAAGAAATTTGACTAGTTTTTATTCTTAAACTACTGGTACAAATTGAATGAAATTAGAAATATACCGTGTTTATACAATCCCTGCTTGGTTACTGAAAATTCAGGCTTCTAGTTTCATCCACAAGAAAGTTATAGGGGGTTGAAAATGGCCTGAACTGCTTCGAAAAAAGGATAGTACGGCCGTGCCGCTTTTTTGCTCAACTTGGCGGGGGCACTGCCGTGACAGATTCAATCAATTGATTTCTAAGATTTAAAAAGAAAATGTGTCGGGATACTAAGATTCGAACCTACGTGGCTTATAATCCAACCAACCTTAGTAGCCACTTAGTCACTAATTTATGTACGTTGGTTAATAAATTGTTGTATAAGTTTAGGTTTAGCGCAGCGCAAGTGTTGAGAATAAGGTTATCTTATTAAGTTATCTATCTAAGGCTTTTCACTATCGGATATAATGTAATATATTTTACATCTCGAGATATAAATAAATATCGCTCACCGTATTTTAAAATAAAACCATTCACACTGAGATATAATCCCATATCTTTAAACGAGCAATTCTTGTATATATAATATATATATATATATATATATATATATATATATATATATATATATATATATATATATATATATATATATATATATATATATATATATATATATATATATATATATCTATATATATATCTATATATATATATATATATATATATATATATATATATATATATATATATATATATATATAGATATATATATATATAGATATATATATATATATATATATATATATATATATATATATATATATATATATATATATATATATATAATCTCGGTATCGGCTCCAACAATTTTCATGAAATTTAGTATACGGGGGGTTTCGGGGGCGATAAATCGATCTAGCTAGGAATCATTTCTAGAAAATGTTAAAAGGTGGCGTTTGAGTAGTCCCAATTTAAACTGAAAAATTACTTTTCCTGACATCTATCGGCGAATAATAATACTATTTTTTTTAAATTGCTTTAACGACACAACAACACTAAAGCTATTCCAGCAGATGGCGTTGTTAAGTAACACGAAGTCAATGAGTGTTTGCTTTGAGGTTAGACTAAGAAAATCAATTGTTAATTTCCAAAAAACAATTTATAAAAAAATACCGAGCAAAGCTCGGTCATCCGGATATTATATATTACATCTCAAACTATAAATATTTTTTCTACCAATCGAGCGATATTTTCAAAGCTATATATTTCTCCTGTCCGCACAGGATTTTGAACGTTGACTGTACGTGCACTCCCAGCCCTTCCAGAGTATCCAGCAGAGGGTCCAGCAGCAGATTGCAATACAGGGGCTTCCGATGAACCCCTGAACACAACTCTTTGTGGTCCGCTTCCTACTTTCGTTTCCCGCATAATGCACCACGACACTCCCATCCCTGAGGTGATAGTCTTCAACTAGTCTCCGTATGTTGACAAGGACGCATTAATATTGTACGTGGCACCAGGCGTTGTTAAACGCACCTTTGATATCGAGAGAAAGCAGGAGGGCAGTTTTTTTCCTATGTAGGATGCTCTTGATGTTAGGCCATGAAGCCATACCAGCTTACCATTGGACTTATACAAGCGAAATCTACGGACCAACATATCTTGCCCAAGACGGAAAGAAGTCCAATGGCTCCATTGGGGCCGGTTTGCTAGTGATGCACTTTAAACAACAATGGTCATGCAATCTTCGTCAGGGTTATAGAAAATAGTGTGATAGAAACAAATAAAAATAGGTGAAGTAACTTATCATCAAGGCTCGGAGTGGAAGTCTTCCTGTCCATGTAGAGGTATTGTGACTCCTGCTGAAGTCCAAATCAAGAACGAACTAGTTGTAGGGAACCAATGTGTTATCAACAACAATGATTTCACTAAACCAGTCCGTCCTTAACAAGGATATTCTTGATCGGCTGCACTCATGGTCGATCGGTCCACATAAAGCAAAATGTGATCAGGCATCAGGTCACCGGACTCGTGACTGAATTGTTCCTGCTGCTGTTGAAGTTTTACTGCTCCTTCTAAAGTCTAAGCCGAGCACGGCCAGTTTTAGGAGATGTTTGACATATAACAACAATATTCTCCCAAAACCAGACCAACCCAAACCTGGATATATTTGTTCGAAGTTGGCTTCAGTACTTCTCACCTAGGTAGCATTAAAAATTTTAGAACCGGCCAGCTAGAAACATTACACATGAAAACTTAAATTCCAATTATAGAAGTTTTTGGTTACCTAATATGATATATAATATTGCATTTATAAGTCATTTTTTGTGAATTGGGCAAAATTCTACAAGTCTTGTCACATTAAACTACGTTGACTCGCGTTGTAGTTGTCGTTTATTAAGGAACTTTATTGTTTTCCTAGATTCGAGACAGCAACTGTTTAAATTATGTTACAAAACGAACTGTTTGTACCTTAACATATTGCAGTATGCTCTTCCACAAATACCTTTGTTGCTCGCGATGCATCCACCTTTACCACCTACGGCAGCCTTTGGTCATCAAATGCCCAGAGCGCAACCGTTCTGCGAACAAAATAGTCATGTGGTTAAAAACAGTTCAATGCTACAAAAAGTCATGGGATTCATGCAAGCATATTGACCTTATTGAATTTTTCAGGGATCAGATCACTTTCGCATATAAAGTACATTGAAAATCTCTACAAAATTAAGACTGTCATGACTTTAAATAAAGTTCTTCAGGATCGAATTCGTATTTTAACTATTTAGTCTAAATGCAAACGATAAATTACATGCCCGGGTCAAAATTTAGACCAAGCATAAGGTTGCGAGGATCGCCCGAGTGGGGGCTCTCGGGCGATTTAGGTCATCCGTTATTAGATCCGCCGTGTTCTGTCAGAGCAGGGCCAGCTCGGGCAGCATGTGGTTCTTCACCACGCACGGACGGTCTTAAGGTGGCTTCGGACAGGGGACAAGGACAAGGGCTTCGGCTAAAATGAAGCACTTGTCATCCGAACATCAGTCATCCACCACCTGCAACACCTAGTAGATAGGATCCCCGGGGAACCGCTTGGTCCCAGCCAATCTAACTTTGCAACCAAACAGTCTAATCACGCGACCGGAGCGGTCGCCAAGAACAAAAGAAAGCTTAAACATACATGTATGTGTACAAGAATATGAGACTCCTAGTGAATGGCCTTCGAACATAGCAAAATATTATTTCTTCGCCAGAATGTACAACCTTATTTATTGCGATGCGCTGTCGCGTAATCTTTAGTTTTATAAATTTTAGTGCGTGTAACATATTCAGACGCCTTGGAAATGTGGTGTTGGAGGAGACTGCTTAATATCTCCTGGACACAGCACCGCACCAATGTCTCCATCTTGAAGGAGCTTAACATCGGCGAGAGACTGTCAACGGTGGTGCAATCCCGAATACTCCAGTTCTTTAGACATGTGAAGCGACGCGGGGGGCGGGGCTCCGTGGAGCGGCTCGTTGTGCAGGGCCGGGTGAATGGCAGCAGATCACGAGGGCGTTCGCCTTTGCGATGGATGGACCAATTTAAGTCGATGACACACACATCTCTAAACGACTGCGCAAGACAGGCTTCAGCTAGGGACAAATGGCGCGCGGTGGTGAAGCGCTGCCGGGCGTCTTGCGTGACCACGACTGCTCTGTCAAGAGTATCCGACTGAGAAGAAAGAACATATTCGTATAACAGATCATTCCGTACTAGCTCACTCATGACTTTAATTGGTAATAACCCTGCCATATTATGTACAAATCTGTCATGTGTTATTATTAACATCTTTAGGTGATTATAGAACAAAATTTCTGTTATTAATTTATTTTTAACGAACTGAACATTATACGAAATTCGAATACGATGTGTAAGCATTTTCGTCGGTGACTGTGCTAGTTAAAACCATGCAAAGCATTCACTTGTGCATATGGAGATACTGTAGTATTAATAACACAAACTGTTATTTAAAAATGCGTTGGATATGTTATGTACAGATAATGCTCGAGAAACACAGTAGTTAAAAGAATAATATACGGCATATGCAAAGTATTTTATGTGGTACGTATCATACATAACTACGTACATACTTAGGAGTACAAACGAAAAGTATTACACACATAAAGCTACTAAGGACATTTAAGCGAACTTACTGCTACAGAAATTCATTTTATTTATTGTGCTTTTTATTAAAAATTTTATTGAAACTATTGTTCATAACTAGTAATTATGACAATTATACTCGTAAATGTGTCATATATTTCTTGTAGCAGTCCAAGTCGCGTAATTGGTTGTAATAATGACAATAATGGTCGCCTTAAATCAAAGTACCCTAAACCAGAACATACTATCGGCAATCGCACGGTCAATACAAAGCACAACATTTTCTGACCTCAAAATCCCAACACTCGTGACGGAATGTTACTGCTTCTGTTGAAGTATTGCGGCTACTGCTGTAGCCCAAGTTGAGAAGAAGTTGGTTGCAGGGGACCAATGACTAATAACAATAATGGTAAATTAAATGGACTCTTTAATCCAGACCATACATCCATTTTAATTATATTTTAATAATATAAAAATATATTGCGTTTTTAATTTTAACGGTTGCTAGAATGTTTTCTATTTACCATAAGGTTTCCATATTTACATTACTTACAACTATGGTATTCTTTTTTCTAACTCTTGATGGTTTCATCTTCATTTGAAGTCTACTCCTCACAGGAGTTCTAAAAGAGATCCGCAAATATGAAATTATATTACACATACTTGTGGACTCTTCCAATACTCCCGCAAAGTAAAGTTTAAGCTGTATTTAGTAGGTCCTCAGAATTGTAATATGATCACTTAGGTGTTTCATCTTGGTTGAGGCTAAAGTTACATTTCCCAAATGCTCATAATCATACTAAGTATATACTTATATGTTACTTGGATTTAATAGGCTTAGTTTTGGATATACCTTGTTATATATGTACATACATAACGTATATACGTAAGATTTTTAAGCTCTAAAGAGTAGTTCTGTTAAGCTACGTGATCAAAAGTTATGATGTTGATTTGACGTGTAAAATACAGTAAAACCTGGTACATTAAAAAACTCCCATGGACCTTCTGTTTCTGGCCAACAGAAACCGAAACTTTATACATTTTATTAATTAATACTATATTTTATTAATTAATCAATAAAATGTATGTCATGTGTGATCCCACCGTAGTAATTCTACGCGAGAACGGCGAAAAGGGAATAATTGTGTCTAACAGACACATCGCCTTGGCCTGCCTGGCATCGAACTGGAGACTCACTGGTGTCAAGCATTCGAAGCCAGCCTACTCAGGACCGCACCGAAAATGGACTCCGCTGCCTCGGGAGGTGACAGAATGAGGTGGCCGATTGTCGGGCACCTCGGGTTAGCACACATATATATGTGGAGAAAGGAATATCCCTGAGAGGTGATTATCATTCAGGCGTGAGTTATTATACCTACACGATGCTCAATTTGGCTTTAAACCAGGACTTTCGACGGAGGCTGCCATTATGTGTGTCAAGCAGGCTGTTCAATACTACACACAAAGAAAAACGCCTTTATATGCGTGTTTTCTAGATTTATCTAGGGCTTTTGATTTGGTATCCTATGATATATTATGGGAGAAACTAAAAAATGAAACAAAAGTAGATAGTGCTGTCACAAAATTATTGAGATATTGGTACCAAAATCAGATGAACTTTGTTAAATGGGCTGGTGCGACATCTGATTTGTATAGGCTAAAGTGTGGAGTAAGACAAGGGGGGATCAGCTCACCATGTCTTTTCAACTTGTACGTCAATGCGTTGATTGATGAGCTCAGCAGTGCCTACATTGGCTGTCACATCGACGGAGTTTGCGTCAATAATATTAGCTACGCTGATGATATGGTGCTGCTGAGCCCATCGATCGGTGCACTGAGGCAACTCATAAGTATTTGTGAACGCTACGCAGAATCTCATTGGCTCAGGTATAATGCCAAAAAAAACGAGTTGCTGGTTTTCAAGGCTGGCTCCAAGATATGCACTTCTGTGCCAATAGTTTATGTTGGTAATACTCCTCTTAAACGTACTTCCCAGTTTAAGTATCTGGGCCACTGGCTGACCGAGGATCTAAGTGATAACCTAGATATTGAGAGAGAACGTAGGGCTTTATATGTTTAATATGTTGGCTCGCAGATTTGCAAGGTGTGGACGGGATGTCAAGCTGGTTTTGTTCAAGGCCTATTGCCAAACCTTCTACACCTGTAGTCTGTGGCTGAGGTACACGCGGGCGGCAATCGATGCCCTGCGAGTGCAGTATAACGACGCCCTCAGGATTTTGTTGGGGTTGCCTCGTTTTTGTAGTGCATCGATTATGTTTGCAGAAAATGCTATTGACAGCTTTCAGGCCCTCATGCGTAAACGTTGCGCAGCTACCTCAGCTAGGTTCCGTGATAGCCCTCACAGTATGGTGGCAGTTTTATGCAATCGGTGGGATAGCCCAATGATTCGCCACTGGGTACAGCTGCACGCACCAGTCGCGACATGGACATTTTGATCATTTTATATTTGTGTTTACTAACAATAGATTTTTAAGTTTACTTATAATTTACTAACCCAATATGGACATGATATTGTAACTTCTGAAATAAATAAATAATAATAATAATAATTATCCGTGCAGGGGCGGAGAAAGAATACTGACCTCTGCGGCCGGGGTCGGCCTGTCGTAAACGACGACAAAACAACCCACCCTAGCTTTGCGGTAGGGCCCCGAGCCCGTCTGGATGGAGACCCCCTTTGGTCTTAAGTATGCCGCTATAATAACTTTGTATTGTGTTTCGGCATTAGTGACCCAAGTTCCTGTACCCTTATGGGAGAGCAGCGTGTTCGCAATGCCACGTCGTTGCAAACACCTATAGGCGACGGTAACTGCTAATCCTAAGCAGGCAGTCAGCCTGCCTGCTGTCCTACAGCAATAAAAAAAATATTACTAATATACTTACATTGACAATTTTACGGCAAGAATCCAAGGATTTTTTTGTCAAGCTCTTTAATCCTTGCTGCAAAACAAACCAGTGTTCCGAATGTTTGTACCAAGTTGCGAAATATAGATTTCGCAACTTGGATTGGATTTAGAGAATAGTCTCTATGCGAAATTTTGTTCCCTTGCATGTCTGAATTGATCGGACTAAGATTACGTACAGCAAACATTTATTGAATTATGAGTATTATATAAGTAAAAAGAGTATATTTAACAAATCTATTTAAAAGATACATGAATTGCTTCTACGAACTAACATTTTAAAAACAGCTGGAAATTACAATGTGTAAATAACCACTTTTGGTTATTTACTGAAAATGCCATTGTTCTATAACAATGGCATTTTCAGTGTCGCATAATTTGAAGAGCGTACATGAGCAAAATTATATACATTTTATAGAACTATTCAAGTAGTTTATTTTTATAGCTACAGATTTTTTTTAGTTAATGGGATAAGGAGAATAATTATAAATAAATATTTTGTTAAAACTGAACGAAACTAAACGCAGAGTAACGACTTGATAGTAATAATTACCAATATTACCATATACAATTGCACAATACTTATTAGTAGAAAAAAATATTGTAATAATAGTCAACCGCATGGGAAAATGAACAAGTAAATATTAATTAAATATGATAAAACTTTTTATTTAATAAATAGAATCAAGGGTGGATACTGCAATGTTAAATATTGTTACTGCTAAACCATATGCTCTTAAAATACGAAAGAAATAGATAATCCTATAAGCTTTCACCTGGCAACATTACAACTTAAAAAAAAAGGTATCATAATTTAATGACCCCAGCTCAGCTGTCAAAGTGTCAATGCTGTCATTGTGTTTGCATAATGCATTTTATTTGTTGCGTTTGCTTTGCTCTAGAGATGGGCTGAGTGATGATTTTTCTGTATCAATGACTGCATGACAATGACAAATAAATATCGGTGACGGGAACAATGACAAAATCATCAATGATTTTTAGTCACTTCAATTATGCATGCTGAAAATTATCGTTGATCATGATGTGAAATTATCATTAGTTATGACTATTTACTTTATAAACCGTAGGATGTTTTCTTAAAATATGTTTTTTTTAATTAGTTGTTAGCTGTTTTATAGGATAATTTCACCCTGCATAATTTACATACCGCGGTTTTTTCATTAACAGATTCAATGTCAAAATGTACCCATACGTTGGACATTTTTCTTACAGTTGAAGCCATTTTTGAATATAGGTAATACAAACTGAGAATCTAACATTTTATTGCCTTTATGTAGGTATTAACAAATAATTTAAAGGTATTACACTCACTGCAACTGGTAAAACGAAGAAAAAGTTTAGCTAGCGGTTCGGGAACAGTTTTAAGCATTTACTTAGTGTAGGTACTTTGTGCAGTTTATTGAATAATAATGTTAGGTATCAAAAGTATTTTTTAAATATAGGTAAACTGCACAAAGTGATACACTAAGTGTTTGAATTGTTGCTGAACTGCTGGGTGAACATTTTCTTTGTTTTAAAATCTTTATTACATTTCACTGTATTCACTAAAATATACTTATCAAAAAATCAATTATACTGAGCCAATACTATTACTGATGTGTATTTCGCACATGTAAAATGAAATTAAGTAAGGGTGGTCCTCCTCATTTAATCAAAACAATAATTTACGAAACACTAAATAATAATTATTTATATATTATGTACATATTTTTTTAATATTTATTAGTTATTAATATATATTAGAAAATTTATATAATTTCCAATAATTACCATCATATAGCGGTATCCGTCATGCGTCGCCACGCCAGAAATCGGTTTTACGTGCGGCTATGTTTCACATCAAAAGGGAGTTTGATTAACTACGCGATGAACGTAGAGATTTTGCAGCCGGATCCTGTACTACTAATACTATCGTAATTCGTACGTAAACAACGCAAGTGAAAGCATTGTTGCCGTTCCGTGCGCCCAGTACTGGGCATTTTATTCAAAAATCATTAAAAATCATCCATGACTGCCGCCGGCCTGGCAACGTCGCAATTTGGATTCACAGTCCGCGTTTGCGACTTCGCGTTCATTGATCATTCAAGTAATGATTTAAGCATTGATGATTTTGTCGTTGTCATTGCATGATGAAATGATTTTAAAATATCGATGATTTTTACATGTGACATGATATCGGTCTCAACTCTACTTTGCTCACTCATAGTTTCAGACTGGACTCTATTATATTGCTATTAGTTATTTTAAATAGATATTTGCTTTGTTTGATTTTGAAAAATGTCTCATTTAAATATTCGGTGTGTCAATTGTAAAATAAGGGTGACGCGATCACGTTGTTCACTTTCTCAGGAAAATGAGAGCTTTATTAACTTAATAAGGCTTTGGATTTATCCAAGGGAGGTGAGTAAAACAAAAATGATTACGTCATCAAAATAATATAATATCACTAAGGTTTACGAGATCTATTTCAATATTATGAAGAATGATCAGTGTCATCATATTTTGATTTGTAATATATTATATTACTCTTGTTGTATTTTCATTTATGAGTATTTATCAGTTATTTTATTTGCAGATAACTGACACTGATTTTATATGCCAAGCTTTTTGGGAGCTAGCAAATCATGCGGGTGAAGAAGCAGTTGCTCCTGAAAGACAGGTAGGCCACCAAAACGTTTGTGTTGGTTGTGGACGTTCTATTTTAAGAAGCAGAAGTCGTTTAATACTGACACCAGATTTGATAGATCAAGAAAGACAACTTGCTGATATAATTTCACAATGGATACCCCATCGCCAAGTAAGCATATATTATTATACAACACAATGTTTTATTGTTAAATTCCAAACTATAATTTTTATAGTATAAAATATATTCATACATACATTATTGTTTTAGCTTACTCTTACTGATGAAGCATGGGCACCATGCTGGCTTAGAGCACAAAGAATATTGCGTCGAAACATTGGCACACAAAATGCACAGCAACTCCATGGTGAAATAGAGGATAATCGTTTATCATCTATGTCTGAAAGTAATAGTTCTCAACAAGAAGAAACAGAATGTTTGTGTATCAACTGAAATGCAGATTTCTGATGAAAATAGACATAGTCTGTCTACAGTAACTGACCATCCTAGGAGAGTTATAAAACTGTGGACATATCCAAGAGATGTAAGTTTTTATATTTACTACACCAGTTTCATGTTTTACTTATAAAAGAATGTCTAAAATGTTAAAAATATTTTTGTAACAAATACAAAAAAAATTTTCCTTTCTTAAATCACATGTTAAGTGTTTTCTAATATATTCATAATAGTTATAAGAATTTTATATAAAAATCACTTATGATATTTATGGAACAACAACAAGGAGGAGAACTTTTCAAAACTACCAAGTGAACTTCAAGTTTTAAGGGATACAGTACAACAACCAGTAAATAAAAACAGAAGAGAACAATAACAGTATATTACATTGCCAAATATAAGACGAGCTGCTGATACAAGAAGACACTGTTTGTTCTCTGAATGCAGGAATCCTGAGCAATATCATATTCCTGATGTGATTCGTCGATCTGTACTTACTGATTGCAACTTTTATATACCCAGAGATACTCGCATATGTGGTTACCATATGGGAAGAAATGTATTTCATGAACTATACATGTCTGAAAACATTGTTGGTTTGCGCACTGTGGGTTGTTGCTCACATGTAATAAGTATTACTTGGTATCTGGGCTATGCTCGACATCAGGCTAATATTATACCTCCTGCTGATTTTCTCGACGAAGTAGATTGGAGCCATAAAATAATTTCCTGATATAAACCACTTTACAAATAATTACCGACTTTTATTTCATATATGATAGTGAGTGCAAATGAATAAAACGGCATGAACGTAAAATAAATATATTGCGAAGCAATTTAAGTATTTTTAAGGCTGCAGGATGGAGTAAACAATATTGTAAATGTAGTGTAGTAGGTATAAAGGAAAATGTAGACAATTGTGACACGAAATGGTTGGTAAGACGTATAGAGAGAATGAGTGAGGATATGTTAGAATTAGAAATAGTTAAAATGCCGATGTGAACTTCAGGGTGCGCAATCATATCGAGGCATCTCAGAAATGGCACAAGTGGTGTGCTGACCCCAGTATGACAGATGTGATTTTATGCATGTATGCAAACCTAGTTTAACAATTTCTCCTTCCAATCACGATTATACTTTTATATCTAATGTTTTTCCACAACTTGTGTACCTACTTTCTTAATACGCATATATTATTCCAGAATGAACTCTGGATCTGTATGTGTATTATTTGTATTGAGATTATGTGCACCCAACTTGTAGTTAGTTACGTTCTAAGGAATGTGTCTTAGATCGTAACGTAACATAGCCTACAAAGTGGTTGGTTAACAACGTTTTACACTATAATCCCATTTAAAAAAAAATTTCTAATTACAATTTGTTTTAATATACCTTACATCTATCTTTTTCAAGTATTTGTATTAATGTACGCGAAGTCTAAATGCGACACTGATAATGCACGGGTTCTTGCCGATCTTCTTTACCACTTATAACAGAAAATGTTTAACTTTAACGGTTCGTGTATGAATTTTTCTTTAATTCAAATAACGATGTTTATAAAATACCAATACTGCTTCTAATATTTTAATATATTTACGAGTATTAAATTTCCATTTTACATATCACATAAAGTTCAAAATGCATGATTAATTTGTTTCATTCTAACTGTATTTACAACTTATTACTTACTTTTTTCTGTCTTCTGTTTTTTCACACTTGTCTTGAGATTCTTTTGAAAAACGGCTTCATGAACTGCATTGCTGTCGTCTATTCCTAACAGGATTTCTGAGAGAAGTCGACAGATATGAAATTAAACATATCTGAAGATACCCCCAGGATTCCAGCGAGGCGCGGTTTTTGTATGTAGTAACAGCGATGCGTACGTATTATTATATATCTCAAAAATGAAATTATTTATATTAAACCAAATAAATGTATATAGGCTTTTTTATTCTCACTAAACTGTAATAATTTATATAGCAGGCTCACACTAACAGCTTACGTTACCTACATATAAGACGGTTACGACGAGTAGACCAGAAGTTCTTGATCATGAAACCTTCTTTTGTGAGAAGGAAGGCCAGTATTTTAAAATCAAATCAATAGAAGTATGTGTTTGCAATAAACAACAATATCAAACAAAAATATCACAACTTTTACACACTGTAAATGGATTGTATCAAAAACTGATTATGAATGTTTAATAATTATGTGCAAGACTGCAAATTCATCTCCACTCTGCAATTATAAAGCTATCATATAATCTGTTAGTGATTTTAAGTTTTACCATCGTTTTCATTTTAAGTCACTACATATAAGTAAACATTATTATAAATTATATCATTTCATTGTTTATCGCTGTTTGCAGCCCGAGAACGGAAGAATTTCTGGAGAACCACTCGACCACAGCTAGTCTATCTATAGTCTTATAACTAAATGGTCTAAACGTGCGACTAGAGCGGTCGTCAGAACAAAAAGAAAGCTTAAGCCTATATTTTCGGTTGTACCAAGTACATAGGAATTCACATAAGTGGCCTTAGAACTTTCAAAATATTATTTTTTAACAAAATAATTAACGTAACGTAATAACACTGACGATTATATAATTAAAAAGTTACACTTTGATTTTATAAACTTTTGTGCATTCAGATGTTCGTAACTTGTAATTATGATAAAAATTAATGTTATATATTGCTAGTTGATGTCCAAGTCAAGAAGTAGTTGGTTTTATACGACCAATAACTTATAACAATAAAGGCCACCATAAACCAAACTGCTCTAAACCAGGACATACTATCGGCAATCGTACGGTCAACACAAAGCACAACATTTTCTGAAATCATTTTCCCAAGACTCGTGATGGAAGTGTTATTGCCCCTTTTGAAGTATTGTGGATTCTGCTGTAGTCCAAGTCAAGAAGTAGTTGGTTGTAGGGGACCAATGACTTACAACAACAATGGCCACCTTAAACCAAACTGCTCTAAACCAGGACATACTATCGGCAATCGTACGTTCAACACAAAGCACAACATTTTCTGAAATCATTTTCCCAAGACTCGTGATGTAAGTATTATTGCTCCTGTTGAAGTATTGCGGCTTCTGCTTTAGTCCAACTAGAGAAGTAGTTAGTTTTAGACGGCCAGTGACTTATAACAACAATGGTCGCCTTAAACCAAACTGCTTTAAACTAAGATATACTATCGGAAAAAGTACGGTAACGAAAAATCACAAATATTTCTGACCAAATGTTCCCAAGATTCGTGATGGAAGTGTTATTGCTCTTGTTGAAGTATTGTGGCTTCTGCTGTAGATCAAGTCAAGAAGAAGTTGGTTGTAGGGGACCAATAACATTTAACAACAATGGCCACCTTAAATCAAATTGCTCTAAACCAGGATATTCTATCAGCAATAGTATGGTCTTGCGGCTTCTGTAGTCCAACTCGAGAAGTAGTTAGTTTTAGGGGACTAGTGACTTATAACAACAATGGTCGCCTTAAACCAAACTGCTCTAAACTAGAACATACTATCGGCAAACGTACGGTAACGACAAATCACAAATATTTCTGACCAAAAGTTCCCAAGACTCGGGATGGAAGTGTTATTGCTCTTGTTAAAGTATTGTGGCTTCTGCTGTAGTCCAAGTCACGAAGAAGTTGGTTGTAGGGGACCAATCACTTATAACAACAATGGTCACCTTAAACCAAACTTTTCTAAACCAGGATATTCTATCAGCAATAGTATGGTCTTGTTGCTTCTGCTGTAGTCCAAATCGAGAAGTAGTTAGTTTTAGGCGGCCAGTGACTTACAACAACAATGGTCGCCTTAAACCAAACTGCTCTAAACTAGGACATACTATCGGCAATCGTACGGTCAACACAAAGCACAAAATTTTCTGACCTCATTTTCCCAAGACTCGTGATGTAAGTGTTATTGCTCCTGTTGAAGCATTGTGACTTCTGCTGTAGTCCAAGTCGAGAAGTAGTTGGTTATAGTCGACCAAAGATTTAAAGAAAACAACAATGGTCGCCTTAAACCAAACTGCTCTAAACCAGGATATACTATCGGCAATCGTACGGTAAAAACAAAATACAAAATTTTCTGATCTCATGTTCCCAGGACTCGTGATGGAAATGTTACTGTTCCTGTTGAAGTACTGCGGCTTCTGCTGTAGTGCAAGTAGTTGGTCGTAGGAGACCAATGATTTACATAAACAATGGTCGCCTTAAACGAAACTGCTCTAAACCAGGATATTCTATCCGTAATTGTACGGCCAACACAAAGCACACAATTATCAGGCATCAATTATAGGCAATTATCAAAGCACACAATTATAATAACGCCAAGGCTTAAGATGGGAGTGTTCCTGCTCCTTTTGCAGTATTGCGTTTCCTGCTGATGTTCAAGTCGAGAATAATCTATTTGTAAGTGGTCAGTGATAACAACAATAGTCTTCTTAAACCAGACCATCTTAATAGGATATAGAATCTCAGGATACTACCAGGAGGTTTGCTTTGGTCTTCATCGTGGTAAATATTCATCGGTCAACATACAGCATTAAATGATCAGTCGAGTCCGATTAATTTAATTATCAAAGGTTCATTTATAAATTTATAATTTGCATGCATGCGTGTGACAACAAAATACGAGTATGATATTACAATGGATATTTTATTATTTTAAGATAAAACATGATATATCGTTGTCTATCAGTCAGTCTACATACATCGTTATAACATATTTGGGCATAAGATTGATTGTTTCATTGCTATGGAGTAGCATACAGGCTAAAGGCTCCTTGTTAGAAAGCAATCACCGTCACCTACGTATATGTACGACAAGAGATGCACTGCTTATATGTAGCAGTCCGCTTTTTTAATGCTGTAGTGCAGCAGACAGGCTGACGGCCCGCTTAGAATTTGGCAGTTACTGTCGCCTATGGGTGTTTGCAACGCCAGTGGCATCGCGAACACGATGCTGTTCCATAAGGGTACAGGAACTTGGGTCACTAATGCCGGAATACAACACAAGGTTATTATGGCGGCATACTTAAGACAAATAGTGGTCGCCATCCAGACTGACTTGAGGCCCTACCACGTAGCTAGGGTTATTTGTCACCGCAGAGGTTAGTATTCTTTCCCCGCCCCTGCACGGATAAATAAGCCGCTTAGTGAAACTTGGGCCACTTATGCAGAAAATTAAAAGGCTATTAAGGTGGTATGCTTAAATCTACAGTGGTTGCCATCCAGATGGGCTTAAACATACGATTCATTAACTTTCTCTATATGAAATAATTAGAAATAAGAATGTCGCTGGATATAATATGTTAAATTGATTAAAATTACTTTACAAATTCTTAGCTCTATGCAATTTTTTGTACTTTTGCATATCTAAATTGACCGTACTAATAGTACTGAGATTCATAAAAAATAGAATTAATTTAAAAAAAAAATAGAGAAATCTATTAATTAAAGTATATTTCCGTTGAATATGTTACAGCGAGAATTCATTTCTTTCTTGTATTCTTAATTCAATTCATTACCGCAATATAAACAAGTGATCCAACCATTCATACCAATTTTAGCTCTGTGCAAATTCTTGTAACCTTCCATGTCTAAATTGACCGGACTAATACTACGTATAGCAAAACGGTGATATGACATACTTGGACTGTTAGGCAATACCGAGTTACCCGAGTCATTTTATAAAATTAAAGGTATATATAAATATATAAAAAATAGAGTATACTAGCCGATCACGCCCGCTCCGCTGGGCGATTAACAGGCAAAATTAAATCGAAAAAAATGAGAAAGGGTAATATTTTTGGAAAAAAATTTTTTTTCATTAAAACGTATCCTATATTACTTCTACTGCCTCAAAGAACTAAAGAATGAAAAATGGAAATGAAAAAATATGTACAAAAGTTCATAATGACCGGTTAAGTAGTTTTCGTGTGAAAGCGTAACAAACAAACTTACTTTTTCTGACCTAGGTTCCCAAGACTGGTGATGGAAGTATTATTGCTCCTGTTGAAGTATTGCTGCTTCTGCTATAGTCCAAGTCAAGGAGTAGTTAGTTTTAGACGGCCAGTGACTTATAACAAAATATTTCTGACCAAATGTTCCCAAGACTCTTGATGGAAGTGTTATTGTTCCTGTTGAAGTATTGTGGCTTCTGCTGTAGTCCAAGTCGAGAAGTAGTTAGTTTTAGACGCACAGTGACTTATAACAACTATGGTCGTCTTAAACCAAACTGCTCTAAACTAGGACATACTATCGGCAAACGTACGGTAACGACAAATCACAAATATTTCTGACCAAATGTTCCCAAGACTCGTGATGAAGTGTTATTGCTCCTGTTGAAGTATTGTGGCTTCTGCTGTAGTCCAAGTCGAGAAGTAGTTAGTTTTAGACGCACAGTGACTTATAACAACAATGGTCGTCTTAAACCATCATCATCATCATCTAAGCGTTATCCCGGTTGCATCCTAAACTTTCATTTCGGTGCCCGGGGTCCGCTTTCCGACTTTTTCTACTCCACTTCGCACGGTCTTCAGCATCCCTGGTATTGAGCCCATTGGCACGCATATCACCCCTTACGACGTCAAGCCAGCACTTTTTGGGTCTACCCCTCCTGCCGGGGCCCGGCGGAGGCGGCATGGCCAGACATTTGTTTCCCACGTAATCATCCGGTTGCCGTAAAACGTGGCCGTACCAACGGAGCCGACACTCCTGCAGTTTATCTGCAATGTCACGGACATGAAAACCGCCGCGAATGCGGGAGTTCCTAACGCGGTCCTTCCGCGTCACTCCACACATCCACCGCAGCATATTCATCTCCGTGACACGCAGTTCTTGCCTGTGTCGCTCTAGCACCGGCCACGCTTCACATCCGTATAAAAGGACAGGCCTAATGATGGTCTTATAGACCTGTCCCTTCAACTTTACCGGCATCTTGGGGTCACAAATGACACCAGTTACCTCACGCCATTTGGCCCACGCGGCAGCAATGCGTGCCTTGACGTCACAATCGATGTCACCAGACGCATGAAACACAGATCCCAGGTATTTCACTTGGTCCGTGCGCTCGACCGTGTCGCCGCCTATGCGTACGGGTGTGGGATCTGTGGAGTTACAGGCCAAGTACTCGGTCTTCGCCACATTGAGCTTCAGACCACCGTTCTCAAGCGACTCCTTCCACGCCTTCACACGTCGCACCAGCCTACCCCTGTCCGAGTCTGCCAGCGCGATATCATCAGCATACATAAGCAGCCACGGGGGCTGCTCATGTGAGTTTCTGATGCTGTCTGACAATACGTCTAATACCACGCTAAACAGAAACGGACTAAGGACGGATCCTTGGTGCACCCCGACGGTGATGGTGAAAGGTTTTGTGTCGCCAACAGCGGTCCGAACTACAGAATCGGAGTCACGGTACATGTCTTGGATGATGTCAATATAGACCTCTGGAACCCTTTTAGATCGCAATGCCCACCAGATTTTCGCGCGAGGAATACAGTCGAAGGCCTTCTGCAAGTCAAGAAACAGGCAATGCAGAGGCGTATTCTTCATCCTGTATTTCTCCGCGACAGTCCTTAGGGCAAAAACCGGATAAATAGTCCCATGACCAGGGCGAAACCCATACTGACATCCCGAGACAGTGCACTCCTGCCGAATCCGAGAGTCGATAACCCTCTCGAGGAGCTTCATGGTGTGGGACATGACCTTAATCCCCCTGTAATTACCGCACTCCTGCACCGATCCCTTGCCTTTGAAGACTGGAGTAATGATACTCAGTCTCCATTGGCTCGGGATCGTACCGGTGAGGAGTGTCCGGTTAAAGAGGTCGGTTAAGATGCTCACACCACGAGAGCCCATCGCCTTCCAGGCTTCGATGGGGACTCCATCGGATCCAACAGCTTTCCGATTCTTCATGCGGCGAAGACAATTCTGGACCTCTGCAGGCGTTACCAGTAGCACTAGTCCTTGATTCGGAGGAAGATCTGGCGGCTGCACCTCTTTGTGCTGCGTGTTCAGCAACTCGTGGAAATATGAGCGCCATCTCTCCTTCACCGCGAGGTCCTCGCATAGCAGGTTGCCCACAGGGTCTTTTACACAGCGGCACTTGGAAATATCCTGTGCCGCTTTGACCCTGGAGCGCGCCAACTTATAAATGAGCTTCTGCCCCTCAGACGATTCCAACTTGTCGTATAGTGGTTGTAAGTGGTCTCGTCTGGCTCTGGCTACAGCTCTCTTACTGGCGCGCTTGGCAGACCTATATGCGTCGCGATCTTCAGGAGATCTGGACGCTTGCCACTTCTTAAAGAGGGCTTTCTTCGCTCTAGTCTCCCTCTGGACTGTGTCGTTCCACCACCAAGTCTCCTTGTCACATTTGCGACCACCCTTAGACACACCAAGCACCTCCCTCGCCGACCCAAGGATAGCCGCCTGAATCCTGTCCCAGTAAGCTTGAACCGGTTCGCCCTCACCACCGGCGTACTTGTCGCCGATGGAAGAGGCGAGCTCCTGGGACTTGACTTCATCGAGCAGCCACCACCTGATTCGACGCTGAAGGCGATCGACACGTTTGCCTTTGGGCTTCACGCAGAGGTCCATGACAAGAAGACGATGTTGTGCAGTGAGACTCTCACCGGGTATGACCTTGCAGTTGGCTACTTTGCTGATGTGGTGTCTCCTAGTGAGTAGGAAGTCGATTTGGGTAGCATTCCTCCCGCTCTTGTAGGTGATGAGATGCTCGGGTCTCTTTTTGAAATACGTGTTCACGATAGCAAGGTCGGCAGCCGCACACGTATTGAGGATATCCTCCCCTTCCGCGATGCGGTTACCATACCCAAATCCACCGTGAACACGCTCAAATTCCCCACATTCATCACCCACATGACCGTTTAGATCACCGCCCAAAACGATCCCATGTGACAATGGAATCCCACGAAGCACTTCTCCGAGTAGGTTCCAAAACGCTATCTTGTCGGCGTCGCTACAACCGGCCTGTGGCGCGTAGGCGCTTATCAAGTGGGTGACTACCCCACCAACAAGCACCCTCACAACCATAAGCCGATCGCTACAGCGCTCCACCTCTAAAATGTCGTCCTGGAGCTCCTCCGAGAGCACTATGGCGACCCCATTTTCCCCACCAGGTGCACCCGTGTAGATCAGTTTGTAGCCATTCCCAATGAACCGGGATCTGCTGGCCTTCCACCGAGTCTCCTGCAGGAACGCCACGGCCACCCTCCGCCTGGAGAGTACATCGGCCAACTCTCTCGCGCGTCCAGTCAGCGTGCCAATATTCCAAGTTGCGAAGCGGAGTTTCCTTTTGGATGGGGCTAGTGTCTTTAGCCGTGCTCGCCCACGGCACGGCAGCCCTAGTCCACTTGTCACAGGAGTCGGGCGAGGTTCCTGCGCGTCGTTTTGCGGCGACGCCCTATCCGTGACCAATCCTTTTCGTGTTCTTACCATACCATGTGTTTGTTTGGCTTGTTTAGGTTTTTACGGGAGCGACTGCCGTCTGACCTCCCAACCCCTAGAGGAAAACCGAGAGGTGCACTTCCTTTGCCGCATGCAAGCTGGCAAAGGAGTAGTCCATCAGTCGCCTTTTACGACTCCCTTGGAATGACCTGGGGTGACCCTATTCTTTTCACTGGCCGGGGTCACACGGCACAATGGTCGTCTTAAACCAAACTGCTCTAAACTAGGACATACTATCGGCAAACGTATGGTAACGACAAATCACAAATATTTCTGACCAAATGTTCCCAAGACTCGTGATGGAAGTGTTATTGCTCCTGTTGAAGTATTGTGGCTTTTGCTGTATTCCAAGTCAAAAAGTAGTTGGTTGTAAAGGACCAATCAATGTCTTATAACAACAATGGTCACCTTAACACGTTCCCAGTGGCACTGATTTATCTTTACTTTCCATTACTGCGTTACGAGACGTTTGAAACCTCGTTCTGAACCAAAGGTTGTAGCAACACGAGGCTTAATAAACCCCACCACCCACAGGAGACAAAAATCCTTTTTTTATCGCCAATTAAGGCGAATTGTACGGTTTTTGTCGCGATTATTATTATCAATGAGTTAATTAACCTCAAACTGTCGCCGCCTGTGGGCAGATAATTTAGTTTAGATTCTATAGGTAAAATAAAATGTGGGGTCTTATGTACCCTATACAGCACTGAAAAAGGTCAGTTTTTCATATTGTTTAGTGATGGGAAAAAATATCGATTTTATTTAATTGTACTTATGGATGCTTTTTATTAAAACAGGTCAAACAATAATATTTTTTGCAATCGATACATTCTGTGAGAATTTTCTTTGATTTTTTGTCAGCCTCACTACTTGATAAGAAGGTGCGAAGTTTTTCGTAGCATCCTACACATCTCCTCTTCTTTGTTCCTTTTTCGAGACGATGTGGATTGTTAGAAGTGGGTTCTGAAAAAAAAAAAAAAAAACTGATTGTGTATTTTTGAAATGGGTTGATTACGTGTAGCGAGACTGAGTATAATTTGTAAATATTGATTGGAAACTTACCTGTTTTTCAAATATCGGTAATTTTGAATTAGATTTACCACCCAATTCCTCTTCATCATCAATAATATTATTAATTAAATTTCTTCGGCAACGTCTCCACATCTTATAATATCGTAGCGGGCTCAGCGTTCAACGTTTTGCACAACACTAACCGCATGAAGCTAGCGTAGGGTGCGGTACGAGGTGTGCGGAAGTACGAGTTGTTCGCAACCTCGTAACGTACTGTATTAAACTTTTATTTATTCAGTGCAGTACGAGGCCTAAAAAATCCGGTATTAAGATAGGTATACCAAAAACTTGGCATCAATAGCACATCTCAGATATATATCTGGAAAGAGATAACTATATAGTTATCTCTTTCCTAGACTGAACGAGACGGAAGTTACGCCTCTTGCACGATAAAGAAGTTTAAGTTTTTCCTTACCGCTATAACGACGAGACACGGACGAGGTGTTTCAAGCCTCGTTTCGCACTCATCGTGTTAAACCAAACTACTCTAAACCAGGATAGAAAATCAGCAATCGTACGGTATAGACAAATCACAAAATTTTCTGACCGTATATGCCTAAGACACGTCATGGAAGTTTTACTTTATCTGTTCAAGTATTGCGGTTTCTGCTGTAGTCCAAGTCGAGAAGAAGTTGGTTGTAGGTTAACATTGACTTGTAACAACAATGATCGCCTTAAACCAAACTGCTCTAAACTAGGACATTCTATTAGCAATCGTACGGCTAACATAAAGCACAAAATTTTCTGACCTCGTGTTCCCAAGACTGGTGATGGAAGTATTATTGCTCCTGTTGAAGTATTGCTGCTTCTGCTATAGTCCAAGTCGAGGAGTAGTTAGTTTTAGACGGCCAGTGACTTATAACAAAATATTTCTGACCAAATGTTCCCAAGACTCGTGATGGAAGTGTTATTGTTCCTGTTGAAGTATTGTGGCTTCTGCTGTAGTCCAAGTCGAGAAGTAGTTAGTTTTAGACGCACAGTGACTTATAACAACAATGGTCGTCTTAAACCAAACTGCTCTAAACTAGGACATACTATCGGCAAACGTACGGTAACGACAAATCACAAATATTTCTGACCAAATGTTCCCAAGACTCGTGATGAAGTGTTATTGCTCCTGTTGAAGTATTGTGGCTTCTGCTGTAGTCCAAGTCGAGAAGTAGTTAGTTTTAGACGCACAGTGACTTATAACAACAATGGTCGTCTTAAACCAAACTGCTCTAAACTAGGACATACTATCGGCAAACGTACGGTAACGACAAATCACAAATATTTCTGACCAAATGTTCCCAAGACTCGTGATGGAAGTGTTATTGCTCCTGTTGAAGTATTGTGGCTTCTGCTGTAGTCCAAGTCAAGAAGTAGTTGGTTGTAAAGGACCAATGACTTATAACAACAATGGTCACCTTAAACCAAACTACTCTAAACCAGGATTGAAAATCAGCAATCGTACGGTAAAGACAAATCACAAAATTTTCTGACCTCATATGCCAAAGACACGTCATGGAAGTTTTACTATTTCTGTTCAAGTATTTCGGTTTCTGCTGTAGTCCAAGTCGAGAAGAAGTTGGTTATAGGTTAACATTGACTTGTAACAACAATGATCGCCTTAAACCAAACTGCTCTAAACTAGGACATACTATCGGCAAATGTACGGTAACGACAAATCGCAAATATTTCTGACCAAATGTTCCCAAGACTCGTGATGGAAGTGTTATTGCTCCTGTTGAAGTATTGTGGCTTCTGCTGTAGTCCAAGTCAAGAAGTAGTTGGTTGTAAAGGACCAATGACTTATAACAACAATGGTCACCTTAAACCAAACTACTCTAAACCAGGATTGAAAATCAGCAATCGTACGGTAAAGACAAATCACAAAATTTTCTGACCTCATATGCCAAAGACACGTCATGGAAGTTTTACTATTTCTGTTCAAGTATTTCGGTTTCTGCTGTAGTCCAAGTCGAGAAGAAGTTGGTTATAGGTTAACATTGACTTGTAACAACAATGATCGCCTTAAACCAAACTGCTCTAAACCAGGACATTCTATAAGCAATAGTACGGCTAATATAAAGCACAAAAATTTCTGACCTTATTTTCCGAAGACTCATGATGGAAGTGTTACTGCTCCTGTTGAAGTATTGCGGCTTCTCTGTAGTACAAGTCAAGAATTAGTTGGTTGTAGGGAACCAATGACTTATAACAACAATAGTTTGGTTTAAGAACCAAACAGCTCTTAACCAGGACATACTATCCACAATCGTACGGTAAAGACAAAGCACAAAATTTTCTGACCTCATGTTTCCAAAACTCGTGCTGAAAGTGTTACTACTCCTGTCGGAATATTGCTGTAGTCCATGTAGTTGGTTATAGGGGACCAATTACTTATAACAACAATGTTCGCCTTAAACCAAACTGCTCTAAACCAGGATATTATACGGTCAACACAAAGCACAAAATTATCAGAGCTCATATCCCCAAAGCTTGAAATGGGAGTGTTCCTGCTACTGTTGCTATATTACGGCTCCTGCTAATGTCCAAGTCGAGAACAATCTTTTTATAGGGGATCAATACCCTATAAAAACAACAATAGCCTTATTAAACCAAACCTTCCTAAACCAGGATACTAGAACCAGGAGGTTGGCTTTGCTTTTCGTCGTGGTAAATATTTATCGGTCAACATAAAGCGTGAAATAATCAGTCGAGTCTCAATACTTTATTTTCAAAGGTTCATTTATAAATTTCTAATATGCATGCATGCGTGTGACAACACGACATTACAATGGATATTTTGTTATTTTAAGAAAAAAAAACATGATATATCGTTGTCACGAAATATTTGGGCATAATATTGATTGTTTCATTGCTATAGAATAACAGACAGGCTAAAGGCTCCTTGTTAGAAAGCAATCACCGCCACCTATGGATGTTTACGACAACAGAGGCATCACTAACTTGTTGCAGTCCGCATGACCAAAGAAACCTGGGCCACTTATGCCGAAAATCAAAAGGTTATGAAGACGGGCTTAAAACATACGGTTCATTAAATTTCGTTTCTATATACAGTGTTATTGGTAATTCGATGTATTCCCGTTAGAAGGTAATAGGGGTGATGACTTATTGCGATAATTTTAACCCCATATGCATTATGCGAAAGGGAACCATTTTTGAGTTATCATGTTTTTAGCTTTTGCAACGTCAAAAATTTATTTAAAAAAGTATTAGGTAATTTAAATCTTATTTATTATTATTTGTAAAAACGATTAAACACTGGTTATTTATCAATATTAAAACAACAATTATCGGTCCAAATTTAAAAATGCGAGACGAAAAATGATATTTTTAAAATATTTTTTGAGATTTTTTCACTATAATGCCTTAAAAATAAAAAAACCGTTATGAAACTTGGGTTGCAGATTATTTTTAAAAACCAATTTTAGCTCTCCAACAATACATAACAACTAGGAACTTATTGCAAAGAAATTGAAAAAAAAAAAAGATCACAAAGGAAGCAGATGGAAATTCGTATTCGAACTAAACTTTAAGTCGTTCTTTAAAATTATTTGATTATTCTATGATTAATGGCCGGAACACAAGAAACAAGTTATTATGGCGGCATATTTAAGACCAAATGTGGTCGCCATCAAGACGGGCTTGGGCGCTTTATTAATAATCAATAAGATAAATATTGAGTGTGATGCCACCGTAGCCATTTTCTTCACAGAAGAGAAAAAGAGAGAAATTGCGGCTACCAGACAAAGACTTGACACCAAATTGAAGACTCGCTGGTCAAATATTCGAAGCCAGCCTACTCGGAATTGCACCACAATTCAATGGCGAGTTTGTGACTGCGATTTAACATTGAAAGAAAGACCGAAAAAGGATTCCGCTGCCTCGGTGGGAATGGGAATGAGGCTGCGGATGCTCGGGCACCTCGGGTTCGCACGCCCGTATACTCCCTGGAAAAAGGAGTATCCCTGAGGGGTATTCTAAATCCTGTGTAAATAATTAAAAGTTTTATTCAGTTAGCCATAAACATATAAGATATAACAACATACACAGATGTTGTTATTGATCCTTATTGAAATCGGCATCGTACATTTTGAAACAGACTTTTAATTTACATACATAAATCATAATACTGTTACGTTGTAACAAGAGTAGGATAATTAATCTTCTTTATTTATATAATATTTAATCCCTAAATACTTAATAAAAATTTCTAATTAATTTCAACAATATATAATATTTAATCTTGAGGGTATTTAAATGAAACAAACCAGATAATAATTTCGATCGCGCACCTTAAAAGTAGGTAGTTAAGAATTAAACGACGGCTGGGAAGAATCTTCGAGAAATCGTTCAGTTGAATAGCGTCCATCGATAAGTAAAAAGATGAATGAACGCGAATCATTCGATCGGTTAGCGGTCATCGAAAATACTACAAATGAACGAAGAACGGGAACCAAGTGTCGTCAGGGCTTACGTCACAAATAATTCTTTGCCCCTCTGGCCTATAGCTCTGTCATTGTCTAAACGAGTAGCGGGTCAAAGTACAGGTGCTACTCAGTACTTTTCCATGCCACACCATTAGAAGCCAAATCTAGAACCTTCGAAAAAGTGGGCGGTGTCCTGACGGCCAGTATAAAAAGGCGAAGCTGCGATGGACGCCAAGATTCGCACACCCGAAAGACGCCTGCAAGTAACCGTCCTTCAACAATTAAGTTTTTTTTTAACGTGCGCGTGTTGTAAACATATTATAAAGTTGTAATATAAAGTTTTAGTGCATAACCCTCAGGTGAGCTCATAAATTTAAGTCCATTAGGGCCGGTCGCTATTGCCTAGTTTTGTGCCTAAAAATTAATCCAAAATAAATTATTATTATTCTTTTTTATATTTAAATATTGCAAGTTAATATTAACAAGAAGCTACCGGGACTAGTCACGTGGGTGTAAATGTAAATCATAACCTTATTATTTTGTGTTAGGCGAACGTGCTCGCCGCGTTATTGTTTTAAATTCTTTAAAAATATAAAAAATTTAATTCGCGCAGTAGTTAACGTCGTGGCTTGTATGTATTCTTAGTTATATCTGTTTTTTTTCCTGTAAACCTAATGTAGTTGTAATAAGCTTTTAATGTTGATGCCACCGACGTATCGTCATAAATCTTATATATGTATAAAAATTAATGTCACTAATTAGATCTAGTAATCTGTAAACGTAAGTTATTTTGTAATACCGTATTAAAACGGATTTTCCTTTGGAAGCCGACGATTCATATATCGAAGGTCATTTCATTGAATTATTTTTTTTATTTATTTGGATATGCTGAAACTACCTATCTCTGTTCAAATTTATATTTAAACTTTTCTTTGTGTTTATGGCGTGGTGGAATGGTCATAGTCCGAGTAATAGTAGTTAGTTGATTCCTGGTTAGACAATTTTCATTTTTATATTTTTCTATTGTTTAATTTTCATTCCGTATTTTGCTTGTTATTATAAAGACGGTCATAAGCTATCACCACTCCACTTTCGTGTTTTTATAATGTAATGCGAAGGATACCGACACCACTCCTGGTCGTCCAGGGTGTCAGGGTGCCGGGTCTTTCGCGCTACAGAAACATCTTCGACGCATTTCAGAGGAGAGGGTCCACCGTACGGGCTGAGAGCAGACGCCCCAGAACGGGTCCTTCAGAACAACTACCCGTAGCTGCCATCCTTCGCAGCGGTCGAGGCGGCCACCCTCAGTACGGGCTGGAGCTGCAGACCACTTTCAACGGCAGGGCACGTCAGGCCCCGTGAAAGGAAAGGACGTTGATGACCCTCCACGCGCAGGACGAGGCCTAAGCTAAGTCACCCTACACCCTTACGATTTAACGCCCCATATAAACCTCTTAGTGCTTGTACCCACGTCCCGGTTATATATGGTAGACCGAACTCTATTTTGTTAATTCATTCAGTACTTTATATTAGTAATAAACTTGTATTTAATTTAAAATCGTTTAATTTCTTATCTATATTTGTCGACGACCGTCAGGTTGTCGTAACAATACATTAATTATACCGAAAGTAAATTTGTGTTAACTTGTGTGCGTGTATGATTTCGCGATCCACAAAGTTTTCCAAAACTAAGAGATAAAGAAACAAATTTATTTAATAAATACACGGATACCTGTCAGTGACTGTACCGGCTAATATTTTTTATAAAAACCTTCAGTTACAATTAGTTGACAGCATCCTTTTTTTTGTCTCGAGAAAAAAACCTGTTCTTAACGGATTCCCCAGACCCTGGAGGACCGAGGGATATGTGGCCTGTCGATCTCGTGCCCCGGGCCGGCGCCAGCCCGCCTTTGGTGTCGGAGCGGGCTTCTTCTCTGGGCTTGGAGCGCCTCCTTTGTTTGCATTAAGGAGTTGAGGGGGGCTGCGGAACAGTACGCAGCCCTCACCCTCACGGCAATGGTGCAGGCGGCGGATTCTTCCCCGAAGGGCCGCCCACTGCCGCTTTCTACGACGGTCGTAGATCGTCGGTCGCTGTCCGGCGCCATCGACGTGGCTTGCGTTGGCGGGAGGGAAGTGTACTATAGTTAGCTGCCGCTCCCGCTCCGCCGCCTCCTTTGCGGACAAGACTGCCTCGCAAAAGGAGGCGACGGCCGTCCATTCAGGATTGACAGAATAGACAGAACCCCACCATAGACAGAACCAGGGCCAGGAGCGACAGATCTACGCCGACTTGAGTGACGAGGCCGCGGCGCTCTCCGCGCCTCGCAGGGCATACAGCGATAGTGTGGGTCACCGTGTCCTCCTCGACACCAGCACCACAATGGTGGCACACTGACGTTGCCTCCCGCTCCAGTGCTCTGAGAGTGGCCGGTGGCCAGGCCCGCGCTGGAGTGCACGAGGTGCTCCTTCCACTCCACTATGAGCACCCCGTCACGCAGCTCCACCCGCTTTACCCGTGAAGTAGCTTCAAGAGGTTTGGGGCGAGAGCCGCGTGCGGCCGTGTCTCGGCGCCACTGGTATAGCAGCATCAAAACACGAGCCTCAAGGTCCCATGGTGGGGACCCAGCAGCCACCCAGCTACCCAGCAGGAAGGCTGTTTTGAAGGACACCGTGCGGTATCCCATTATTTTATTTATTCTATACAGCAAAGTTTCCATAATACTAATACTACGTCTAATATCTTCTTATCCGTGCAGGGGCGGAGAAAGAATACTAACCTCTGTGGCCGAGGTCGGCCTGTCGTAAAAGGCGACAAAACAACCCACCCTAGCTACGTGGTAGGGCCTCAAGCCCGTCTGGATGGCGACCACCTTTGGTCTTAAGTATGCCGCCATAATAACCTTGTGTTGTGTTCCGGCATTAGTGACCCAAGTTCCTGTACTCTTATGGAACAGCAGCGTGTTCGCGATGCCACTGGCGTTGCAAACACATATAGGCGACGGTAACTGCTAAATCCTAAGCGGGCTGTCAGCCTGTCTGCTGTCCTACGCAATAAAAAAAATTATAATATAAAAAAAACGTATTTATTTTAAATGTCTCCATTATATGAAATAAATTGGTTTTTCTGAAATTTCCTGTTAAGCAAACAAATCAATTAAAAAAATACATAAGTGTTTGTTAATTATTTTATAAAAAAAATTATAAAATTATTTCTATGTTTATAATTTTTTCTAATGACTACCGAGTATTAATGTGTTGATAACAACCAAGAACTACTACGAACAACAGAAAACTCTTTAATATTTTTGATTTTAACGGTTAAAGTATTTTTATTCTGCACAATGAAGGTTCCATAATTACATTACTTATTACTATGGTATTTTTCTGTATTCTATCTTCTCACTCTTGTTGGCTTCAGCTTCATTTGAAGTCCACTCCTCGCAGGAATCCTGGACGAGATCATCCCTTATGAAATTATACATAATAAGACACATCCTGAATCCTAGTAAGGTACACTTAAAATTATTTATACAATAAAATAAAATTGGAGGGTCTGTTTGTAATATTAAAATAACCGCTTTTTACTAAGTGCATTCGGACGGTACATATACCAAAACAACATATTTTACAATTTTTGTCTGTTTGTTCCGGCTAATCTCTGAAACGGCTGCACCGATTTTGACGGGACTTTCACTGACAGATAGCTGATGTATCAAGGAGTAACTTAGACTATTTTTATTTTAGAAAAAAAATAGTTTTTGTTAAAAATGATAAGTTTCGAAAATTTAATATACTAATTTAAGTTGACCTCAGATTTATATCATCAATCATAGCTTCAGCTTAGACTGGACATAGTAAGTTGAATTTCCAATTTAAGTTAACCTCAGATTTATGTCATCAATCATATGAAATAGGGTTTAGCTTAGGCTGGACTTTGTAGGTTCGAACGTACGTATTCCGGAGGCGCATGGCGTAACAGTTGCATTCGATAATACTGACTGTTTGTATATTTCATTTATATTTTAGGGTTTATAGGGTTTGTAATCTAAAATAAACCATAAGATATATCCAAAAAATTCTGCCCAAAGTCACTATTCCACGCGGACGGAGTCGCGGGCACAGCTAGTATAATAAATAAATATACTGCAACAATTCACACAGCGCCGACTAGCAACAAAGTAAGTAGCATAGCACTTGTCTTATGGGTACCTACTAGATAACTAGGATTAGTATTAGATAGTATTATATACTATAATGTTTTGCAAAATAGAGAGTTATGCAAAATAATTATCTAAAAATAACAGGAAAGTCTGCCAATGCTTCTACTTGTAATTTTTTTATAATAATCGTAAGTAAGCAATTACTTGATAACAACTTAAAACAACGTATAACAGAATATCATTTAATATGTTTCATTAAAGAGTTTTATTTATTCTGAACAGGAAATTTTCTATAATAATAATACCATAATCTTTAAGAGTGTATATATTTTCATTTCGCATGTTAAAAAACAATTTGTATGTAATTCTCAGTACTTATTACGATGACATTTGATTTGTCTTCTTTCTTCTCACTCTTGTTGTCTCCAGCGTCATTTGAATTCTGCTCCTCGCAGGAATTCTGAGAAGTATCTACAAAGATTAAATTATACACATTTGCAGACACCACCAGAATACCAGGAAGGTACAGTCTAATTTGCATGTAGTAACATTCACCGAAAACTCAGGTCATTGTTATTAATAATAAAAAGAAAACTATTTCACTTAGGTTTTTTATCTGATTGAGCCCTAATTTATATATATTACGCTCACACTAATACCTTGAACATTGTTCACCAGCTGCATTATTGCATATAAGCATGTAACGACGAGTAAGCCAGAAGAAGTTCTTGATCATGAAACCTAGTATTGTGAGAATCCCTTCTGCTTGCGTTTTATTAATACCATAACGTTATCAAATAAATATATAATGATTATAATACCTTGAATTTTAACAGTTAGTAATATAAATAATGAGTTATTTTATTTAAGATTACAATGCGTATCTTAATATATATATATATATATATATATATATATATATATATATATATATATATATATATATATATATATATATATATATATATATATATATATATATATATATATATATATATATATATATATAAAGTTTGAAAATAAAATTAATTTGAAATTAGAATTCTTAGCCAAACAAAAATTATTTTGATTTGGCTAAGAATTCTAATTTCAAATTAATTTTATTTTCAAACTTTATTTTTGGCAGGCATAAAATAATATCTATATAGCCCAATCAACTTGAAGGCATTCAAAAGACAAACCTAACGTGAAGCGACTAAGGTTGACTTCAAATGTTTGACAGCTGGGCATTGGAGATGAGGTGAGGAATATGGGTTACAAACTGACATATTTAAATATAGTTACGCTGTATTTAACCTATCGGCATTCATTACATTATCAATTTCATTATTTGTATTTTACACAATATTTTTATTTAAGTTACTGGATATATATAAAAAAAATCATTTTTAACTATCATGTCATTATTTAAAAATGTAAATACATCGTGGTTTCTCAGATCAGTACCGATTCAGGCAGAACATCGTTTTTTCATTAACATTACATTAAAATAATAGTAAATAAATTAATAATATTATAATATTGTATATTAATTTTAAGTTAAAAACAAAATTATCAAAGACTATTGTCTGCTGAGACTTATTTGATATATATTTAATTCGATTTTTAATTACTTTATTCGATATATTTAATTAATATTATAATTAATTAATTAATTAATACTATTATAAAGAGGAAAGATTTGATTGTTTGTTTGTTTGTTTGCATTGAATAGGCTCCGAAACTACTGACCCGATTTAAAAAATTCTTTCACTGTTGGGAAGCTACACTATCCCCGGGTGACATAGGCTATATTATATTTTCAAAAAAATTAGGGATCCTTACTAAAACTCCAATAATGTAACCCAAAGTGTAAAAAAATTACCTAAAATATTAATTAAATTGCGTGCGCTGCGAAAACTATTGATGAAAGAATAAAATAATGTACTACAACTTTGCAGATCACATAATTATTTACAAAAAGTGTCGCGGCAGCATATGTCTAACTATTATAGTTATGCCACAATAAGTGTTCTTTTATTTTAAAATTTTTATTGAAATGCCGCCCCTAGAAAAAGCTCTTTATTTGTATCTTGGTATTAATCCTTATCAAAATAAATTACTTCATATTTAAAACTGCTTCAATACCTTTATATAACTTTTTGAATTATTCAATTCGGATATTCCATTCGAAAGATATCACGAGTTTAAAAATGTAAGTAATAGAAAAATGTTGCGTGGTAGCCGCTCACCCCGTTCGGCTAGCTAGGCAGCACCTTGCACCTTATGCAAAAAATACTTATTAAAAAATAACGAAAAAAAAAATAAAAAAAATAAAAAAAATCATTAAAATAAAATTTCATAGAAATAATAATATTCAAAATTTCTTTATAATTTTATTTTTTTAGTAACCTGACGCAAATAGAAGGGTTTGCCCTCAGGGGCGCTCCTCTGTCCGAGGAGTGCACGGGTGTGTGTACTCCAGGTGCCCGAGCATCCGTCGCTTCACTCCCCTCTCCGTCCGAGGCAACAGAGTCCTACCTTTCTTCCTGTCTACCTCCTACATCCTTTCCAACTTAGCTCTTTGTTCGTGGCGTGGTCCCCGGTGGGATCGTTGCGAATACTGATTGGGGTCCCGGGTTCTGCCCTGGGCCCTGATTTGGTAGTCGAAACTATGCATATTTCGACTGCGCCTGCACAGAGAGTGTTCCCGGGATGGGAATTGCGTCTTCGCTGTTGGTTGGTCTTGCTGGGCCGGCTACGACGTCAGGCGACTCCCTGGTTTTTCTGGAGTATCGTCTGGTAGTCGTATCCACGCCTGGCTAGCACGCGACGGGGATGCGAGTCCCATCCGGAATTGGCCGCGGACCTGTCGCTCCCGGCCTGGTCCTGTCTATGGTCGGGGGCGATCCTGGATGGACGGCTGTCGCCTCCTTTTGCGAGGCAGTAGTGTCTGCAAGGGACGCGGCGGAACGGGAGCGGGAGTCCGCCACCGCACTCCCCTCTTGCCAACGTAGGCCGCGTCGTCGGTGCCGGAGGGCGGGCAACGACCTCCGGCCGCCGTAGAAAGCGGCCGCGGGCGGCTCCTCGGGGGAGAATCCTTCGCCCGCACAATTGCCGCACTATTGCAGGGAGAGGGCCGCGTGATGTACCGCGGCCCCCCTCAACTCCTAGAGTTGTTACAAGAGAGCGCCGGGGGGACGAAACCCTGACCCCCTGGCGCCAACACTTTAGAAGGGGCCCGCCTTAAGACAAAGGGCGGGCCGGCGCCGGCCCGGGCCACGAGATCGGCAGGCCATATATCCGTGGGCCCGGGCGTAGGCGATAGGAGAACAGCGGGGTTTTTAGTGGGTAGTCGGATGGTCGAACAACTTTCCTGGAGTCCCACATATCCCTCGGTCCCCTCGGGCCGGAGAAACCCGTCAAGAGAGGTTTTTCCCCGAGACCGAAAAAAAAAATAAAAGGGTTTATTGTGTGTATATAATTTTTAATTTGGAAATTTTTGTTAAATACCCGTGCGAAGCTGGGGCGGGCCGCTACTAATTAATATTAGATGAAACAGTGACAGACTGCAATATTGTGATTGGAGATGAACAAATTGAACAGGTGAATGAGTTTGTGTATCTGGGTTCAAAGTTTACAAGAGATGGAAAGTGTGAGAGTGATATTGAAAGAAGAGTGAATGTAGGAAACATGGTGAATGGAGCTTTGCACTCCTTTATGAACAGTCAGAAGGTGTCTAACAAGGCTCGTCTGGCTGTGCCCGAGGGGGTGTTGGTTCCGACACTCATGTACGGAAGTGAAAGTTGGGTATGGCAGAAGAAACATGAAAGCAGAATAAATGCAGTTGAGATGAGAGCGTTAAGAAGTATGATAGGAGTTAAACTGAGTGACAGGATAAGAAATAGTGAGATAAGGAAACGTTGTGGTCTGAAAGAAGATGTAGTGACAAAAATTGAGAAAGGTATGCTGAGATGGTTTGGCCATGTTGAGAGAATGAATGAAGAACGATTGACGAAAAAGTGTATAAGGCGAGTGTGAATGGAAGTGTTGGAAGGGGTAGACCTAGGCGGACGTTTAGAGACCAGATCAGGGACGTCTTGAAAAAAGGCCAGGTCAAGAGTACCCTAAACCAAAGGCCATGTATAAAGGGAATAATGAAAGTGGACGCAGCGAAACAAGTATGTAAGGATCGTAGCAAGTGGAAAGAAGTGGTCTCTGCCTACCCCTACGGGAAAGAGGCGTGATTATATGTATGTATGTATGTTATTCGATATATTATTTAATTCGATATATTTATTTATTATTCGATATTATTATCCGTCCAGGGGCGGAGAAAGAATACTAACCTCTGTGGCCGGGGTCGGCCTGTCGTAAAAGGCGACAAAACAACCCACCCTAGCTACGTGGTAGGGCCTCAAGCCCGTCTGGATGGCGACCACCTTTGGTCTTAAGTATGCCGCCACAGTAACCTTGTGTTGTGTTCCGGCGTTAGTGACCCAAGTTCCTGTACCCTTATGCGAGAACAGTGTGTTCGCGATGCCACTGGCGTTGCAAACACCCATAGACGATGGTAACTGCTAAATTCTAAGTGGGCCGTCAGCCAGTCTGCTGTCCTACAGAATTAAAAAAAATATTTTGAAGGTTTAATTTTTTTATTCAGTATCACAAAGTTTATAGCTTACTTATTCTAAAATTTTAAATCTTTATACGTATTCATTAACTCTTTTGCATTCATAATAAAGAGAAGCCAGGGTTTTGTCTCTTCATCAAACAATTATTTGCACCCCAGTTTGCAGAAACTTTTACAAACAATGCCGATAGCTGCTGTATAAAAGGAAATTTAATCAAAACTAGAACTACAGATTTGCAGATTGTCAAACGCATTGGGAAAAACTCGCCCTGACATATCAATTTCAAATGAAAAAAAAAGCATTCGCATGGCAAACTTCGGACTAATTCAATTTCCAATTAACACTCAACGTGTTCTGCGAATCCAACAATTTTGAGTGTAATTAAGTTCTAGTTACAGAGTTTCAGGTTTTTTTATTGTTGTAGGAGAACAGACAAGCTGACGGCCCACTTAAAAAACTTGTTTCCCAAACAATGTTTAATATAAATACTTACAACAAATAATTTTAAACTATGACTATTAAATTCCACGTACGAAACTATTGGAGCTTGCTTGGGAAGTGATGTCGCATCTCTCATACAGCCCCAAATTTCAATAATAACGATGGCTTGAAATCGCACTTGATTTGGTTTGTTTTGCTGTTAAGGCCTATTCTCTGAGCGCGGGATCATGAAGTCAACAGAAAGGTCGCAAAAGGTCATTGAACAGAATGAAAGATATATGAGTGATTAGTTTTTTAGCAATATACAAGCGGAACTATCAGATTTATAAAAAATATATTCATGTTATTGCAGCCAGTTAACTCACTGATGAAACAAATATGAGAATTCGTTTGATATGTTTATATGTTCTTAGGGAGTTGGTCATAGTCAAAACTTCAACCTGCAATCAAACATTCATGTGTAAATCGATCAAATATTAAATTAAAAATATCTAATTAATTTTTGTCATATAAAGTTTTATATATATAATTTGTAAAAAAAGTGATAGATTTAAAGATTTGTTAAACAGATATGAGTGCGCACAAGTTACAGTTAATAAATCAATCAAAGTACATCAATTCAAAGTAAAACAGACATACATAAAAACATCTGAAAATGGTAGATTGAACGCAATTTGAAGTTGTATACAACCCTTACCGATTCAATCAAATATAAAAGGCTTTTGAAAGCAAATAAGGCTACTCAACCAATGCCGTCAGTTAATCCAATTTGACAGGTTAGTATGGGGATGTACAAGTATTACGGTAAAACTATAAAATCTTCTCCCAATATGACGCACAGCAACATTTTTATGTACCCCTGTTACGTTTTTAGCACAATCAATTTACCGCGAATATTTCCTAGTATCGAGTTAATCGTATCTAAGCAAATGCATTGCTACCCCTATTCTGCGACGACGCTGCCATCTCTCGATTATTTCATTCAAAATATGCACTGCCCACGCGTCACGTCGATTTCCTCAATTTCCGTTGTCCTATATCTATATTTCTAGAAACTAACTAGCTCAATCGAATGTAGTTCGTGCCTACAGCCATAATCCAAGAGCCCCAGCACCACAAAGACCGAGGTAATTGTTTGTGCATTTGTGTTAATGAAATTTCATTCCCGATACCGAACAACCCCCCTCCGCCTCCTCAAATGTCACGTAGCATCCAAGTGATTATTTTAAAACATAAACTACAAATATTTACTTGAAGGCCCCTATGCTGTGTTTACTAATTGATATCAATAATGTAACACTTAGTAGAAATACTATTGTACTATATATTAATGACATTTTTCCCTACAATAATTTTAATCAAGGTCATAAATTTAATTCTTTTTATAAATATGTATTCTCATTACATATGTATTACGATGTAATCTTTTCCGTCTTCATTCTTCTCACTTTTGTTATCATCAATTTCTTTTGCAGAACTTCTCAAACTGCGCTGCTGTCATCTGCTGCTTATACCTCACAGGAAGTCTGGTGTAGTCCACAAGGATGAAATTCCACAAACCTGAGGATACCGCCACACTCCCGGTGAGGCACTGTTTTATTGTATTATATTTAGTTAACAGTGACTCACAACTAAAATTATTATTATTTGAAATTGACAAAACTAAGCTTAGGCTTTTCACCCTAGTTGACAATTTATTTATGTCGGGTGACGGGAGTATCTACTTTTAATACTAAAACCATTCAATTTATTAGCATATAAAAATTAGTTAACCAGAAATGGTTGACGGTGTTCCTTAAACTTTTTTTTGTGAGAATGAATATTTCCATTTTAAATCTCAAACAAAAAGAAGTATATGCATTTAATTTTTATAACATTATCCAACATATATCTCATTATATACACTGTTTTTTTTATAATTTATGAAATTGTTTACAAGTTTATACATGATTGTAATAAACCTCCATGCTATTCATCTATCTATATTGTTGAGATTTCAATTTAAATCAAGTCAAATCAAAATAATATATTGCAATATCAAGAAATTACTACCGTTTCCAATACAATAATACTGGCTAGAGAAGAAACGGTGATAAAAAATCCCCAGAAATTTATTTTACACGTTTATTTTTTATTCTGTACAATTTTTAATATGTATTATAATTAAATTGAAGAAAAAATAACATGAGGTACAATATAAAACAATATAAAAAATATATTAAAGCAATACGTATATAAAATGTTCAAAGTCCAAACTATACATAGTAGTTACATAGTCGTGTTCTCGGCTCGCAGTTTTAGATGTAAATAAAATAGGGTAGTTTATAAATTTTAATTAAATCAAATTATTTTACTGTAGTATATAATTACTTTTAGCACATAAAAACATTTACTTAAAATCAAAATTGTTATATAAATTTGTGAAGTACAATAATAAGACTTAAGTATATATACATTAGCATACCCGAGCTAAAGGAGAAGGCTACTTTTTTTTAAAATTCATATGGCAGAACAACGTTTGCTGGGTCAATTATTAGTTAATATATATAATAGCCTATGTCCAATTCTCCAAGGTCCAATGTACGAGTATACTAAAATTCATCAAAATTGGTTCTGCGGTTTAGGCGTGAAAGCGTAACAAACAAACTCACTTTCGCATTTATAATATTAGTTAGGATTACTTCGTAGATAAGTTTGTCACTGAGGGAGGTACTAGCGTCTAAGATACAGGCTTGGCCTAGTTTAGACGTTAGTTTTCTTTTTATGTAAACCATTTCGACGACCTCCGTGGCGCAGCGGCTAACGCACTTCGGTACGCTTGCGGAGGTCATGGGTTCGATTCCCGTCTCTCGTCTAGGTGTTTATGTATAATATGTATTTCTTAACAAAAAAAGCATATAATTATGTTGCTTATCAGTTGTCTAGTACCCATAATACAACTGCTATGCTACTTACTTTGGGACTACTGGGACACACATGTGAGCAAATCTTGAATGACCGAATTAACAAAAGAATAATTCTTGAATTACTACTACGAAGGTATTAAAGTCCCTCATTGCACATGTGACTTTGACATGATATTTTTACATAATTTTTAATATAAAAAAGAAGAAACGAAGTGTTTATTGTCGTTAATTTCAATTTAAAAAATATCTGCAGTAATCAGTCCTTCTTTTTAAAAAATAATATCAATTAAGAAATGCTTTCATTCATTTTCTATACTTTTTTATTTAAAAATAACATCACATAACGTAACATCACAAGGTATGGTTTATTATATCCACTAACAACTATTATAACGGGATGTAAAAGTTTTTTGTTTCAATTCTAGATGGCGTAAGCGTCGAATTGAATCGCGCAAATATTTGCTGTTTCCGCATCAAGTAGAATCGGGACTCGTGAGGACAGTCAGACGTGTACTAATTTTGTCAACTAAATTTGCAGAATTTTTGTTAGAGAAAGGCATGTAAAAGTGCTACATTTCACTCATTACTCATGTGATCTTCAAACATTCAATTATTGACACGTCCCGGCTTCGCACGGGCTTATATAAATTTATAAATAGACTAGCTGTGCCCACGACTCCTTCCGCGTGGAATAATGACTTTGGGCAGAATTTTTTCGATATATCTTATGGTTTATTTTGGATTACAAACCCTATAAACCCTAAAATATGAATGAAATATACAAACAGTCAGTGTCAGTGTTATCGAATGCAACTGCGCCATGCGCCTCCGGAATACGTACGTTCGAACCTACAAAGTCCAGCCTAAGCTAAACCCTATTTCATATGATTGAAGACATAAATCTGAGGTTAACTTAAATTGGCTATAAAATTTCCGAAACATGTCATTTTTAACAAAAACTATATTTTCTAAAATAAAATAGCCTAAGTTACTCCTTGATGCATCAGCTATCTGCCAGTGAAAGTCCCGTCAAAATCAGTGCAGCCATTTCAGAGATTAGCCGGAACAAACAGACAGACAGACAGAGAGACAGAGAGACAGACAGACAGACAAAAATTGTAAAAAATGTTGTTTTGGTATATATACCGTGTATACATCCGAATGCACTTAGTAAAAAGCGGTTATTACAAACAGACTCTCCAATTTTATTTATTTGTATAGATAATAATTACATTTTGGATAAGATTTCCGTCTAAATCCATTTATAGTGAGCGTTTACATCGCGAAATATTAGGGCGTACCAAAATATGGTATATTCTAAAAAACACAGCAGTCAGTGTTTCCAACTACACTGTAATAGTGGTAAAACACTGTAATTTCATGTAATTTACCACCCACTGTAGAAATATTCATATTACACTGTGATTCGTGACTGCAAATTCATCAGTATCTGTTGTAAACTTGTTCAGCGAAAAATAAGCAAATTTCAACAACAGATAATTACAGTTTTATTATTATTCAGGATCCGGCAACATCATCTCTGTTTTGATACTACACTAGTGAGTGAAAGGGGAATCCCCGTTATATAAGACATGATATTTGAAACGAGGTTCACTCGAAATGCGGCTAAATTAAAAAGTCATGGGTGTTGTAAGATTACCATAGAAATCTCGATGTCATTATTTTGTTACGTTACAATAGTTGTTCGTTCAGCGTAACAGCTCTCATAGTCTCATACGTATTATTACAAGCTCATTTATTGAAGCACACTTTACTTTTCATCATTTTTTGTGAGTTTTATGTGCTGTGAGTAACATTAAAATGAGTGGTATATACAGTGAAAGTGATGCAGATGTTCCGGGACCATCGTTATCAATTTTCACAATTCAGTTATTCTTTAAATTTGTAACACTGTAATTTTGCCACTTTTTTTCAAGAACCACACAATTTACCTAAAATCTACTGTATTTTTAATATAGAAACACTGTAACAACATTTTTAAAGTTGAGAACTCTGCAACCAGTCTTAAGTAGTGATCATGATTTGAATTTTAAAAGGTCCTCCATTTAACATTTAGGAGAACATTTGGGAGATATATACACGTCCCAAGTCATGTACAAGTCAATATATCTTTATATTATATAATTCTTAAGTGCGTGTGTATATCACTGAACTCCTCCCAAATGGCTGGACCGATTTTATTGAGATTTTTTGTGTATGTTCAAGTGGATTCGAGGATGGCTTAGATTCTCAATTGGGCCCGGTAGCTGGCGCTGTGATCGAGTTCTGTGATTTTTATTTTATCTATTGCTATTTTTATATTAATTAATTGTAACTTGTAATTGATGTTGTATTTTATATTGTCAATATTTTGTTGTTGAATAAATTATTATTATTATTAGGTGAGGTATGATTTGTTTTTCTAAATATTTGAACATCAAATCATTTTCCTTACAAGCGTCGATATATAATTGAATAATTTATAGTGCTTTATAGATAACATCAACATCAAATAACATCAATGTCAATAAATAAAGCGAGTTTCAAGGGAGGTAAAATGCCTGTCAATGTTCATTTACTGCCTTTTTAGTACATTTTCAAAATAAATATGTACGTCAAAATAGACGCAACGAAATAAATAATTCACCGTAGTTCGCATTCCCTGTACACGCACATAATATATGTTTTTTTCTCTCGCAAAGTATTTATATCGAATAAAATGTTACGATAACATTTAACGATGAAGATTAAATATTCAAAGATAATCATATTTCATATAAGTTTCAGGTACACAAGAATAAATTCACAGCGGCATCATTTTTAAGAGTAACTGCGTAGGTATGTCATATTGTACTTATATACAGGTTGACTTTGACAAACCCGTCCAAATTCACACAGAAGAATCTTTAGTAAAAGTTATGAGAAACATGTATTTTAGTTTTGTATCACATAGTACAAAAATGTTGAGTAATCAGCATCACAAAGTCATTCAAAGAACTCGCAATTTACGTAATACGGCGCGAGAGTGCAATGACCTCTCCATCTGACCTAGTAAAAGGCCGAGGACGGCGGCATTGCACCGGGCGAGCGAATACGCACTACTCATTTACGCGAGTGTGACAGAGACAGGTAATAACAGGTTAACGACGCTGTTTGCACCATATGATTATTCTGTACGATTGAATTAATTATCCTATATGAAATATTTTATGGTGAAAAATTGACATACAATTTTTTTTGCAAAAATGGGTTCCTTAAATGATGTTTAGTGCGTAAAAAAAATTTGGACGGGTTTGTCACCCTGTATAATGTTACAAGAGTCAAAAGTTGGAAGAAGTTCCAGAAGTTGGTAGCCAACCTTCACTAGTTGGAGAGGCACTTGAAGAAGAAGAAGAAGAAGAGTCAAAATAGCCTCACTTACATAAAATAGCCTTACTTCACATATTGGTGAATATATAATATTAAAATTTTAATTCTTACGTTTATTTAGTTTACTCGGACTCCAATCAAATCTATATGGTGATGATTCAAAATTAAGTGAAATTTTGTTAAATATTTAATTTTTAGGTGTAAAAGTCAATTAAAGACATTGCAACTGAAGTGGTTTATTAGCTTATTATAAACAGAAAAGGTAAAGAAGTATTATCGAAGTACTCTTTTATACATATATAATATGACATTTTAGTTTGCATTATATACACTATAAATGGCTGTAGTAATTATTTATACAAATATAAACTATTTTAGTTCCAATGATCATTATTTTAGAGAATGTAATCATATTGATGTGAAGTGATTGGCTTTTCCCAATATTTTTAGCTTCAAATAATATACTTAGTCCAAATAGTAGTGAAAACAAAATATATATCGATAAACACAAATTTACGTGTGTTTTCCTTTTCCCGTAAATTCGACATCATGGTAAAAAACAGTAGTCACACAATTTGCATACATTCTCTAAGCTTTTAATTATTAAAACCTTACCGTATATTGCAATCACATGGTGTTGAAATGACGTCCTCATTCCTTAAATTCTGTTGAAATGTTCATCCAAGATTATCAATACCCTAAAAGCCCTGTGGCTTTTTTGTAGATAGGGGTTTGATTCCTGCGGAGAAAATATCTATAAGCATCGAATGTCTAATGGTTGGGTTAGGTTAAGCATCAAGAGATTGTGGATGAATTTTGATCGGTGTACGGTTTACGTCAACATTCTTAGCAGATGAATTTGTGCTCAATTGGAACGGTTTGAAAGAATACGATTATACATATGTAACGCGAGGAAAAATTTTATAAAAAATAATATACATGGCAGTTAAAACGTGTTTACAATATTTATTTTTAACTCTGAGCTAATTTATTATTTATATTTTAATTTTATAGTTACTTATTATAAATGAATAAATAAGCGATAAAATAGCTACAAAATAATTCGTCGAACTATTTAATGTAAATCATGACTGTATGTATGATAGATTTTTTAATGTTCAACTTCAAACAGTCCAGTCAAAATGTCAATGTCTCCATCCTTTCGTTAAACTTCCTTTTCTAGTGCCGGGACAATCAGAATCAAACAGTCTGACTGTTAATTACAATAAAAAAATGAGTTATAAATGATAGAAAACTTTCACCACGTGATCTCCAAGTTAATCAGATCTCTTGTATTGTTGTGCACATTGCCTAAGGTTTTGAAAAAATAAAGTACATTTCAAATATATTATCAAACTTGAATTTTGTCATATATTTTATGGGAGAGGTCTGTAAGATTATTTTTGTATATTGTTTCGCAGGTACTTGTTGTCCTTTCCAAAAATACTGATAGAACTACCCTCTTTAAAATTGTAAAATATCAAATGCCGAAATAAAATAAAGAGAGGACAGAGTTCAATTTTCGTTTCATGATTTCCATATCTATTTATAATCATGTCTCTTTGCAGGAGAAAAGAAGTTTTGAAAGCGCATTGACAGTTAATACAGATTTGAATCGTTGAGTTTTGAGCTTGAGCTCTAAGATTTTCAAATGAGTTGGATTGTAACCACAAATGGCACGCTAAGATTTTTCACCGATTTTTAGAGTGAGATTTGGGTTTGTTTAGAATTATAAATGGGGAGCTTTTGGATAAAACCATTAACTTATATTGTAAAATTAGCTAAGAATATTGTAACTATAAAATTATAATAGATCAAGCACAGAAATGTCCTAATAAGATCTTTTGTATCATATGAATCAATGTTCGGGGTCATAAAAAGGAAGAAAGGATATTTCATGCGAATGCTTATGTGAATGTTTGGAGTTATATGAACTGATGAAAATAAAATAGAAAATTATAGTTTTACATGATATGGAAATGTAATTTGAAGATAAGAGTGCTGCGTGACAAGGAAGACATAATTAATTAAAGTAGATCATCCTCATCCTAGCGTTTTTTGGTTTTCGACTATTTTCTCAGCATCCTTGGTAGTGAGTTCATTGGCACGTATATCGTCCTCAAGGGTGACATCGTAAACGATATCAAGGCAGCACTTTCGGAGCTTACCCCTCAGGCTGGAGTCCGGCTGAGCCGGCGTGGGGAATAAAATGTCACGAATATGAAGGGTGCCGCGAATGTGGCTGCTTTTTGCGGCACTACACATATCCACCGCAGCAAATACATATTTGTGACACGCAGTTCAGTTCGCAGTTCTGATGCTGTTTGGTCTAACATCATACTACGCAGAAACGAACTGAGGGCTGATCCGTATTGTATCCCGCCGGTGATAGGGAAAAGTTTCATGTTATCAACTGCAGTCTGGACTATAAAATCCAGACCGCAGTGCACACCCGATCATCCCGCGATTCCCCGCGTGTTGTAGTATCGAAGGACGTAGTACAGTCGAAAGCCTCTTGCATGTTCAGAAACAGGCAATTTCTTTATAATTGTATTTTGCGACAGTCTACAGGGCAAAATAGGAATCCTTGTCACACTCACGACTATCATTAGAATTAAAGTAAATGGATACAGAGAAGTAAAAGAGAAGATAACATATATGTAAAAATATTTCAATGTTGATATGGTGATGATGATGAAGGTGATGACAGGAAGAAGAAGCACACATATGATTTATAATAGTAATATTGATATACAAACCAATTGCTTCTTCATATATTAATTCAATCCACGTCCACGTGTATTAAGTCATGTAATAGATCAATTGTGAAGCACCTCATCAGATATATTTCCAGTTGAACTTAAACGTCCGGTAGTTTTGGATGTCTTCTGTAATTTATCTTTAGAACAATTTCATTTTCCAACCTTTTGATACAGGTTAAAAAATCATACATTATCACAACGGTCGCTCGTGTAAGTCGCTAGCAGAAAATTAAGTTTTTAACATTAAGAATCAAAAGGTCCAAAATGGCTGCATTGTACAAAAATAATAAAAATTATAAGTGTGAACATAATTTAATTTAACTGAAAAGTAATGTGACACATAAATCAACTTACAAATTCAAACAAATTAAAAAAAATCCCTTGAGAAGCTAATCTAACCATAAATAGACTATTTTTAAAATTTTCAATTCAATTATATGCAGAGGGGGGTAATACTTAACCTCTGCGGGCGGGGCCACTCTTGGTCTTTAAGTAGGCCGCCTTAATAACCTTGTGTTGTATTTAGGCATTAGTCACCTAAGTTCGTGTTTTATCCGTGCAGGGGCGGAGAAAGAATACTAACCTATGTGGCCGGGGTCGGCCAGTCGTAAAGGGCGACAGAACAACCTACCCTAGCTACGTGGTAGGGCCTCAAGTCCGTCTGAATGACGACCACGTTTGGTCTTAAGTATGCCACCATAATAACCTTGCGTTATGTTCCGGCATTAGTGATCCAAGTTCCTGCACCCTTATGGGACAGCAGCGTGTTCGTGATGCCACTGGCGTTGCAAACACCCATAGGCGACATAACTGCTTACTATTAAGTGGGACGCCAGCCTGTCTGCTATTCCGTAACAATAAAAAAAATTAAACCACTTGCTTGCATTTAAAATCCCAAGCTATTGAATTCGAGTAATCGTGTTCAATAGAAACTTTACGTTTACCTACGGCCTCCTCCAGATCAGGTCAGGAGCACATTTATCGATCTATGTCCGTTACTTCGGTTCTTTTTAGATTGATATATTTAATACTAATTTCGCTCGTTTACATTAATATCGTTGCGTCACTCTAAATTTATTTATTAGATCAGCCGTTAGAGTATATCCAACCAATATTAATACCAAAATGTTTCATTTTGGGAGAAATTACTATTATAATCATCAAACAGCGGCAATTTTGTTCACCTTGAAATACTGTGTGTTTCCTTGCATCTATTGAGATTTTATTATCTCTTTTTGACAAATAATATCTAAAATAGAAGACTTTTGAAGGAAATCTTCATTTTATTTATTTAAAATTTTGAATTAATTTGACAATATGTATAAAATTAAAAATACTAGCAACAGAATTGTGAACAATAATTTTCGTAGTTTTTATTATTATTTTGCTCAATGAGTAAACCTTTAGTATTAATAAAGTTATATATGTGCCTTGGAATAGGATTTAAAAAAGCAGGCAGTTGTTAACAGAATATAAAAAAAACTAATATCAAATTCGCACTTGCAAACTATGTTCTTTACATTCGCAAAATGCTTGCTGCTGCAGCACGCGTAGCGTTCTTCATCTCGGATTATTTCAAAGAATGAAGGTAATAGTTTATGTTAATTGGGTAGTTGCCGCATTGTTTATATGATCAGCTTCATAAAACGGTTATCGTCGAATTAACTCGTTTATCGAAAAAAATATTAAAATTGATATGTTTTGAGACAAGTCACATATATTTCGTTTATATATAAGACAAAGATAGCAAACTTGAAACATATCCTGAAGCATAATTCAATAATTTTCATCATCAAAGTATTAAAATTACAGAAGAGGATTAGTTAGAAGATCCAGGGCAAAACATATACTCACCACCCTGCAATATACTACGATTTAGTACATTTCTGAACGTTAAAAGGATATTTAAATTATTTTCTTTGTTTTATTGAAAAAAATATATTATACATATTTTCAATGAAATATAATCAAGAGCAATCACTGGCAACTACCCTATTTACATAAATCAAATATATATCTTTTTTTTCATCTTGCTCTCCACATCTTACGAGTCAACACACTCCCTTACACTATCCTCTGCTAGCCGTCATCGTAACACTGGCAAATTTCATCGCCATATCGTCTGCGCCATCCATCCATCATTACTCTGGTCCCCTTCTTTTATATTCATGAACTATCAGTCAGTATTTTCCTAGTCGCTTGGCATTCGTCCCTTCACAACGGTCATACTGCGCTAGCTTCTTATTTTCTAGTTTGTCACTCACGGGTACTACTTTCAAATTTCTCCTGATATTCTAAAAATTCATCTATTTTTTTAACCCACACATTCATCTCAACATTCGCTGTTGCGTGTAAAATCCTTTCATTTTTCCCCTCTGTGACACAAAATTCTTCAAAACTTCGTTTTCACAAAAAATATTATTACGACATATAACTACTAAGGTTACTAAGGTTATCTTTTCAAAATGGGACGTTAAGTTAAATATTAAATTATTTTAAGCAAAAAAACTTGACAGTCAGGGGCTTATTGCCAATAAACTGTTATGTGATCCAGCCGTCTAGACATTTGAGATTATTTTGTGTATACTTCCAGTACACAAAACAAATGGGACCTCCTAAAATCTAATCTGCATTATATTCTCAACTTACGCCCGAGCATGTCTATTGCTAGTCATAGTATGTGTACTAGAACAGATCCCTATGTAGGCTTAATTTAATACTCTTAACTTAATTCTTGACTTAATTTAATCAAAATTTCAAGTCATTAAAATCTGAGGAAAATGTCCTATAAATTAAAAACCATTAAACTGATTTGTTATTGTTAGCTCCCCTTATCCACGCTCATGAAATCTTTTATATATCGAGATGGGTTCTTTGATAATAAGCGTAGTGAATCTAACGTCGAGAAGCTCGAAACTCATACGCCTATATTAATATAAATCCATAAAGATTTGAGAAGATTCAGTACACTGAATTAAAAATATTTTTATTTTTATGATTTTAGTCAAATGTAATTGAGCAGAAACATGTAATATCCATATTGCGAATTTATTTCTTTGAATCGATTTTCTCTATCAAGTCCAGAAGATAAAGATATCTGTGATAATAATGTTAAAGAGAATTTCTGTTTTACAGTTGAACTTGATTTAATTTTATATTATAAGAATAAGGGAATGAATTGCAGCAGAAAAATTATTATTCATGTCATTCTTGTTTCTGCGGAAAGCTAGCGTCGGTTTCTTACTACCAACTATGTTAATAAAGACACCTTTCAAAGTCTTTAATAATTTTTGCTCCAATGAACATTTTTTCTTTCTATATAAATTTTGGGAACAGGGAAATATTTTTCGCAAGCACTTTGACTCATACAGTGAGTCAACGCCTCGTATGCTATTACCGACTTATTAGATTTGACTTAGAATACTTACCCCCTGCCGCCGGGGCATGCCTGTCATATAAGGTGACGAAACAACTCGCAGTAGATACATAGTACTAGACTAGCATTATTAAATCATAATCCTAGAGTCCCTAATATTTCTTAAATGATTTCATATTATTATTAGACCCATTAACTAATCTTTATCCATGCAGGGGTGGAGAAAGAATATTGACGTCTGCGGCCGGGATCAGCCTGTCGTAAAAAGCGACAAAACAACCCACCCTAGCTACGTGGTTGGGCCCCAAGTCCGTCTGGATGGCAGACCAGACCATTGGTTTTAAATATGCCGCCCTCAGTTCCTGTACCCCTATTAAACAGCAGTGTTCGCGGTGCCTCTAAACGACAGCAGTGGTCGCAAACATTCATAGGTGACGGTAACTGTGTAAGTGGGCCGTCAGCACGTCTGCTGTTCTTCAACAATAAAATAAATAATTTCGCTTTGCAAACGCAAGCAATAGATTATATATATATATATATATATATATATATATATATATATATATATATATATATATATATATATATATATATATATATATATATATATATATATATATACCTAGTCAGGTCATAAATTCTGTCACATGTTTAATGTAAAATAATTATAACAAGTTTATTCATTATGTAACCATTCATATACCAAAATGAACTTAACAAAACATAGATTCTTATGACATTAAAGTTTATTCAAAATGACCTCCGTGATTTTGAATACAAGCCTTCAATCTGCGCGGCCAGTCGTCTATCGCAGCACGAACGAGGTCCATGTCAATATTGGCGGCTGCCTTAATCAAGGATGTCTTGAGTGACTCCAAATTGGGATGAGGCTTTGAGCACGTCTTTTCCTCCAAGTATTGCCATATCTTGTAATCTAACGGATTCAAATCTGGACTGGAGGAGGGCCAGTCTTCGTGCCGGATGAAGTCGATTTCACGCGCCGCCAGCCAGTCTTGTGTGCTCTTCACTCTATGAGCTGGCGCCGAATCTTGTTGGAATACCCAGTGCCTGTTATTGAACATGGTATGAGAAACAGGTTCCACAAGGTTCGTCAGGACTGTATTTTGATACACAACAGCATTCGTTTTTACACCTTTCTCACAAAAATGTACCTCTGTTAAGCCCCAATAAGAAACTCCCAACCATACCATGAGCGAGGATGGAAAATGACCTCGTTGGACACGCGGAATACGGTTGCTCGCTTCTTCACTACTGTGTGCGTACACCTTATCATTTTGTTTGTTGTAGCTCTCTTCTACGGTAAACATTTTTTCATCCAAAAAAAGAATTTCCCGATATTTTTTTCTCGCGTACCGCTTCAACAAAGCGCGGCATCTCTTCAGTCTCAGGTCCATTAGACGAGCATTCAAACGATGTCCTGTTTTTCTTCGATATGCCCGAAGCCCTAAGTCTTCATTTAACACCCTTTTCACCGTGGTTCTGCTTAACCCCATCTGATGGGCCAACAGTTTCTGCTTACGTTTGGGATTTCTTTGAATTCGTGCCTTCACAGCTTTTATCACTGCTGGAGTCCTAACAGACCGAGGGCGACCACTTCTTGACCTGTCATCTACACTAGAGTCTTCATTGTATCGTTTGATGGTACGATAAACGAATCTTTTGGTTATATTCAAATTTTTCAGTATGTTAAAAATTTGAATTGGCGCGTAACCGCAACGATGCAAGGCAATAACTGCAACACGGTCTTCTTTAAGCGTCCACTCCATATTTAAAAATGAGTAAAATTCTAAAAGTTATACATTTTTATTTTCATGAACAATTCGAAATTCGAATTCAATAAACTTTTTTGTGGCCAGCATTCTAAAAGAAAAGTTTTTACTGTGTGACAATACTTATGACCTGACTAGGTATATATATATAAATATATAATATATATATATATATATATATATATATATATATATATATATATATATATATATATATATATATATATATATATATATATATATATATATATATATATATATATATATATTGATATACAAACCAATAGCATGCCTACATCCTTGAGCAGGTGTGGGACCTAGTCGGAAAGAGCTTCGAGTTAGCGCGACACGCGTTGTAGCTGTCGAAAAATAACTTAAAATAGTAGACATATCATAAAATAATAATATAAAATAGCATTTAAGAAATGAAAGTATACAGAGGATAACGCAATGTACTGGTTCCGCATTATATGAAAACGCACTAAGGAAGTATTTTCGTTTAATTCGCCCCCTATTCTTTAGTTAAATGGTCTTTTGATCAAATATTAAGAAAAAAACTATAATGTGGACGAAATATGTGCGTTTAATAAAATCAAACTAAAAGCACATCAAATAAATACTTGTAACTTATATGTTGAAACCGAAATGCCAACTTCCCGGAGGTTATCCGTGCAGGGGCGGAGAAAGAATATTATTATTATTACCTCTGCGGCCGGGGTCGGCCTGTCGTAAAAGCTGACAAAACGACACACCCTAGTTATGTGGTAAGGCCTCAAGCCCGTCTGGATGGCGACCACCTTTGGTATTAAGTATGCCGCCATAATAACCTTGTGATGTGTTCCGGCATTAGTGACTCAAGTTCCTTTACCCTTATGGGTCAGCAGCGTGTTCTCGATGCCACTGGCGTTACAAACACCCATAGGCGACGGTAACTGCTAAATCCTAAGCGGGCCGTCAGCCTGTCTGCTGTCCTACTGCATTAAAAAAAATGTAAAATAAAACAAAATAAACTATACAAATAATAAATAATTTAATTTTATAACAATAATGTGCAAAGGTGATATTGATTATGACCTGGCCAAATCTTCAGAAATCCCTTCGTTACTAGGGGAAGAATATGAAATCGCGTTATAATAATAATGCGTTATAAGGGAGATTTTGAAATGAATTAAATGAACAAATTTAATGACCATTAAAACGTACAATTCTTCGGAAATTGGGCGCTATTGTAATAATAAAAAATTTCAAACGTTTTTGCATAGGACCGTTGCCACAATAAAAGCAAGGGGCAGATTAATGAGGCTTTAGAGTTTTGAAGAGTAAAAGAAAAAATTGAAGGACGAAGACTTGTTTAAGTGACGTATTAAATTTAAACATGTACGAAAACACTTCAGATTCAACGGATCTGATGTTAATTACCTGAATGTACCGTGCAGACAAAGTTGAGTTAGTAGGTGGTCCGATAATTCTGATTTCAAATCGAAGCGATGCCTACCTGATTTTAACGGATCTTATTTTGAAATTGACAGATTGAATAGTACCTTTAACATATTATAAAAATATATACTTATCATATACTCATAATCATTTGAGAGAATAAAATATAGTAAAATATCGAAATAAATACTAAGAAGACTTACCCTAAAATTATTATTGCAGTATTAATGTAGAAACGCAGCCGCCTGAAATTAAAATATAATTTAGTAACTGTGTAAAGACAATTCTACTTACGATTTATATAATTTGTTACTGTGAATGTCCGACACACGTGCATGTATACAAATCCAAAGGTGTGCTTTTTTTCCAAATATGTATTCGAAATTAATATATTTATATAGAATCAGATATACAGCGAAAGTGATTCTGTGAATATTAACATTACTAGAGCGTTTACAAAACCACTTGAAGAATTAAGTAAAATTTAAATATTTGTGGGCCCGTAAAGTTTTAACCAGCGAGAAATAGTTACACAATTATTATTCCTGAGTGTCATAAGAGGCGTAAAATAGAAAGAAGAAAGAAAGAAATTTATTTAGGACTACAACACACAAACAGATATAAAAAATTAAAAATATAATTGAAGACACTTAAAATTAGTCCTAAAAGGGTTCTACTCAGCATAAACTGGTTAGAAGAAACCAACGCTGGTCTTCCGGCACGGTTGCTTCGGGGGGTACCTGTGTCGCATAGGGCGGGAGATAACGTCGGGGTGCCACCACTGTGGCGCGGCGACGAGGAGGACACGGTGGACCATACTGTCGCCGTGTGCTCTGCGTGGCGCGAAGAGCGTCGCGCCTTCATCGCCCAAATCGGCGCGGACCTGTCGCTCCCGGCCTTGGTTCTGTCCATGGTCGGGGGCGATCCTGGATGGACGGCCGTCGCCTCCTTATGCGAGGCAGTCATGTCCGCAAAGGAGGCGGCGGAGCGGGAGCGGGAGTCGACCACCACACTCCCCTCCCGCCAACGCAGGCCACGTCGGCGGCGCCCGAGGGCAACTTACGACCTCTGGCCGCCGTAAAAAGCGGCCGCGGGCGGACTCTCGGGGGAGGACCCGCCGCCTGCACTATTGCCGCAAGGGTAAGGGCTGCGTGCTGTTCCGTGGCCCCCCTAAACTCCTAGAGTTATTACAGGAGGGCGCCGGGGGGATGAAAGCCTGACCCCCTGGCGCCAACCCTTAAGAAGGGGCCCGCCTTAAGATAAAGGGCGGGCCGGCGCCAGCCCGGGCCACGAGATCGGCAGGCCATATATCCGTAGGCCCGGACGTAGGCGATAGGAGAACAGCGGGGTTTTTTAGTGGGTAGTCGGATGTCTGAACATCTTTCCCGGAGTCACACATAACCCTCGGTCCCCCCGAGCCGGGAGAACCCGTCAAGAGTGGTTTTTCCCCGAGACCAAAAAAAAATGGATTTCCGTTAGAACCCGGTAATAACGCCACTTAACAAATTTCGAACTTAAAAAGTAAACGAAGTAACATTAATTTTAACAAGAAAATTAACCAAATCTATAAAATTGAATTAAAATAATGTATCCAGCGTTTAGGGAACGTTTCCGGCCGAAAGCGATTTGGAATCAATTTATTATTTATAGTTTTCCTGTTTTTAGTTTCTTTCTTTTTTCAGATGAAACTAATTTTCTGCTTATACATAGTATATAATATAGAAAGATAGAATAAAATAAGTGAGTTGCTAAATCATTAAAATGCCATAAACAAAAAAAAAACAGAAAAATATGAGAAAAAGAGAGATTTACACACCATACAAGAAATAGATACAATACAAGAGATTAAACAATTACAAATTATATATGGCGAAAGTGGTAAGAAGTCAACAAGACTAAATATATAAAATGCAATAAGTCACACACAATGATATGATAATATCTAATTATTAAGTGACTGATAGAATATTAGTGGTATAAATTAGTTACACTATAAAGCACTCGTATCAAGAGCGATATCGAAATCGGCCTGTCCTCGCTGATGCTTAGGAATTTCTTTAATTTAGATTTGAAATTATTTAACTACTTTAAGTTTCGTATAGGTGAAGGTATGTTGTTCCAGCATCTAGTTGCTGAGTGCTTGATATCCTTTTAAAAATAATTAGTTACAGACGCTGATTGAGCTTGATGGAAATCAACTTGTATGTGCAGCAAGCACTTCGGACATTAACAGTAGATATAATTCCATACAGTCGACTCTTACCAATACTTAAAGATAAGATACTTAATAAACAAGAATTGATTGGGTAGTCATTTAATATATTCAAAAATGATGCCGCTGTGATAGTTGCTACAAATATACCCGAGTTTATAATCTCCATCCGTTATTGTTTAAGGGAATGGATACCGCAAAACCCGCATTCATGGGGGAGTCGAATACTTTTCGTTGACACTACTGACCCACTGAAACATATAGGTTGTCACGTGTCTAACTGGAAGAGACCCCATCTCGCAATATTCGTCTTTTTTATGTACATTTAGAGCTGAATCTTAATTGTCACCCTTTCACTGATTTTTAAACGCAAGTATCTGTTGGTTCAATTGTATTTAGAGCTGATTTCAAGTCAGTTTATATCGTTAATTAATAATCAAAATGCCCTTAGTGTTCACTAACAATAATATATTCGTGTTGGCGCATTTTGTTCTATATAAGAAATAGTAAAGAAATTATAAATTAATAAATATTAGGAATTCGGCGCTAAATTAAAAAAAATCTGTGTTACTACATATTTTAATATACTTTCGTATATAACAATATATTCTTATATACCAAAATACGTAACACAAATTGATCCAATCTTAAAAGAAAAATAAAAAAATTATTCTGATTTTCATTATTTGAAGAGGAATCTCGGTAACAGACATTATTTTGTCAATTACTGTGACATCAAAAAGGAGAATTACCGAACGAAACAAAAATATTTGAATAGAATAGCAATGAGGATTCTCCAATCATATCATAAAAAAATATTGGAAGCACGTGTGTGATAGATTCGTTCCCAAATTTAATTATACTTAAATTTAAATTTAATTTAATTTTCTTTGTATATATAATTATTTTCTCAAAATAAAAAAATTGACCTTATATATAGTAATAAGTTAGTTGTTTCGGTTTGTTAACTTGGTTTTAAGTAGCATATTATTTAATTGGAATCATATTGTTGGACATTTAATTCTTGTTGAGGTTTGTCATAATTACATTTAATCATGAGACAAACGAGAACTGCGTGTCGGTAGATAAATATACTGCGGTGGATGTGTGGAGTGACGCGGAAGGACCACGTTAGGAACTCCCGCATTCGCGGCAGTCTTCATGTCCGTAACATTGCGGATAAATTACAAGAGTGTCGGCTCCGTTGGTACGGCCACATTTTACGGCAACCGGATGCTTACGTGGGAAACAAATGTCTGGCCATGCCGCCTCCGCCGGGCCCCGGTAGGAGGGGTAGATCCAAAAAGTGCTGGCTTGACGTCGTAAAGGGTGATTATGCGTGCCAATGAGCTCACTATGATACTGAAGACTGTGCGAAGTAGAGAAGAAAAAGTTGGAAAGTGGACCCCGGGCGTCGAAGCGAGAATTTAAATTTAATTATTTAAAAATATTTCGCTATATACCGTTTTAGGTATACATGATAAATATTTTACAAATTAGTACATACATTTATTCTATATTTATTTATTTATTTAAAAAAAAGTACTGCCACATCACAGACATATAACATTGAAAATAACAATCTATTTCATTTATGGCCTGATGCATGTGACAATAATGGCGTACATAACATTGGCAATTCATCGGCTCGAAGATGTAATACAATAATTAATTTAGAAAGAGAAATAAAAAAGAATACATAATGAATACTTTGAAATTCAAATTTAACAAATAATACAGTAATAATTGATGAAATATTAATATGAATATCTAATAAATGTCATGTCATATCAAAAAAAAAAGAGGCAATGTCAATATAATAATGTATATAAAAGTCAATATAATAATATATAATCAAGTAACAACAGCAAGTCAGTTATAAAACAATAAATGATTAATGACCAAAATTAAGGTGCATTTTTTATTTTGTTTTTAAATATACGCAACTTATCGTGGAACACATCAAGATCGGGTATCACTGTGATAAGGGTATGATACTCATCAATTATTCTACGGAGAGGTGCTTGCCGTCCCAAATTAGACTTTACAGGTGGGGTGTAGAAAATATATTTGAGTCTCCCGCGAGGATAGGTACGGGGAACCCTCAAAGGCATGCTCTCCAGAAAGTAGCTACACTGATATTGACCGCTCACGATTTTGTGAAAGAAGGACATGTCTAATAAAAGTCTCCGTTCACGAAGAGAATGCATTCGAAACCTAATTAGGCGCTCTTTGTAAGGATTTCTGTGAGAAAAACCGCTAGAATTATAAGCTAGATGCCTAGTGAATGTTCTTTGTATGCTTTCAACACGCTGCGAATGCACGGCATAATACGGATTCCATACAACGCTGGCGAACTCAAGATGGCTGCGCACCAAGGACTGGTAAAGCAAGATTTTGGTGCGCTGATGTTTAAATCCGCCCGAGTTACGTTTTAAAAATCCGAGCATTTGAGCTGCTTTTGTGACAGACTTGTTAATGTGCGAGGTGAATTTAAGTTGACTGTCAACTATCACGCCAAGATCTCGGATTTCGTTAACTTCTGCCATTACCGTACCATCAAGCTTATATTCTGTAGCAAGTTGCTTTCTTTTTCTAGTGAATTTAATGTGAAAGCATTTACTTGCGTTGAGTGTCATACTGTTATTACGACACCATTGTAGGATCGCATCTAGGTCACTTTGCAATTGGCGAGAGTCGACAACAGAATTTATGGTTTTGTATATCTTGAGGTCATCGGCAAAGAGTGACACCTTACAGTGTCTTATTTTATCGACTATGTCGTTAATGAAGATTATGAAAAGAAGGGGTCCCAAATGCGATCCCTGGGGCACACCGGTATCTGCAAAATAAGTTTTCGAGTTAAACCCATTTACAGACACCGACTGAGGTCTCTGTTGCAAATAAGACTCGAACCATTTCAAAAGTGGGCCATCCACACCGAATCCATATAATTTCCTCAAAAGAATTGAATGGTTAACTCGATCAAAAGCACTGCTAAAGTCGGTGTAGATGGCGTCAACCTGCCCGCCTGAGTCAACTTCATTAGACACATTGGAAATGTAAGGGACCAAGTTAGTGACGATTGAGCGACCACGTCTAAAGCCGTGCTGCGAATCCGAGATGCTACCGTCTACAAGCCGAAAGATCACAGAATAGACAATCGATTCAAATAGTTTAGAGAAGCAAGACAGAATGGAAATAGGGCGATAGTTTTTAACGTCAGAATTTTCCCCTTTCTTAAAGACTGGTACAATGCGCGCTTTTTTCCACTCGGACGGAAATGTCCCATCCGATAATGATCGGTTAAATATTAAGGACAGAGGCAGAGCTGTCGCAGAGCCGCATCTTTTCACAAATACCGGCGGAATCCCATCCGGGCCAGCACCCTTCGCAGAGTCGATCATTTTAATCGCTTTAAGCACCTCAAATTCTTCGATAGCCAATGAACTCAATATTTCTTGTGGGGACCCGTAGCACTGAGATTTAAGCGTAGAGTTATCCGGAGGTGTTGAGCTGGGCAAGTAAATTGAGGCAAAATGTTCTGCAAAAAGATTCACAATGTCAGGGCCTCTTTTTACGACCTGATCTTTCAAATTCATAGTTGCAGGTATGGACGAGTCACCACCTCTTTTATGTTTAATAAAGCTCCAGAAAAGCTTAGGGTTTTTTGGGATATTGGCTTCGATTTTATTCCTATAATCTGAGTAGCATTTATCATACATTGCGTGGCATCTAGAGCGGAGCAGATGGTATTCAATTTCGTATTGAATTTTGAATATCATTGAATAAATCTATTTACTAATTTATATCTATTTATTCTATTCGAGGTAGGAATCTCTGCGAAACAGGCTGCAGAGAAAGTGTGAAAACTGAGAAGTCATCTCCCTTCCTCCCTATCTGGGTCTAGAATACGGCACCGGAAGGCATCAAACGACCTTAAGCCGTCGTAGACAGTGGCGTACCAGGTGAGGTTAAACCGCTTGCAACTACGCCACGAGGGTGAGAGCATGTGTGCTCTCAATTTCAGATTAACAGGTGCCTCAGAGTCGAAACCTTACCCCTAGCACACCGTATAAAAGACTCATAGCAGTTACCATCTCCTGCAACTCCTCGGGCGAAGACTCAAGTAATACTTGATCATCAGTACAGAGAAAACATTTGACGAGGATTTACCATTTATACTAATTAATTTCTAAGTCTTTACTCACTCAAAGTGCGTTGGTATGTAAACTTTTTTGTTATTGATGACATACTGGCTGGTTGTAAAAAAAAAATTCGATTATGTTTAGTTTTTTTCATAAAATTAAATGAAAGGGAATTTGATTATAAGTGCGTTTTTATTGCTACGTTTAGTCTTGATTTTATAATTTTACCAACCATTTAAATAAAGTTAGCGACAAAATTGAATAGTTACATATTCTTTACGTCATGGAGCGACGTCGTTTGACGGCAAATGAAATGCAGAGCTGTAGGGATGTTGCAAGCAGGAAGTAATCAATTGCAGGTATCTCGGCATTTTGGCATTCATAGAAGTGTTACTTGTTGTCTTTGGCAGCGCTACAATAATACAAGGGAACCCGCTGAACAGCATCCAGGCCATAAAAGGTACTCCTTTATCCTCCGTCCTCCTCGGTCCTCTGTTGTACTCAACTACTCGGCAAGACCGGTACATACAACTGACTACAAGACGCCAGCCGATGTTAACCGCTTGAGAGATAAGTTTGAGGCTACAAAATTCAAGTGGTGTTGATGTAAGTCCCCAAACTGTGCGAAATCGACTGCATGAGTACGGCCTACGAGCTCGACGCCCAATTAGGTGCCCACCGATACGTCACGGGAATAGCGCTCGTCGAAATGAATGGTGTAGAGAACGCAGAACATGGACCCAGGAATAATGAATGGGATAAAATTATGTTTTCCGATGAGTCGCGATTCGGGTTTAGGCCTGATACAAGAAGGGTGCGAGTGTACCGTCGGCCCGGAAATACTGAAAGGCTCAGGTGCATTTAGGAAGTTCATCCATACAGCGGCTCATCCACCATCCTAAAATTTATTAGTACATGTTGCTTAGACTTATTTGATGTGTGTGTATATATATATATATATATATATATATATATATATATATATATATATATATATATATATATATATATATATATATATATATATATATATATATATATATATGTGTGTGTGTGTGTACATATATATATATATATATATATATATATATATATATATATATATATATATATATATATATATATATACACACACACATATATATATATATATATATATATATATATATATATATATATATATATATATATATATATATATATATATATATATATATATATATATGAACATTTTAGAATTTCATCTCTCATAAATCTGTCTTGTAGTTTGATTCTTTATAAATGTATTTAATTCCCCTGTGTATAATGACCATGCTAGACACCGTAACATTGCGTATAAATTGCAGGAGTGTCGCCTTTGCTGGTATGGCCACGTTTTATGGCTGATATGGCAACCAGCTACTTAACTTGGGGACAAACGTTTGATCATGCCGCCCCCGCCGGGACCCGGCAGGAGGGGTAGACCCATAAAGTGCTGGCTTGACGTCGTAGGGGTTGATATGCGTGCCAATGGACAGAGATGCCGAAAGTTGATGCGTGAGTTCAGGTTGGAACCGGGATTCAACGCCAAGATGATGATGATGAAAGCTTGAATTTTTTCAGAAAGCGGTTTACTATCTAACATAGCGTAAAAATAGACTACAAAATAAACATTGATAGTTTCTACTGGGGCTTGTAAGTTTATAGCATGGTCATTATATCAATTTGGGATATGATGATTTGGCCAATCGCCGCGCTGGCTACGCTTTGATAACTGCAGTGCTAACCTGTTTATATTTAACACGCGGTTCGTTTTTATCCAGACATATTTGACATGCCAGATTCGGAGATGGCTATTACGCCATCCACCAAACGCCAGGTCAAATAAGCTTTTGGCAAGGAGTATGGACCAAGGACTTATTGGATTTCTAGATAGAGATAGATGGAGAACAATCAAACATCAACATGCTTAAAATACTCTATTATAAATATTCATGTATAATTATAATAGTACATATAATTGTAATATAAAATGGTATCTAATATTACAATTAATAATATATAATACCAAAAAGATAGGGAGTTTAGTCATACATCTAACACCAAGATCGCGGTTAAAACAAACACACACCATACATAAATGTTACATTGAATAATTATCAAAAGTAATTATTGCACGTCATACCAAGCTAGTAAATTGAGTTGGTTTCAATTGAAAGCTATAATTATCATGCATACCAAGTAATTAGAACTGCCATAATTCCCAACCCATCAATTTCCACCCCCATCCAGCCTCCCTATTAATCCCAGTTACAATAGTCAATATGAGAGAGCTTATTCAATAAAAATTTAATTATAATTATTAAAACAGTGAAAAGTGTTTTGAAAAACCTGACTCGATTTCATTACATTTTTTTATTGCTGATGAGCAGCAATTAGTCTAATGGACCATGTAAAAATAAGCAGATATCAACCCCCGCCTAATGGTGGGCGACGCCAGAGGCGATGCTAACACTCTGCTGTCTGCGTATGGGAACTGAAACCTGGATCACCTATGCCGGAATACTACAAAAGGTAATTATGGCAATATACTTAGGGATTGGGGATGGTTGCTACCCATATGGGCTTAGAGCTCTACCACTTAGGGTTGTTTTGTCCCCTTTTACGAAAGATCCACCCCGATCGAAAGGGTTAGTATTCTTAAACCGACACTGCACGCAGAAAAACAACACGGAAAACCATTAATTATCCCTCAGGCGATCAATGGAAAATTTATTCCAATTGAGTATTTTCATTTCTTAAAAGGGATTTATAGGGTTTTGAACTTATTACAACTTGAAAGTTTTATATTTTTTTATTGCTGTAGGACAACAGACAGGCTAACAGCCCGCTTAGAATTTAGCAGTTATCGTCGCCTATGGATGTTTGTAACGTCAGTGGCATCGCGAACATGCTGCCGTCCCATAAGGGTACAGGAATTTGGGTCACTAATGCCGGAACACAACGCAAGGTTATTATAGCGGCATACTTAAGACCAAAGGTGGTTGCCATCCAGATGGGTTTGAGGCCTTACCACGTAGCTAGGGTGGGTTGTTTTGTCGCTTTTTACGACAGGCCGACCCCTGCCACAGAGGTATTCTTTCTCCGCCGCTGTACGGATAAAAAACTGAACTACCAGTAGTATTCAATTTAAATTGTATATCGAATTATCATCGTAAAATCTACTTCCAGATAAAATGGTAGAGCCACCCAACATTACCTATATTAATCCTGAATAGTGATTGTTTAGGACATGTGTCCTGAACAATCGCATACAACTAGTAAATGTGTGAAAATGAAACTTGAAGGGGGTAAAATAGGGGTGAACTTAATTAAGTTCTGTTTGTTTTTATTTTTATGGCAGAACAACGTTTTTCAGGTAAGCTAGTATGTATATCTTATATCTTTAAACGAGCAATTCTTGTATATATATATAATTGGAATTTCGGAATCTGCTCCAACAATTTTCATGAAATTTAGTATACGGGGGGTTTCGGGGGCGATAAATCAATCTAGCTAGAAATCATTTCTAGAAAATGTCAAAAGGTGGCATTTGAGTAGTCCCAATTTAAACTGAAAAATGACTCTTCCTGACATCTATCGGCGAATAATAATACTATTTTTTTAAATTGCTTTAACGACACAACAACATTAAAGCTATTCCAGCAGATGGCGTTGTTAAGTAACACGAAGTCAATGAGTGTTTGCTTTGAGGTTAGACTAAGAAAATCAATTGTTAATTTTCAAAAAACACAATTTATAAAAAAAAATACCGAGCAAAGCTCGGTCATCCGGATATTATTCTTAAAGGAAGGTACAATACCATTTTTAAAAAAATGGTATTCTGCTGATTGCTTTGGGATTTGATGTTGCTGTGTGAATCGTCTCACTATATTTATTATTTATATACAGAGTGACTTTGACAAAACCGTCCAAATTTTTTTTACACACTATATATTTTACACCATATACATCATTTAAAGAACCTATTTTTTCAAAAAAAATTGTATGTTAAATTTTCACCATACAATATTTCATTCCAAGGAAAATATGGTCACTAATTCAATCATATAAAATAGTCATATGGTGCAAATTTCGTACGTTAACCTGTTATTACCTGTCTCTGTCACGCCTGCGTAAATATCGTAAGTGAGTAGTATGTATTCGCTCGCACAGATGCAATGACCGCCGTCCTCGGCCTCGTACTAGGTCATTGTACCAGTTTTTTGCGGTACCGATGGAGAGGTCATTGACACTTGCGCGCCGTATTAATTATGTAAATTGCGAGTTCCTTGGATGACTTTGTGATGCTCACTCAATTACTCAACATTTTTGTACTATGTGATACTAAACTAAAATACATGTTTCTCATAACTTTTACTAAAGATTCTTCTGTGTGAATTTGGACGGTTTTGTCAAAGTCACCTGGTATACTTGGTATTTTATTGAAATGAGCTGCAACGTCTCGATTCGAGCAGTTGGCCTAGAGGCCGCGTGGGTTAGTATTCTCACTTCACCCATGCACTAAGAAGTATTTATATACTTAAGTTAGTAATACATTCATTATGCCATGCTAATCTATACAATAAAACAGTAAACAATCATAGAAACCTATCCTCCGATTTATACGCTTCCGGTTTTACACGACTTTACACGGTTTATAAATTAACGAATTTAGAAAAATTTATAACACATCGTTAATAACATGTGTGGGGCTCATTCGTTTCACAACACTTACGGCAATAACGGGGGACTACGTATTGTGAAATACAATATAAATATAGGGAAATATTTATCTGTCATAGGTTCATACTTATATTTTTGACTACGAATGCGAGTTTTTGTATTAAAACTGGGTAAGTTATAAAATTTTCGTTCTTTTCAGAACCATTTTGGAATATTTGTGTCAATTTTCAAGCTTTTGTGATGCCAAAAATATCGATTAAATTAAGAGATACATTTTCTTTTTAAAACAAGTATTTTTTGGGAATTAAAATTTAAAATTATAAACGTTTACGTAATAGGCAAGAAGTAACGGATTTTGCAAATTATTTTTCATAAAGATTCTAGAAGATTTCTTTATTTTATTTTCGTTTCTAATCTATAGTGAATGCTAGACAGATTTTTAAGATGTTTTACTTAAATAAATGACTCAAGACATGATGGGAGGTTACTTAGTATTACACGGTTTGTCGGGAACCGATCATCCGTGTTAATCGGGGGATAGACGTACTGTGATTCAATAAAACCTATGTTATTCATGTATCAAAATGTATAAACTTTATAAAATATGTATTTGCTTTTTAGAGAATTTACAATTAAAGGAATTGGTCATACGTTTATAGAAACAGTAAGTAATATAAAAAATAAAATATCTATAATCCATTTACACCAGTTATAGAGACAAAACAACATAGATTTTATTGAGTTTCAATATTTTTAATTACTATATTTTAACACATTTATAATGATTATTATACAATACCAAACTAACATAGTACAATAATATACTAAAACCAAACTTGGTAACAACAAACAAACAACAACAATTAGAACAAATATAACAACATTAATAAAACATGAAACACACAAATTGTTCTATTGTAATATTTGCATGTAATATCGCGTAAGTAATAATTTTATGGAGGCAAGGAGCGCAAACTCTTCTTGTAGAGAATTTATCGATAGATTTATGATCGACTACGATTTGGAGTAAACTTCATAGAGTATAGTCTAAAGAATGGAAAATAATTAGAATCTCTTATTCCATAAAAGTAAATGTCAGATAAATAATGATTTTCTGAGAATAAAGAATTTGCTTCGCTAGGATAAAGCACCAATTCCTACAAAGGTTTAAATCGTAGCAAAAATCCATCAATATCCCCCACTACAATTATTAGAATTAAAAATATATCTTTTTATATTCCTGATTAGACTGTGTACTTTTCGAATGGCCCTTGTAAACTATTTACTACAGTGCCTCTTATTGAATATCACAGAGACCTTGTGATACACTGAGATCTATGTGCTCCTTGCCCCTACACTTTATTCAGTATTATGACGTTTTAGAACAGGATCTAGCATGCACGTATTACTTTTTTACTTTCACCGTTTGTAACACATCACTATTAGTTAAAAACTAATTGGATGAGCAAAGCTGTTATGAAGAGTATTTCTTATTTTCTCCGCATTCGTTTAGTTTAAGTAACGCTTACACTAAAGTACGCTAAGACTTCTTGCCAAACATTAGGCGTACTGCCCTGCTACGCGTATTGTTCATAATACTTAGAATACTGGATTAAAATATTTCTAGTGTTTAATAAACACATTGATAACTAAGACACTTTAAGATTAATAAGTATAATAAAGCAAATTAATACTGATAATTTATTAATGAGTAATTCAAATTTGAAGTCATCTTTCTTTAATCAGTTAAATGTTAAATTTGATATCAAATTCATAACTATTTTTATTTAGGTGGTTATAAAAAAGTAAACGTGCAGATTATAGTATTTGTAAACACTTAAAGTAACTTACTACATCACCATCGACGGCAGCCGTGTAGACTAATACGAATCAAATTCTCGGAAATATGTAGAAAGTAAGAAGTAACGTCCATTTCGGCATAAAACTAATCCAGCTTTCTTATATAATAATCATTCGCCATTGTTAGCCATAAAACTGAATATTTCTATCTTATAAATAAAGCAACAGAAACACTAATGTATAGAATTTTGTAATTATATATATATATATATATATATATATATATATATATATATATATATATATATATATATATATATATATATATATATCTTTAAACGAGCAATTTTCATGAAATTTAGTATACGGGGGGTTTCGGGGGCGATAAATCAATCTAGCTAGGAATCAACAACAATTTTTTTATCAACTTAAACAAAAAGGTGGCGTTTGAGTAGTCCCAATTTAGACTGAAAAATGACTCTTCCTGACATCTATCGGCGAATAATAATACTATTTTTTTTAATTGCTTTAACGACACAACAACACTAAAGCTATTCCAGCAGATGGCGTTGTTAAGTAACACGAAGTCAATGAGTGTTTGCTTTGAGGTTAGACTAAGAAAATCAATTGTTAATTTCCAAAAAACACAATTTATAAAAAAAAATACTGAGCAAAGCTCATCCGGGTACTAATATTTAGAATGAGACAACAATGGATAATGAAACTTCAGTAGTACGTATGAAATAATGTTGTTTTATTTAAAAATATATCATACTCTTGAGTTTGGTGAAAGGTCATCAAGTGAATAGAGTTTGAAATGCACAATCATATTACAAAGACCTCAAAGTCCGAAAGATCATAAGTTTTGCTTGGATTATCTTACTCTAATAGCAATAATACTTTTAACACAATTATGGATAATTAGTTTTGTTAATTACAAAAATCAATGCAGTTAGTGTATTCTGTTGGATACCTCATAAATCTAAAAAATAAATCGCACAGCATATGATAAAAGTAATATTTGATACATTATTTTGACTACGTTTATCATAGTTGACTTACGATTATGCCTAGTCATTCACTCATAAATGTTTTGTATTTTAAAGCAAAATTTCAACGATAAAAAGAATTTTAAAATATTTTTTTGTGTTACATCAGTGTTTTTATCAACTTGCTGGTTATGAAGCAAAATCAATGTCTATTTTACTAAAATGGTAAATTCGTAAGTGCAACGGTTGTGACAATATTATGTCCAGTAGACACCATACAGTCACATTCACTTCAATTTATTAGTATAAAATTGTATTCATTATTATCTATACATTAGTAATATTTAACATTAAAAACGTTGTGGACATTGTGATGTATGGATAATATTTATGTCAAAATAAGCAGGTTATACAAAAAATTCAGTTAGATTCTCAGCTACGTGTTCAACCGATCGATTCCATAATTAAATATTTACCTGGGACGAGGATTCTCAATAATAACGATTGAACTTAATGTGTTAAGTGAAAAGTTATTAAAATGCTAATTGGAAACATCGAATAGTTTGATTTATCTTGTAAAAAATGGTCGGCCTACATTCGTTGCGTAGAAGACTTCATGGCGTTAAACGAAATCAAAACGGATTTACATGTGGCTACTTTAGTGGCGCTTGTCGGTGGCCCAACTTGATTGTGCGATCCGAGGTTAACGATAACCTTAACGTTCGGAAATAACAGAGCGCCATGTTTTTGGACAAAGACGTCAGAATACGGATGGATCATTGAGCGAATATTTATAAGTTTAAAACACCTCGTCAGTACTGGTACTCATAACTTCAATACGAATCTAGAGATTTGCAATATCAGTTTGTGTCAGGGTCTAATGGCGAATGAGATCTCGAATTTTTGCAGAACCGAAGATCACATATAAGAGAGCTGTTGAACAGACGTTAGCATTGGATGCAGCCGAGCTTTACGCCCAAGTGAGCTGTGTGGGCCTTGAGTCCGCCTCCGCGCCTTACGAGCCGCGCGACGGCTGCACCGAGTGAGCTAGTGAGCACATCCATCTACATCACAATACGCGCACGCTTGATGGAGGTGTGGCAGAGATCATAGTGCGGAATTGTGTCGTTTTAAAAGTTACACATGTGATTTGTGTGGTTTAAAAGGTCATCTTAAAATTAATGTAATAATAAAAAGTTCAGTGAACGGACTGAATCATTTTCTTCAATACAACTGCCATTATATAAATATTAATCATACATCACACACATATAAAAGGTTTTTAATAGCCACTTACATCAATTTAATAATAAAAAATATTTTCAATAACAATTTTGTGGTGTTGTGTTTATTAGTATTTATTTAAAATAAAAAAGTATAAACTCTTAATGATAGTGTACATAGTCTGTTCAAAAAGTATTGCGAATGAATATCATTTTTGTGCCCTTCTAAATTATTGAGTTGTAAACTACCCTATCTTTTAATATAAACCAAATTACAGATGATTACCGTATTTGATCAAAATCGGTACAATAGTTTCAGAGTTTATACCAAACATATTGTACATACTGACAAGAGATATTTATACTCGTACATTGTTTATGTATGTAATATAGGAAGGCTATATTTTAGAAATAAAAAAATTTTGATTCAATAAAAAACGGTCTATTTATTTAAATTAATTATATCGGTCACAGCTAACTATATTAATTAATAATAGTTAATAAAAATCAATTAAAACCAGTCAACAATTAATGTACATTGTCTCACAGAACTGATTACATATTGCCGAATAATTTAACGCCAAAATTAAATACGAAATGCTTTCCTTCTATCTCTTCTAATCGCCTTTTACAATCTATCAACGAGATATGGTGACTCTATTTTTCTCATTGGTACAATTTGTATTGTCAGTTCTGCCTCAGTAGTCTTTTCATTTACACAACCGAGTACTGAAGAAACATTCCTTAGTACTCGTAAAGAGAGTAAATAGTTAATAATTTAAAAACAAACTACGTACGCTTATACAACCAATATTTTTGAGAAGTTATTTCGCATAATATGAATACTAGGAGTAATTTCTTTAGGGTAAAACTTTGCAGGGTGTTTGGTGACAATGGTGACATCATACAAAAGGGAAAGTAGAGACGAGGTCGAAACGTTTCGCGCACGCGTACTTACCTTTATATAATGTCAAATTAAATTGCTGACTAGCTCTGAACTTAGTATTTTGTATCTCAAGAATATAAACAGTGTGGAAGTAATTTAAGAAAATATTTATACTGAACAAGTTCTTTTGAGTATGTGTGCTTGTTAATACACGTGAGAAGTACTGCTTTTGAATGTCAACTTCTAGGTAATATTGATTTATTTACTAAACGTTAATATTCTATAAAGGTTGACAATATTCTGGGTATATATTTAATCGTAACAATTGATTTTATTCAATATAACCCCTGAAGACTTATTAGAATGGTTATATGTCATTGTTACTATAATATAGTTAATATTTTGATTTGGTATACTATACAGATTTAATGAAGGTTTTAGTAGTTATGATTTTCATCAGAGGCGTTATAATGTTCACCTAGACGTGGGGCCCAAGCGCACCTCACCAGTCAGCTGGTGCACTTAACTAGCAAAGGATAAAGCTCTAACGTTAGGATTTGGGGAGCCAAGAGTTAACAATCACCAAACCAACCAAATTTATACTCACCCTTGTTGACTCTTTTGTATCTTAAAGCTTTACTTAATTAAACGTGCTCGAACTATATTCACGCTTAAAAAGTATTCCAGAACTTTCATCCTATAGTGAATATTTATTTTTAAATTAAATACCCGGAATACAACTCCAGTTAAAATATAAAAATTCTATAGCATTTGCTTCTATTAAAAACGAACTTTTTTGTCTATACTTATATGTATAATATAGGATTTCTGACTCAAACTGTCCTTTCAGGATTTTATCACAATCTGACCAATGATCAGATCAATTTGGCAACCTATAGAGGACAAACACACACATTTAAGACGACACTAAGTGCTAGCGACCTTGAGCGAGTGGGAGGAGTTTGAGCTAGTGAGAGTAGCACGCACGGGGCCCCCCCGCAACCCGCATTGAAAATTCGCAGGCGACGTAATTGTATATTTTAGAGAAGTTCGTTGGGTAACCATACGTTACAGATTATGAAGACTATCTAATAATCATGAAATTTTTAACCGCTTATTTAATATTAGTTAGGATTATTGTTTCATGTTCTGTATCTTATATCATTCTCTGTGGTAGGATATAATATAATATAGGTATTTCAATAAACGGAAAATATAATTATATCAAACGAACACAGGTTTTCTGTCTACAGGTTTTGTAACTATAAATAAAAAAGTGAATTAGGTATTTATAGGATTTTATTTAAAACTCCTCGAAATTTAATACTTTCACAGCAACTATACTGTCTTCTTTTTCAGCCGTCACTGCTCGTTTTTTTATTAGTTTGTTTTTATTTTCTTTTTCCTCTTCCTTTTTCCTTTTGCGTCCGAGTATGGCACTAACTATATAAGAGGGGTCCCTAATTACCATATTCCTCGTATATCTAGGATCAACCAGTTCGGGAAGCATACAATCTGTATAAAACTTAATTAAATTATTTTTCATTTTAGTGTCCCAAAAAGCGTCATCCTTGTAAATTAGTTCAATTTTTACAGGAAAGTTTTCACCAGACCAAATACCAAGCATACATTTATCTTTTCCTGTTATATGCAGCTGTCCCTGTATTTGATACCACCAATTATGTTCTTTGTTTAATATGTAATTACCGTTTACCAGTTTTTTATAAAACAATACTTTTTTTTCATGGATGGCTTTATCTAGTCCTAGTTTGTAAGCTGTGAGTGGACATTTTATTTCTAAAATGGTGTTTTTATTAATAATACCGTCTGGTGATGCGCTGAGGAAGGGTATTTCTTCATCAAGAAAAAGTCCACACGGTTCTATTTTAATATTTTCTTGTTTCGACAATTGTTCTTTCGCAAAATTTTCGTTGTCTTGTCCATGTTTTATAGACTTAATGTGTCCTATAGACTCTTTATATAAAAGATCTTTAACTAAATTGCAGCAACTTATGTCATTGCGTCTTTTTATAACACGTCCAAAGTTGGAAGCGGTCAAAATCCGTCTTCGTAGTTCTAGCCACTCACTAGAACCACTTTGTAATATAGTCTTCCTTTCTATTTGTTTTCTTTGTTTGGCAGTTTCCGCCAAATTTGCTAAAAATATTTTTTTTGATTCCTCTAATATATCATCATCCATATCCGGTCTTGAACATTGCTCACCATAGTTTTTATTACTTTCTGTGTAGTGTTCATGTAATCTCTTCTTTATTCTATGATAATTTTTTGTTAAATGTAGGCGTTTTTGTTTACGTATTTCCATCTTTTTTAATTCACCATTTGGACTCCTGCCCGTGATTGATTTTTGCAACAACGATAAAGGTTTATGGGTATTAAATGATAAAGCAGCTGCATTACAACGCATATGGTATTGGTTCTTCTGGGAAAAATTTACCCGCTTACCCCCTACAAATTATGCAACAATACTATGGAAGCGCTCCACAGTGTTGCTGTCAACGTCTTCAATCAAGCTTCTTGCATGAGCAGCTATATGTGTCAATACAAATTTTATTCTATGCCACAAACTGTTTGTGAAAATATCTCTGTCTATGTTGTCATCTTCTCCCATTTTCGAGCAAAAATATGTCTTACAATTAGTATGAACTCCAAATGCATGTTCTGCGGCTAACATGATATCATTATGTAAACTAGTGACATTGCCAGAATTTTTATAATTTCTTATAGCGGTTACTATTACCTTTCTTATTGACAGTATTCTTTGTTTTGTTATATATTTTCTGTATTTAATTAAATATTTCGTGTCAGTGATAAGAGCTTGTAACTTATTGCAAAGGTTTCTTAACAGGTGGTTGCGGCATTCGATTTTTTCAATTGTTATATTTTCATACGGTCTTGACTGTAACAATTTTGCATAAGTATTTGCATCACCATCTGATATTAACCTTGAATATATTAAATTATGCATTTCTATGCTGTTCTTGAATCCTTCTACCAAGATCGTGGATTCCATTCCAGTTGAAGGACCTGAAAATAAAGTAATAATTATTCCAACCATAAAATTTTAGTTTCTTTATTATTATTACAACATATTTAATATTATGAATTTACCAGAATAATTTTTATAGCAAGCATGCTCCTTAGGGTGACATTTTTCTTGGCAGCTTGGGCGCATATGCAGCAGTATTTATTTTTCACTGCCATATAAATAATTTTTCCAGTTCTTTTCCCAATTATCGCAGCTGCGCCTGATAGGGATGAGTAATTTTTTTTATAAGATCTTTTTCCCCAACATCCATCTGCAATAACGTCAATATATGGAATGCCATTTTCAGTAACTCTACCGTCTTCCAAAGCCATTTGACGTTCTTCATTAGCGGCTTCATCCATAGAATTCAAAGCTTCTTTTTCCCAAACTTTGTTAATTGTTCCCATTCTTTTATTAAATAACTCATAGGATATATGAGGCAAGTCCATTGCTGCCAATAATTCATTAAGCTGTGTATAGCCACAACCTATTGCCACTGCACCCGCAACTGTATTAATATTTAAGTCAATTTCAGGATCATTGCAACAAATGACAAAAGTTTCGTTACACATGTTGCATTTTAGTTTTAGTTTAGAAACAAGGCCCAGTTTTCGTTCAGATATAATTTCTACAGATTTCAAACCACAGTCTATATTACCATGTGAAGATATTTCTTGAAGCTCTTTAAAAAAATGTTTAATATTTAATATTCGCATTCCATTCACTATTTCTTGATTATTTCTGAAAAGGAAATATACATAATAAGAATTTTGCAATATTAAACAGAATAAGGCCTTTAACATTTGTTTTGTAATATCTTTTATTGTTCACATTCTTTGCTATCTATCACTCACGGGTTCTGCAATATTATATTGAAAATTTTCCCCTTTTTTATTAATTTTATTTATCGAGAGTTTTACTATATAAAACTTTATATTGACAGACTATCCTGACATCATAGAAATAATAATACGTTTACCTGACCGAATTTGACTTCTCGTTTTCAATATCCATTTGAAAGCTTTCTTCCTGCTCAGCAAATATCGTTTCGGTTACTTGAGAACTGTAACAGTTATAGTAATTAATATAAGTTAATAGAATTAGGTTTCAAATATGCTAAAATCATAATATTGAATTAGATATGCATTTACTTGTCAACAATCTTGTTCTCATTTTCATTGTCAATATGGGAAGATCCTTTAATCACTCCAAGCGTTTCCGTAAATTCAGACCTACAATATAAATGTATTTATATTTAGTTATACAGTGACAATAGTAATAGCATTCAAATATTTTTAAAACTCGAATCCGGACTGTCCCGACTACGATGTAGTATTGTCATACTACACTACAATACACACCTCATCTCTGTCTCCTCATTTACGTCGCGATTATCTTTGTTATTATGTAATCTCCTAAAAAGAAAATAATGTCACTTAGTAAAATAAAAAATAATAATATATGTAACAATTAAATGTTATGATTAATTTATCTGGTCCAATTTACATCAATGTGCTAAAATACACAAATGATAATTATGATTGAGAACACGTTACTTACCTTAGTAATCTATTTTTTGCGAGCGTTTGGCGTTTCTTTTTTAGTAATCTAGATTTACCAGCCATTTTAGCGCGAAACTTATAATAGAGTTAAATCGTTTAGTGATTGCTCCGAGCGTCAACGTCTACCCGTGACAGTGGTCAGCGATGCACTGCCGCCCGTCGCCCGCAAGGGCCCCTGCTAACCCGAGCATAAAGATTATTCGAAAAAGCATAATTGTATATTATCCTTTTACTTTGAAATAAAAAGTCGTATATTAAAAGATGGGTAATTAAATTGTGTTTAAGATGGTGAAGGTTTCATAAAAATACGCTTGATAGTTTTTTACGTGATTCTCAGATTTTTATCTGCGTTAGACCTAACTTTACAAATTAATTACACTATGTAATATAAACATAATCTAAAATATTCACATATTAAGTTATTGAGAAAATGCTCAAATTTAACATATATTTTTTCCAGTTCATTAACACCACTCGTTTAGATGTGATCTTCAGAATAAAATCATTAAAAGTCTCTTGTCGTCGCCTTAATTTGAAATTATTAATATTAATTACAACACAATATAGAGGCTAAAGCAAATTTTTTTTCAGTTATATTTAAAATAAAACCCTGTCCGTGATTTTCTCTGCGCAGGCTTCGAAATTAAGGTCATTAATAGACGATAGAATTTGTTTCGTCCTTCGATCAACATTTGTGATCGAAGGTTTCATCAAAATAAATATAAAATGTTATCATCAGTCTTTCTATTTTGTGCAGTTTTGTGCAAATAAATAAAATTATTTCCATATCATGTATTTTAGTATTTTAGTTAGACCGAAAATACTTAATTACAAATTTGTTAGTAGGTTAATTATAAATAGGTTAGGTTAGGGCCTCCTTCAGCTTTTCCCATTCTTTTTCTTTAGCCACTGTTAGCCAATATCTGCCTGCTGTTTCCATTATGTCATCTATTCACTGATCTTTATTAGGTCTGGCTACTCTTTTTTTACCTATAGAACCTTTTCATCAAATACTTTCTTTTGTGTCCAAATGAATTTCTGTAGACAACACAAACGACCTGCTCATTGGTATGTTAAGGCCTTTAGTAAGAGCATTAACAACATTTGTTTTTTCCCGAATTTTATGGCTTCTAATCCTTTGTGACTTTTTATCTTTTATAGAATTTTAAATGATACATAATATACTATAACTAATTACTGATTATCTAAAATAATATTACATATGCATGTAATATAAATTACATTTATGTTGTCATTTCCTTAGCGTTAAAAACTGTTCGCCCCCAAAAATTCCGCTTCGATTCCTGGGATCCGCTTTCAGACTTTATTTTATCCTTTTTACACATTCCATTCTTCAGAAATGACAGTGACAATTCACACCTCTCCATTTGCTCCCAAAGTAAGCAGCAAAGTGCTTGGATACTAGGCACCTGATAAATTACTTACATACTTTTTTTTTGTAAAAAAATACATATTATGTATACGTCCTGACTCGGGATGAGTGTCGAACCGTGACCCGCGCAGGTATTTAAAAGTGGGAAAGTGGTTACGTATCATACTTCCTTTTCTTATGTCGAGATATGAATTTTATCATAAGTTTATTTCTTATACTTCAGCTACGTCAATAGTATTATCGGTTAGCAATACCTAGTCAATAAAATAGGCGTAATTAGAATGTCGCAACAGTCTTTACCCCAAGGTAACCTTCCGTCAGAGCATCGTCCATATTGAACTCAAAGGGGGGTACCAACAATATTATTTACACCACAAAAAGAAAAAATGGCAACCGCTTACCATTTTTAGGATACTACATAATTATACTACCAATCCAAATATATAATAAATTTATTTATATTATTGTAATTTTTTTCTTCTGCCTCCTCCCACATTCTTTACTTTCGATTTCGCTAGATTACATGTAAGAAAGTACGTCTCAACTCATACGGAAATTTCAACTTTACTACCTCAACTTTTGGCGTATGTACACGCCCCAACCGTCCCCAAAAATTATATGTGACGTATATACCTAACATTTACCTAAGACAGTGCCTTAAACAGTGATAGCAATAAATAGTGCCCTATGTGTGTAGCGAATCATAATTCTAGCGTCGATGTAGAGCAAACTCGAGAAACAAAGGTAATATAGCGTAGTTTTTAAGAAAAGCCGCATAGGCGACAGCAGTGCCGCACATGTTAGCATAAGTGTGAATTTTAAATTATACACAAGTAAAAATATTAGTACTTTAAATTGTAATATACAGTTAACAACTTTAATAATAAATTAGTAACTTAATTTCAAAAGGAAATTATTATTTCATTTTTGTTAAATAATCCCTAAAATATGGTAATAGATAAATTTATTGTGTTATAATGCAAAAATAATGAAATCTATGCAATATTTAGTTCTGTTTGAGAACTTTAAAACTTATTCGACTTTAACCGTAATAATTTAGGTCGCCACTACGCGCGCTACTAAAGAATGATCCCATAAATTTTGTGAATTGCAAAAATTTTAAAACATCCATAACATTTTTTTAAACTCTTTTCTAAAGGTTCCGAAACGTTGAAGTGGGCGCGGGGAAGCGTTTTCCAAGAAATCGATGACCACTTCACCGCAGCGTGTGCCAATTTGGTATTCATATAAAACAAAATGTTTTCAAGATTTTCATCTTAATGAACTTTAATTTCGGCACTCACAGTAACGAAAATTAATGAATATAATTAAAATAGAAAAACTATTTCATTATTAAAATAAAAAACTGGATTTAAGTCGTAATATTTAAACCATTGAATCGTGTGGCTACCGAGCTACCATATAATCTTCCAAGGAAGTTGAATAAGGCGACAAATTGTTTTCTCCTTTTGCTATATTATAAACAGCTAAGAAAGGAAACCATTTCGATTAAAAACCATGTTTATAAATCATTCTAGATATTTACATGTTCCTTATTAAGTCAAGAAAAAGCTCTATAAACAGCCATGTAAAAAATGCAATGCTCCAGGTTATAGGATTACGATACATCTGAATGACTTGTCGACTGTTACGTATATAATTATATGGCTGTATTTAAAACATTTCTTGAAGTTTAAAATAATACAATAAATTAGGTACACATTTTTTTGCGTCACAAATCTTCGCGATCGACTTCTTTCAGTGGTACTAATGTTTGAATTGAACATTTGAAGGACCGCATTAGTTATTACGGAATTACCGAGAGCCACTACAGTTGACTATTGACGCAGGTTGCCAGTTTGTTCCCTAAGGCCGTATACAGAAAGAAAGCTGGAAGCCTACCACCGCTTACTTGCGTGGACCGGCGCCGGCATTTATATGAACAAGCGCTGATAAGCGCCGAACGTCGCCGACAAGTTCCGACACGCGCCGAACGTCGCCGACAAGTTCCGACACGCGCCGAACGTCGCCGACAAGTTCCGACACGCGCCGGTCAACGCTGGCGCCACCCGCCATATAAAATATAATAATAATATATTATTATAAATTACTAGCTGTGGCTGCGACTCCGTCCGCGTAGAATAGTGACTTTGGGCAGCATTTTTTGCAAACAGTCAGTGTTATCGAATACAACTGTTACGCCATGCGTCTCCGGAATACGTGCGTTCAAACCTACAAAACCAGTCTAAGTTAAACCCTATTTCATATTATTGATGATATAAATCTGAGGTCAACTTAAATTGAATAACAACCTACAACGTCCAGCCAAAGTTATACCCTATTTCATATGAATAATGATATAAATCGGAGATCAACTTAAATTGGAAATCAAAAATTTCCGAAACTAATAATTTTTAGCTAAAACTATTTTTTTTTTTTCTAAAATAAAAATAGTCTAAGTTACTCCTTGTTACATCAACTATCTGCCAGTGAAAGTCCCGTCAAAATTGGTCCAGCCGTTTCAGAAATTAGCCGGAACAAACAGACAGACGGACAGACAGACAGACAGACAAAAATTGTAAAAAATGTTGTTTTGGTATATGTACCGTGTATACGTCCGAATGCACTTAGTAAAAAGCGGTTATTTTAATATTACAAACAGACCCCTCAATTTTATTTATTTGTGTAGATTATTATATTTTTTGTTAAATACAGAAATGTAATAAAATGTTTCTTGAGTCATTCTTGTATATCTGTAAAAATTTTGATCATCAAATTTTAACTGTTTTACAAATAAATGATGGTATTCTCCGAAACCTTTCCTTTCTCTATTAATAGGATGTATAGATCGTTTTTGCATTTTTAAATACACATTTTCTAAGAAAACCAAATCATCGTCCGATGAGTCCGACATTTTGCTCGCTCTGCTTCAATCTGCTTGCTTTATGTAGAATGGACCGGCGCCGATAAGCGCTGGTAATCGGCGCCGATTACCAGCTTTCTTTCTGTATGTGGCCTAAAACTAGTATTCCCCTATTGCCCAAACTCCGAGCGGAGTGACAAGTTCTAACAAGCGCCTCCAAGTTGTCAAAATGGCACACAAATTTTCATCGCAATCTGATTATCTGATATATAACGTAGAAAAGCGTTATATATAATCTTATACATAAAAGGAATATAAGGAAAATGGGGTTCCTTTGACGCATCATCACAATAGAACTACTAGACATTTTGGGACTGGACTTCCATTCGAAGATAGTTTTAGGGAATTATTTTTTTGATTGTTATTCACCCAACAGAGCGGGCGTGATTGACTAGTATAATATACAAATATAAAAATAGAACGGGTAGTATACCAGCCACAATTGACCAAGGCGGCTTGGCGCGTTATAAATACCGGTAATCTCGGTAAGTAAGATTTCTTAACTATGTTTTCCTTTGCCGTCAGTGCATGGCAATTACGAGTACATTAGGAGAGAACCTGCCTAAGCGTTACATGCTATCGTGGTATTCGAAACCAAGAACTCTATATTTGTCTCCGGGTGTAATATCAGGTACCTTATAAATATATATTGTTATTTTTTAAGGTTTTTCATTTCATACGCAGTAATTTGCTATTACGTAGTTGGTGTTTATTGTCCGTTTATAATCTAAAAACGTCGAAACTATTTGAACCTATTGATATAACTACTAGAATGCTATTAGTTTTATTTTACTTTGGTAATATTTGATTACTAGTGACAGCCAAGTGAGAGAGCTATCAGCTTGACTGAAGGGAGCTGAGCTGTTGAAACGTAGTCTTCATTTGAAAAAATACTACACAGGAAAGTAACTGTGAGTTTAGACTACGAAGTGAGTTAAGATCTTATGATGATGTTTAAGATGTGAACTATTCGTGGCACATATAGTGTCGTGAAATGTTTTATTGTTGGACAATATTATAGTACTTCTGTAGTTTAGGGTTATAGGGTATACTAGTTATGTGAAATATAAGAAGTAGAAGAACAAACGAATTATTTCATTTTGTTAGTTTGGATACATCTAAATGCTGCAGCATATGAACGGTGACATTTACGAGTAAATTTAAAGTTGCTCGAGCAACTCAAATTAAGCCAAACTGCTGCTGCCCCTTGTGTTACCGGGGTTCAATTCTGAACCGTGAAGTGATTGAACAGTATACCTGTCACCACTTTTTATGCAATCTGGCAGGTTAGTTCCGCTGGACTGGAGGCGCGTACTAAAGCACATCCCTACGCCCGGACATCGGGCCATAGAAGAACTGCGGGACGCAACAAGCTCGTCAAGCCTCGGCCCCGACTGGTGCTGGTCCGCTTTTGCGGGCCCCTTCAAAGTCGGGCTGATGAATCCAATCTTTTATCTCACGTGAGCTGGGCGCTCGAAACATCCGCGCCCCTCTAAGCGGTGGGGTATGCATCAAGTATTTCCGTTTCCAAAAGTTATGCAAAGCAACACAGGTGGTGTACATTTGACAGTTATAACAAGCACATTATGTGAAGAATGCTGCCTAAGAGATGTATTCTATAGTAGGAATCGAATTCAGTCTCTCAACGTTACAGTATCACGGCATCGCGATATGAATCAAGCCGTATGATACTTTTACTTGAAATACATATTTTGTTTCAATTTCAATATAAATTAAAGTAATAGTAGTTTAAAATAAAATTATTATAATCGAGTCTAAAATTTTAAAAATGATGTGCGATTATTATATTAAAACCCTGCGTTGAGACCTACAAAATATTTACACACCTTAGCTGACAGCGAACCTAGTGTTTACTTTGGTTCTAGAATCTACGCTAGACAACTCGTGGTAATTCATTTATCAACTGATAGATGGCGTTCGTTGTATGCACAAGCACAACTATTATAAATGCACTTACAGATGCACGGTGTTTTTGTAGACTAACCTAGATGTCGCTAGCTCAGTCTGTCCACTGAAAAATTTATGTTTGAAGAAATCTTCGTTACGTAGATTTGTTTTCTCGGTAACTTCTTCAGTTTGGCATTTATTGCGTATTTGGATTATTAACCGACGAAAAAAACGGAGGCGGTTCTCAATTCGACGGGTATTTTTTTTTCTTTTTCATGTATGACTACGCTTACCTTTTTACAGAGTAGTCCGATTTTAAAAATTCTTTTTATATTGGAAAGGGTATACCCCGAAGGTGGTCCCATATAAATTTGGGAAAAAATCTAACCCTAAGGGTACGAAAACAAAGAATGATTGTTCACTCACTGATTATATCTATGACCACGCATAACTTTTGACAGAATTGATTTATTTAAGATTGTTTTAATTAGTAGATTATAGCCACAAAAACTTATAAAATAAAAACTTTTTAACAAAAAATTAAACCGTCGAAAAAACTGAGAAGCTAAAAATAATAAACCTTTTTTATTAACCTTAATAACTAAGTTCTTTGTAAGTATACCTAAGTAATTTTGAGTCGGTTCCAAACAAGCAAATTAATTAACAATTACGTAAAGCGTGATGCGCACCCCTACGCCCGAAAATGCCGAGCGTTAATGAAATTTAATGTCAGCGAGACAGCGACCCGAACGGGTACACACGTGAGGGCACTGGCGCTGATTCAAAATTACTTACGTATACTTATATTCGTTTAAGAACTTAGTTATTAAGGTTAATAAAAAGAAAGTTTATTATTTTTAGCTTTTCAGTTTTTTCTGCGGTTTAATTTTTTATTATATAGCTTTATAAAAAAATTCGAAACGAATTATATTATGTACGGTTACGGATTAAAACTTCAGCGCGCTTTTTAAATACCTTTCGATCACTCTCCGTTTTGTTCACACAGAATACAAGAACAAAACTAATGTCCTACCGTTTGGCTCGGGAATCTCCTTATCTCCTTAAAGGGAACGAACAGTTCCCTTTAGAACCTCTCTTTTTAAGGCGGATTGACGAGTTACATATTTTAGTCATTGTATCCGTGCAGGGGCGGAGAAAGAATACTAACCTCTGCGGCCGGGGTCAGCCTGTCGTAAAAGCCGACAAAACAACCCACTCTAGCTACGTGATAGGGCCTCAAGCCCAATGGTAACCACCTTTGGTCTTAAGTATGCCGCCATAATAAATTTGTGTTGTGTTCCGGCATTAGTAACCCAAGTTCCTGTATCCTTATATGACAGCAGCGTGTTCGTGACGTCACTGGCGTTGCAAACACCCATAGGCGACGGTAACTGCTAAATTTTTAGCGGGCCATCAGCCTGTCTGTTGTCCTACAGCAATAAAAAATAGTCACCGGTGATCGGTTTCGCGTATCCTCATAATGTTTTCGTTGGTAAATGGCACATTTGCAGTTGTGTCATCGTGGGGTTCGAAACAGGGACTTTTAACTTGGTCTCCACGTGACTTGCTAAAGTGATGTGCCTATATAAATATGTTTTTCGGGACGACCGCCGTTTTAACCTCAACCCCGAAAGGGAAAACTGAGATTGTTCATGAAGCCCTATAAAGGAAGTGTTAAGGAAAGAAAAAGGCGCGCTATAGTTTAGCCCTTACCCAAAACCTTTGAGGAACGGTATTGAAGTCTAAATATTTATTACTTTTCTATTTGTTTAAAGGAACCGTCACTGTCGAGTGGTTAGCACTTGTCTAGGCGACAAAAAATTGTGATTCAACTGTGAAGAAACAGACATTTCAGTGAATCGAGAAGAAAAAAAATATGTATATTAACCAAAAAATGTGATACTGATAAAAACAGATGTTTTATATCTATATAACAATATTAAAAAAATAATGTTTTTCATTTTAGTCACTAAACACAAACTAAATAAATAATTATACTGGAATAATTCACATCGCGACATCGAATCCCAAATTAAGTAGCATTTATAATATGAGTACTAGAAAATTGATTGTACTATTTATATATACTTTTATAAATAAATACATAAACACCCAGACGCAAGACAGGAATCGAACCCGCGACCTCCGCTAGCGTACCGATATGCGTTAACCAATATGGAGGTCGTCAAACCAATTCATATGGAAATTGACAAACCAATACTGTATTGGAGACTCTCCGTATATGGAATTGTTCCAAATTCGCGCATTGCGAATACCAATGATGTGCGCTGGTTTATTAACCCCTAACTGGTGACATAAGGCGTCACTCTTAAACTGTCTTAGTCATCATCATCTCAGCGTTCATCCCGGTTGCAACCCAAACTTGCGTTTCGGTGCCCGGGGTCCGCTTTCCGGCTTTTTCTTCACTCCACTTCGCACGGTCTTCAGCATCCCTGGTACTGAGCCCATTGGCAAGCATATCACCCTTTACGACGTCAACCCAGCACTTTTTGGGTCTACCCCTCCTGCCGGGGCCCGGCGGAGGAGGCATGGCCAGACATTTGTTGTCTTAGTATTTAATAATAATTAATCTATCTTAATAATTAACCATTGGTATGTAATGAATAGAATTTTCCTCCATGCAGGGGTGAAGCAAAAATACTAACCCCTGCGGCCGGGGTCGACCTGTCGTAAAAGGTGACAAAACAACCTTAGCTACGGAGTAGGACCCCAAGCCTGTCTGAATGGCAACCACTCCTGGTGTATAAGTATGCTGCCATAATAACCTTGTGTGGTGTTCCGGCATTAGTGACCCATGTTTCTGTACTAACTACTAAGCGGACAGCAGCGTGTTCGCGGTGCCTCTAGCATTGCAAGCCGCCTTAGGCGACCGTAGATAGTAGATACACGGTACATGTTCGGTACATGAATCAGATCCTTATTTTACGATTCATTCGACGTTAAGCAAGAAAATGTATAAAATTAACACATTTTACTAAAAATTACATGTGAAAGAAATAAATAATCAAGGATTCTTCATTTCAAAGTTACTGACAATAAAACGCGAAGTCGCGGCAAATGAGGGGATTTCGAACGAGTGGTCAATTCTAAGAACTCTCAACACGCACAACGCCTGTGAGATTCCATGTCACTGGTTAAGGGTTAAACATATTTGCTTTACCCTCAGTACGACTCGATTATAATACAAAGACACAAAACTGAAAAGAGTATTTTTAATATCACCAAATACCCTATGTACTTAGTATTAATAAACATTATAAAGATTTATAACTTAACAAGAATGCAATTGAGTTCCCTTTTAAAAAGTTGGAAATTAGAGACTTGTGACACAAAGGCCAAAGTTCGTACAGCTTCAAAATACTAAGAAGCCAGTTACTCGGTGCTTTATAACTTGTATATTAAAATCTACATAAATATATTGAGAAATATGAGTTAGACTTAAAGATACCGTTAATAATTTCGTATGGAATAAATAAATATAAGGACATTTCACACAACTCCATCTAGTCCCAAAATAATTAGCATAGCATAGTGTCTTGGGTACTAGATACAAAATTAGACTCTGTGCCGTAATGCCACGGATATCGTATATATTAAAATTCATTGCTTGTCTTCCCGCCACTCGAATAGAAGCACCTCATACAAATTCCTAAGGTAGCATATAATTACAATAAATATATATGTCGGCGCCAAACCAAAGGAGGCTGGTATCAAAATAGAGACGCGTGAAATGTAAACAAACCAAACACGAAAACAAAGCAGCTGTTAGCAAAAAATATGTTTACGTTAAAAATCTCTTTGTCGGCTGACATGTCGGCGCGTTATCAAAGGACAGCGGTATCAAAATAAAGTCTCACGAAACGTAAACAACTCTTTGTCGGCGTAATAGCGAAATACGGCGGCATCAAGATCAAATAGTATAATTATTTAACAAACACAAAAACATGTTTACATAAATATTATTTAGGGGAATAAGCCCATCTTTGAGAATACCGACTGGAAAATCCCGAGCACATATTGTTTACCTCAGAATTTCGTATAAATACGAGGTCTCTGGCAGTACACAAGTCAGTCAAGTACTAACCGCCGATACGAATCGTCACCTATACGCGCCTCAAAGAATCGGCTCTGGTAAATATTGTGAATAAACTACATACTAGTAACCAAGTTTGTGTTTTGCTTCACTCACCATGAATACCAACGATGTTGTCGAAGATAGTGGCGCCAGCTCTGCTGGTGCCACGCATTTTTAAAACATTATTATCACCGAGCACCCGTCATCAGAAGTGGGATTGAGACCACTCTCAATCCCAACCATTGCCTCATCGGTTCATCCATCTTCTGGAGATCAGCAGATACAACTGGCTGGACGAATACCGCTAGACGTGTCATCAAACTCCTCGACGGCGGGACCAGCAGCAGAACAAATTACAAGTTCCCGATTGCAATTGAGCATGCCGTACGTAATTCAACTGTGAGTGAAATACTACCACAATTTTTGATGTAATTAATGGAGACTATGCAGAAAATGGCAGAGCACTTATGTGCTTCGTCTACCAAAACAAAAATAAGGATCAAGGAGTATTTACCATAATTTGATCCGGACACCCACATCGGTATACGAAAATACTGCTAGCATATAGATCAAGTAATTGAAGTATACAAACTGAATAATTTTGATGATACAAATGTGAATTGATGGTCACTACTACAACGTGAAGAGATGCAAAAAAAAAAGGCAATCACCACCGTAATCAAGGTGATCAGTTGACTGTACTGACGGAAAAAGAATCACCTATGCATCAGGATCCTACCGCACAATCAACCGATGATATTACACCAAACTCGCAATAAGGATTGCAAATACAGCCAAACCACGATCTACTGGATGAAGACAATTATTCATCACAATAAAGTGTAAGTAAATTTGATAATTGTAAATAACACCACGAGAGCCTCTTATACAAATAAATCTACGAGAATCTTCGAGTATTCTACGAGAACCTTCGAGTATTCTACGAGAACTTTCGAGTATTCTACGAGAATCTCCAAAAACTCTACGAGAACCTTTTCAACCTTTAGTTACCTTACTAGCATGGCTATCTCAAACTTACATGACAGTTCTGTTCGTGTAATAACTAAGACAAAGCAACGCAAGTTGCTTACAGATGCTCTACTCAGAGGAACTTCTTTCTATTTTCGCAGGTCAATGATAATCTACGAGAACCTACATGAATCTGCGAGGATCCTCAACAAATTACAAGAATCCATTACATCTGCTTTACCTGGAAAAAGAACCATTGGGTTCTTAACTTCTTCCATTAACTACTTGAAGGGAATCGGTCAATTTCCTGCATTATCTTTGACCAAACTGGTGGCTATTACCACCATCGACGACATCCGAGTAGAAGAACTACACATTTACAAACTGCCAGATAATCAAATGTCCACTAACGTTTTGGTCAACATAGATTTAATGTATGAAACAAACCTCAGCATTATTATCACATCAAGTAGAACAAAACTTATCCATCAGAAACCAGTCAATCATGTGAGCAACAACAATCCAGTGTTCAACGATTTAGATACTGCAATGCATGCTCTGTTTATCAACGATGTATCAACCGGGCACATCACCAATCCTTGGAACCATGGCGCAGGTATATGTTGTTGATTGGTTTTAGCCGGTAGGAGTCCGGCATGCCCCTCCGCCTTTCCCCAGGCGGAGGTAGTCCATGAGGATTTCCCCACCCCGTAAAAAAAAAAAAAAAAAGGTATATGTTGATGACGTATTAAGCAAATATGCAGATTTTTACCAAGGATTGTCAAATCTCGAGGAAATTCTCATAACTCTACAAAACACATAATATCTGACGGACAAGTAAGACCAAGTTCACGAAATGGTGAAGCTCTCGTCAAGGAACCATTACCTAAAACCGTCAAATAAGTACGACAGTTCAATGGTTTGGCGGGATATTTCAGAAAATATATTCCAGACTTCTCCAGAATTATGGCGCCTTTATATGAGTTGACAAAGCAAGGTGTCAAATGGAAATGGGAACACAAGCACGATAAAGCACGAAACATGATCATAGAATGTCTGACACCTACTCCAGTACTATGTCCGAAGAAACTGCACCTATACAACTATATACTGACGCAAGTAGCCTTGGATTTGGCGCAGTGCTAGTTCAATTAATTAATGGACATCAACACGCAGTGGCATTTATGAGCATGAGGACCACTGAAGCGCAAAGCCGTTATCATTTATATGAACTAGAGACCTTAACGGTAATACGCGCTATAAAGCACTTACATCAATATCTTTATGGTCGTAAATTCACCGTGATAACTAACTATAACGCACTTAAAGCATCGATACATAAAAAGGATCTACTACCAGGAATTCACCGCTGGTGGGCATTCTTACAAAACTATGATTTCGAAGTAGAATACCGCAAGGGCGAGCGGCTACAACATGCTGATTTCTTCAGTCGAAAACCTAAGTGAACTAGCCGTTAACGTCATGGCAAAGGACTTTAACTGGCTAAAAGTTGAACAACGAAGGGACGAAGAACTACGACCAATAATGGACACTTTAAGAGAAGACAACCTAGTTGAAGGCTACACCTTAGAAAAAGACGTCCTAAAGAAAAAAAAAAGTTAATGACCCTATCACTGGACTTCAGCTTTGCACAGTGGTACCAAAAAGCTTTCAATGGAGCATCATTAATTCTTTTCACACTGCATTGAAACACCTTGGTTGGGAGAAAACACTGCAGAAAATCAAAGATACCTACTAGTTCAATAAAATGAGTTCTACAGTCCGAAGATTTGTCGACAACTGTGTGATATGCAGGACATCAAAAGGAACGCCAGGAACAGTTCAAGCACAACTACATCCAATACAGAAACCTGCCGCTTTCCAAGTGATTCATATGGATATAACAGGAAAACTAGGAACTCATAACGATATGTCATCGTTACTATTAACGCCTTCACAAAATATGTTTTATTTTATTTCACCATCAACAAAAAACCCACATAGCACACTTGTCGCTTTGAAATGCACAGTGTACCTGTTTGGAACTCCAACACAAATCATTATTGACGGAGGAAGAGAATTTCTTGGTGAGTTTAAGGATTATTGTGAATATACTGGAATAAATATTCACGCAATAGCACCAGGAATTAGCCGAGCGAACGGACAAGTGGAAAAAGTGGTAGTAACTACGAAGAATGCATTGAATATGATGAAGAATTACGAGACAGAATCGTGGTACACTACTCTCGAAGAACTCCAGTTAGCTATGAATTGTACACCTCATCGCATTACCAAAGTAGCGCCGCTCACACTCATCACTCAGAAAAAAACATTGCGCACCCCCCTGAACTTCTGAATCTAGTAAATGTTGACAGCCAAAGTATCAAGATGGAAGCACTCACTCAGCATGTACAACAGAAGATGTCTCAAGCTAATGAACAGAACAGACTACGCTTTAACTTACGAAAAGCTAAGATACGTCCCTTTGAGATAGGAGACTATGTTTTAATTAAAAATAATCCACGTAATCAAAATACTTTAGATCTGAATTTCAGCGAACCTTATGAAGTTTCCAAGATATTGGAAAATGACTGCTATTTGGTAAAGATAGTCGTCGGCAGAGGACGTCCTAGGAAAGTTGCTCACGATCAACTCCATCGTGCCCCACAACCCGGTGATCAGGAAACCGAGTCGGCGCGAGATTGCTCACCAACTCCACAAGAAATCACTACAGTACCATCCTGTTTCAAGCCTTCTACACCATCTGCAGAGCCACCACCATCGAATGATAATACAATTATTACTTCATATAATTAACATGTGAGTATCTTAATTAATAAACATATTTATAACAAATATCACGCAACAAAAACACATAACACACAAAATAATCATTCGCCGAGAATCTCCGAGATCCTTCGAGAACCTCCGAGAATCCTTCGAGAAACTCCGAGATCCTTCGAGAATCCCCGAGATACTCCGAGATCCTTCGAGAATCCCCGAGATACTCCGAGATCCTTCGAGAATCCCCGAGATCCTTCGAGAACCTCTGAGATACTCCGAGATCCTTCGAGAAAATCAAAAACTTCTTACTACAAAATTATTGAGCTTTTGTTAAGCCTCAATTTTATTAACAAGCGAGATGTTAACATCTCAATAAACCACACATGTTAGATGTGTCTATTTTCTAATTATTATCAAGCAATATCTATTGCTTACATATACCAAACTCAGGGCAAATAACTTTCATTACAGACAAACACAACGAGGCTGGTGCAGAGCACGCACCGCCTGTCAGTATGGCCGTGTCGGCGCCAAACCAAAGGAGGCTGGTATCAAAATAGAGACGCGTGAAATGTAAACAAACCAAACACGAAAACAAAGCAGCTGTTAGCAAAAAATATGTTTACGTTAAAAATCTCTTTGTCGGCTGACATGTCGGCGCGTTATCAAAGGACAGCGGTATCAAAATAAAGTCTCACGAAACGTAAACAACTCTTTGTCGGCGTAATAGCGAAATACGGCGGCACCAAGATCAAATAGTATAATTATTTAACAAACACAAAAACATGTTTACATAAATATTATTTAGGGGAATAAGCCCATCTTTGAGAATACCGACTGGAAAATCCCGAGCACATATTGTTTACCTCAGAATTTCGTATAAATACGAGGTCTCTGGCAGTACACAAGTCAGTCAAGTACTAACCGCCGATACGAATCGTCACCTATACGCGCCTCAAAGAATCGGCTCTGGTAAATATTGTGAATAAACTACATACTAGTAACCAAGTTTGTGTTTTGCTTCACTCACCATGAATACCAACGATGTTGTCGAAGATAGTGGCGCCAGCTCTGCTGGTGCCACGCATTTTTAAAACATTATTATCACCGAGCACCCGTCATATATTATTGCAAAATAAATACTTGTGTTATGACAACTAATATAATAAAAAAATTATAGAAATATATAATTACGATAAGTATTCGCAGACATCAAAGCTGAAATGTTAATCAATGTTTCTAGGGATATAGGAGGACAGACGGCAGTTGTATAATAACCAAAAAAACCTTTGCAACATCGATGAAAATCATAAAAAGCAACATAAAAAGCCCGCAGACTGATGCGATTAGATAATCTTGTTAATAGCGGATGCAGAAAACTGGAGATCCTCTGTGACGTAGTTCACGGGTTGGATTCCTTCCTGTCTGGGTGTCTATGTTTTTTATTACAAAAGCTAAGTGTGTGTGTCTATTACCTTATATCTTTAAACGAGAAATTCTTGTATATATATACATATATAATTGGAATCTCGGAATCGGCTCCAACAATTTTCATGAAATTTAGTATACGGGGAGTTTCGGGGGCGATAAATCGATCTAGCTAGGAATCATTTCTAGAAAATGTCATTTTATTCGCTTTTTTTATTGGAAGAAAAATAACAAAAAGGTGGCGTTTGAGTAGTCCCAATTTAAACTGAAAAATGACTCTTCTTGACATCTATCGGCGAATAATAATACTATTTTTTAAATTGCTTTAACGACACAACAACACTAAAGCTATTCCAGCAGATGGCGTTGTTAAGTAACACGAAGTCAATGAGTGTTTGCTTTGAGGTTAGACTAAGAAAATCAATTGTTAATTTCCAAAAAACACAATTTATAAAAAAAAAATACCGAGCAAAGCTCGGTCATCCAGCTGGTATTACTTATCTAGTTCCCATAAGTGCTATGTTGCGGGTACTAGATACAGGACAAAGTACTTAATTACATGAATTGTCTCAATATATTTATGACTAGCTGTACCCGCGACTCCGTCCGCGTGGAAGAGTGACTTTGGGCAGCATTTTTTGAAAATATCTTATAGTTTATTTAGGATTACAAACCCTATAAACTCTAAAATATAAATAAATGAAATATACAAACTGCGTTTGAACCTACAAGTCCAGCCTAAGCTGAACCCATTTTATATGATTGATGATATAAATCTGAGGTCAACTTAAATTGGATTAAAAATCCGAAACTGGTCACTTTTAACTAGAACCATTTTTTTTTTCTAAAATTAAAGTAACCTAAGTTACTTCTTGTTACATCAGCTATCTGCTAGTGAAACTCCCGTCAAAATCGGTCCAGCCGTTTCAGAGATTAGCCGGAACAAAAAGACAGACAGACAGACAAAAATTGTAAAAAATGTTGTTTTGTTATATGTACCGTGTATACATCCAAATGCACTTAGTAAAAAGCGGTTATTTTAATATTACAAACAGACCCTCCAATTTTATTTATTTGTATAGACAAGATTTAAACAAAAAAGTCTGCACGTACAAAGTACACATGTCAGAAGTGAAACTTCTTTGGCAAACTAATTTAGTGAACTCAAGACAGCCATGAATCGGCACCTTATAGATTTCTATAATCCAAGTTTAACAAATGGATTGCGCTTCGAACAGAAATCTTTGGTAACAAAAAGTAAAATAATTTTTGGTATAAAGAGGAAAGATTTGATTGTTTGTTTGCATTGAATAGGCTCCGAAACCAATGAACCCATTTAAAAAATTTTTTCACTGTTGGGAAGCTACATTATCCCAGGGTGACATAGGTTAATTATATATTTCCAAAAAATTTAGGGATCCTTACTAAAACTCCAATAATGTAACCCAAGGTGTAAAAAAATACGTAAAATATTATTTACATTGCGTGCGCTGCTGAAACTATTAATGATAGAATATATGTCTAACTGTTATAGTTATGCCACAATAATTGTTCTTTTATTTTAAAAATTTAATTGTAATGCCGCCGCTAGTAAAGGCTCTTTATTTGTATCTTGGTATTAATTCTTACCAAAATAAATTACTTCATATTCAAGACTGCTTCAATACCTTTATATAACTTCATGAATTATTCAATTCGGACCTTCCATTCGAAAGATATCACGAGTTTAAAAATGTAAGTATTAGAAAAAAAAACGTTTCAGACCTTCGTGACGCTAATTTCCGTTTCATCCGTAAAAAGTTTACCCTCATGAGCCCAAAGGGACATTTATCTACGTTTATAATAATAAAAGAGAAAATAGTTTATTAAAGGAAGTTACATAGGAAATATAACAGCAATATAACAATTAGATTTATAACAAAGCAAAAAGTATAGTCATTACAGCGGCAGCCGCCATCGCCTTATAACTCGTGTCGTACACCTCTTTTATGTCCAACAACTTCCCGAGGTTCCACATTGTGTACCGATAGGCGTTGAAATAGTGAAATGCAAACGGAGCACCGAGTAATAGCTTTATGAACAAAATGGAAAACCTTGACATATCCAAACTTTGTATCATGGACACATATGTATCGATTCCGTTGGAGAGAAAAAGGCTACCTCCAGATAAGCAAAGCGCGTAAAATGTTAATATTCCACCTGAAAATAATATTTTTAAATCATAAAACTGACATCACATTTTATCAGTTAAAAAATAATTAAAATATTATGCTAAATTAATTGATCTAGGAGCTATTACTTAGTTTAAAATATTATAAATTAAATCATAAATAAATAATCTATGACAATTCAAACAGCGCTATTTTGCCCCAAAGTAAATAACAAAATGTTTATTTTACGGGTACAAGATAACTGATACTACTCGTATACATTATTTTGTAAATAAACACTTATTACGTGATCAACCAAACGCGGAGGCGGGAATCGAATCCTTCGAAAGCGTTCCAACATGGGTTATGCGTTACGCTACGGAATTCTTCGGTTTAAATACTAATTATTAATATCAGTTATACAAATAAATTGAACCCGGAGCTCCATAGTATTTGTTTTTTCAGAGACTCGTGTCGCCCTCTACGTTAATTTTAGTAAAAACACTACACTTCGTGATCAGAATTTGATAGTTAAAAAGTACAATTACTAACTTATAAAACTAATTATAAATAATCTGTAGCAATTCACACAACACCATCTTGTCCCAAAGTAAGTAAAGCACTTGTGTTTTGGACACTAGGCCACTTATATATTTTTGTACGAGATTGTAGACGAGACGGAAATTGTATGGCACGTATGGCGCCGGAAGCGTTCCGGAGTTTGTCATATTGAGAGATATATAAATAAATACAATTTACTATCTGGATAGTTTTGGAATTCATTCCAGTTGGCTTAGGGTGCTACCTCCAAATAGGTAGTCGTAAAAAACGTATAATACTATTTTTTCACAGATAACAACAGAACAGAACACAAAATGTTAACCTATATTTCGTTCTTGCATCTGAGCTTGACAGCCCCGGTAGAGTTGTTAAAACTGACTTATTTATAAAACGAAATTTATAAAAGAAATAAAAAAAATTCTTTGTTCAACTTTTGTGGCAAAATTTCTAAAGGCACGGATTAGCTCGTATTTCGCTGTTTGACCCGGTGCATATGCAGAAATCCATCTAAACTTCAACATTCTTACGGTAACTTGTTGCTTTGAGTGTTCGGTGTATGTAAATAACGACGTCACCCACCCTCGCCAAGTTCTAATTTACGCTACGTGCACATTTTCGGTAGGTAACTATCGTAGTATCTGTTTCACAATGGGATGTCTCGCAAATTTTAAAGGGCTTTCAACTTTGAGCCCTTATTAACCATAATATGATACGAAGCTAAGTTAGTTATATCTGACAAATGATTCGATTCTGTGTTTTTCAATAGCTACGATTATTATTGCAATTTTTAATTACACAAAATAGCTACATTAAAATAATTAATATAATTATTAATATAACTTTAAAATGATTGACTATTGTTCTTATCACACACAATCTTACTCCAATTGCTGATAGCTTTGTTCTTATTTTGTTATTTTGCTTCTTACAAAAGTTCCTTTCGATTGACTTTTGTAGCCAGAGGTCTACCACAAAATACTTATGCAGATTTATGTAAAGCGATTTGTGTTAAAAGAGGAACGCGAAAGCGGACCGACGTGCGTCGAGGCTGCGGCCGGACTAGTTCGTCGCATCCAGCAACCCCGGGGCTCGTAGCGAACGAAAATATATGAATGGCTTTAGCACACTATACAAGGATATAAAAGCGACGTACTAGCATATCACCTGCAGTCTGAAGAATAGGACGCGCGGAAGCATTCCACACTACCTCGTGTGCGTAGTGTAATAAAGTCCACCTCCTAAAAAAAGTATTTGTAGTATATACCTTTAAGATAAGATTTTTATATTCCTTTTTTAGGAAGAATCAAATTATTATGCCCTTAATGCTCACTTAAAATTATATTTAAATTAAACATACTTAATTTAATTCATTGTGGCAAAATAAATATGCCATTTGCAAAATCATAAACATTGTGTGTATTGTAACAATTTTTGAAGTTATATTTCTTTTGGCGCGTTAGTAAAATTATGACAGTAGAATTTTTAAATCAAAAGCGACACGATGAAGTTATCTAATGAACACTTTCTCAAGTTTCCGTGATAACTCGTAAGTCGTAACTATACACATTAGTTTCTAAATTATTCATAAATCTTTAACATGTAATTTATATCAGTTGAGATAAAAAATATATATTTATCAATAAGTATACATGTATCTGATTTTAAATTAAAGGATAGATGGTGAATGATAGGAATTAATAAAAATTCATCTTAAAAAAACTTTTTATTTATTTATAAATAGGTTCATTATCGGTATGTGTTTTTTAAGTTATTAATTTATCATTCCTTTTATAAACAAAAAGTTGTGGCATACGAGATAAAACCTTTAAGTTTTATTGTTCTGTTGCACCAAAGAAGTATAATTTCTTACGAGTGTACACAGAACCTTGTTTAATACTAATATCATATCATAAAAAAGTCAATATTGTCTTGTCCGGATAGTTTATCCGGGGCAAACAATATCCTATTAACCCATTTTCATCTAGATAAAAGGTTTCACATAGAAATATGTCACAGAGGGCTTGCTACTGTTAATTAATCAACAAGAAAGTAATTTACGGTACTAGTAATAGAATATGACAAAGTTGATTGCATTTTAAATGCCTTGTACAAACTCAGCGAATAATACAGAACACAACGTGTACTAGCATTTTAAATCATCAACACCCGAACTAATATTATAAATGCGAAAGTGAGTTTGTTTGTTTCTTTGTTACGCTTTCACGCCTAAGCCGCTCAACCAATTTTGATGAATTTCGGTATAGTCATAGATTGGACCGCGTAGAAGGACATAGGCTACTTTTTTACCTGTAATTCATATGGTAGAACAACGTTTGCAGGGTCAACTAGTAATTTGTAATTAAAACCACTTTTTACAGACACTAACCGCTTTTAGTTAAATCGTTGTTTTGTATCCATACTAATATTATAATGTGGAAATAACTATGACTGTTTCTTACGTTTTCACACCTAAATCGCTTATAGCGAGTTTCGATACAAAGATAGATTGGATTTTGGAAAAGGACATAGGCTACTTCTTGTTGCGAAAATGAAACTTAAAGGGGATAAAATAGGAGTGAACGTAATAAATTCAATTTTTTTACGTGTCGTTATACTCTAAACCTACCGCCTGCGTGCCCACTACGGACACTCAAATAAGGTTTCATATGTTTAAGTATACCGCGCCGCGACCGCCCCGCACCGGCGTGTGCAGTCTGGTCAAGCACTTAGTTTCTCATATTATAAGTTATTTCAACCTAAAATATAGACCGTGGCGCAAGAGCTAACGCACTTCAGAAACCCTTGTAATGGTCACGAGTTCGATTCCCGTCTCAGGTCTGGATGTTTATTGTATTTAATTACAACAAAAGCATTTATTAGTTATCTAGTACCCATAACACAAGTGCTATGCTACTTACTTTTGGACACCGCTGTGTGAATTGTCTCAGTATATTATTTGTTTTATTATTTATTTTTCTTTTATATATCAAAATCCATTATTATAAAATATCTATCTCTTTTTTATTCATTTTAAATCCTTTATTGTCATTGTTATGTCAATTATTAGTTTTTAATATGGAAATATAAAGAAAAAAACATTTTTTTCAATTTTCTAATAGAAATAGGTCTAAAATCGTCTACAAAAAAAAACAGTTAGACGGTTAAATCAACTGTAAATTAATCGAGATGTAAAGCACAATAAGCGCATAAAAATCGTGACTACATATTTTTAATGACAAAAAAGAGAATTTATTGTAGCACGTGATGGTGGTTAGTCACGTTGAGCGGATTGATTCCAGTGCCCGGGGACTAGTTCGCTCAGTCACATCCGTTCACACACCGCATGTAGCCTCTTTGTTGATCTCCGTTCTAATAAAAAAACTAATTTACCTGTAATTCTCTGTAAAATTGAAGTCATTGCCGGTAATGTGGGTGCATATATCGTCATGTGCGGTGACATGGGGCGATTTAAAGACATATTCTTCTGGTCATGATCCGTGTAACACGGATGAACGTACGGTTTGTACGTAATTTGATGTTTATCCATTAGGGTACATCTTGAACTGAAGGTTTGTATCATTGCAAGTTTTGGACTTTGTCTGCAATTTATAAATCTAATTAGATTCACAGATTGTTATTGATTGTGAAAAGTCTTTTTTTATAAATGATGATAGAATTTTAGATATGGAATAAAATTATTACGAAATAGACAGGCAGCGCCTATCAATAGACCCACTATGTGGTGTAACTGCTTTCGTATCTCAAAACGCCTGCTGGAGTCTCGGTTTCAATTTGAGTCCCGAGTTATAACTTTATTGTTATAATTAGTATTGATGCACCAATTAAAAATACTTTGATTGAGTGATTATTATAATCTATAAACAAAAAGAATCTTAACATTTTATAATCACATCAAAGAGAGGTTGTAATCATGTATGCATCAATACTCTTGTATTTCCCTTTAACGGAGCAAAAATATATATTTGAGCTTAAAAGAAATCATTAATACAACGGTTATAACTGCTCCTCGAGGAAATGATAGCCTTACTTTTAATTATAGTCATGCTATAAAGTGTTTATATACTTTATAATTAAGAGACCAAGACCTTTGTTGTCAAGTATCGACCGATCGATACCTAGTCAACTACGTCCCACTATAATATTCATGTTTTAAATACATATCATAAAAAGATAAGACCTCACTTAATTCACCATCTCAAGTACGAGATAACAAACATGCACTGGAAAATCACGGAAAATCAATGTGTTTATTGCTCGCGAAGGCGGAAGTACAAAATATATATTTTATTCCACCAGTATTCTTGAAAAACTCAGTAATATCTACGCTTGCTGAATTCAAGGATCTTATGCTCCGTCATACGTACGTAATGTACATTTTTATTCAATAAATCATATTTTAAACCTTCAATATTTTTGTATTCTTATGATTTTATTATGTTTCAACGCGTCTTGTTAGAATAATAATGTGTTCTTTGTAAGGCTGGCCAGGGCAATATAAAGATATTTTAATACCATCTTATGATGTACACACGAGATGCGAATGCTAAACGTAAACTTTATACAATTTAAATAAAATAAATAAATAAATAATAAATAAATTAATCAGATATTACAAATATAGATATGACATTGGCGTTATTAAATAATGGATCGAAATACCAAATTTCCACTATGAACTAAGTGAAATATTTTAATTATTGTTAAAACATAAACGAATCGAAGAAAGTAAAATCTTTTTTTATTGGTGAGGAACAACAGACAGTCTGAGGGCTCACTTAATAGTAACCAGTTACCATCAGCTGTTAGCGTCGCTAACATATTTAGGCGATTAGCACCGCCAACACGCTGCTGTCGACAGACGTACAGGAACCTGGGTCACTAATGCCGGAACACAACAAAATGTTATGGCGGCATACTTATAGCCCAAGGGTGGTTGAAATCCAGGCGGGCTTGGGGCCCTACCACGTAGTTAAGGTAGTTTTGTCACCTTCAACTGAAAATTCATAAAATTCCTGGGAGTAGTGATTGAATAATTTGGTGATAATTTAATTTTGTATTTAACTTAAATTTTTGGTATATGTTACAAGCTATAACCTAATTCATAAAAAACTAAAGACCACTGGTCAACAATTTGAAGTGTTATAAAATTAACGTACATATATTAAAAACTGAACGAGTTAAAATGGTTTATTCTCCTTCCAAGCTTTGCGTTCTGACTGTCAAACATTCATCTAGGATATCAAACTTGACGTGATTTTGACGTCATCGGTTCTCTTAATCGGCCCTTCCTTTACGTGTACACAACATTTCAGTACGCAATTGGTGATTTTTAAACCTTATTTGTTTTTTATATACATGAAGTGGTCATCAATCCTAAATTTTGATGAACCCTATCAAATAATCAATAATCTACTGAGATAAACAATCGTAGAATCCTAACATATGGATTAACATGGTCTAAGTGTCGCGAAAGAACGCCCATGTAATTGCTGAATTTATTAAAATACGAGTATATTTTCAAAGTTGGAAATGGTAGTAATAACCAATCTTATTCATAATGGCTTAAGGATGATTGCAGTGTTATATATATATATATATATATATATATATATATATATATATATATATATATATATATATATATATATATATATATATATATATATATATATATATATATATATATATATATATATATATATATATATATATATATATATATATATATATACCTAGTCAGGTCATAAATTCTGTCACATGTTTAATGTAAAATAATTGTAACAAGTTTATTAATTATGTAACCATTCATATACCAAAATGAACTTAACAAAACATAGATTCTTATGACATTAAAGTTTATTCAAAATGACCTCCGTGATTTTGAATAAAAGCCTTCAATCTGCGCGGCCAGTTGTCTATCGCAGCACGAACGAGGTCCATGTCAATATCGGCGGCTGCCTTAATCAAGGATGTCTTGAGTGACTCCAAATTGGGATGAGGCTTTGAGCACGCCTTTTCCTCCAAGTGTTGCCATATCTTGTAATCTAACGGATTCAAATCTGGACTGGAGGAGGGCCAGTCTTCGTGCCGGATGAAGTCGATTTCACGCGCCGCCAGCCAGTCTTGTGTGCTCTTCGCTCTATGAGCTGACGCCGAATCTTGTTGGAATACCCAGTGCCTGTTATTGAACATGGTATGAGAAACAGGTTCCACAAAGTTCGTCAGGACTGTATTTTGATACACAACAGCATTCGTTTTTACACCTTTCTCACAAAAATGTACCTCTGTTAAGCCCCAATAAGAAACTCCCAACCATACCATGAGCGAGGATGGAAAATGACCTCGTTGGACACGCGGAATACGGTTGCTCGCTTCTTCACTACTGTGTGCGTACACCTTATCATTTTGTTTGTTGTAGCTCTCTTCTACGGTAAACATTTTTTCATCCGAAAAAAGAATTTCCCGATATTTTTTTCCCGCGTACCGCTTCAACAAAGCGCGGCATCTCTTCAGTCTCAGGTCCATTAGACGAGCATTCAAACGATGTCCTGTTTTTCTTCGATATGCCCGAAGCCCTAAGTCTTCATTTAACACCCTTTTCACCGTGGTTCTGCTTAACCCCATCTGAAGGGCCAACAGTTTCTGCTTACGTTTGGGGATTTCTTTGAATTCGTGCCTTCACAGCTTTTATCACTGCTGGAGTCCTAACAGACCGAGGGCGACCACTTCTTGACCTGTCATCTACACTAGAGTCTTCATTGTATCGTTTGATGGTACGATAAAACGAATCTTTTGGTAATATTCAAATTTTTCAGTATGTTAAAAATTTGAATTGGCGCGTAATCGCAACGATGCAACGCAATAACTGCAACACGGTCTTCTTTAAGCGTCCACTCCACATTTAAAAATGAGTAAAATCTAAAAGTTATACATTTTTATTTTCATGAACAATTCGAAATTCTAATTCAATAAACTTTTTTGTGGCCAGCATTCTAAAAGAAAAGTTTTTACTGTGTGACAATACTTATGACCTGACTAGGTATATATATATATATATATATATATATATATATATATATATATATATATATATATATATATATATATATATATATATATATATATATAAATATATATAAATATATATATATATATATATATATATATATATATATATATATATATATATATATATATATATATATATATATATAAATTTTTTTCTCCGGGAGAGTTTTTGTTCTGTTAAGTCAAAGACCTATAACTTCTTACGAATACTTAAGTATCAAAGACAGATACACACACACACATTTTTGAAGTGAAACTGCTTTGTGCGCTGAGTGTAAACTTTTTACGGATGTAACACAATATTCGCGTCACGTCACGAAGAATTCAAACGTTTTTTTGCTCCAGTAATACTAACCTTATTAATAATGGCTTAAGGATTATTCAAGTGTTCTATAATGTAATTTTAGAATGATTGCATTGCATTACTTATACATATCTATTCGAATTGCGACTTTATTGCAATAAAATACAGTTGAGTTTTGTTTAATAAGATATAAAATAATAATATTTCATGAATTTTTGTTTTTTAAATTAATTAGAAGATTTAAAAATTAGTTTGCCAAAGAAGTTTCACTTCTGACATGTTTACTTTGTACGCACGCACTTTTTTAATATTAACGCAATACTCGGCAAATAAAAAGTATAAATAAATCATACTTTATACTATAGAATGACATACGATTCAATTATACTTGTCTTTTTCCTGACCTCATTTAGTTATGTGGGGTCGGCACAACATGTTCTTTTCTCGCATACCCTCTGTTAGCCATCATATCCGCCATGACGACCTTCGCGGCGTAACGGCTAACGCACATCGGTACGTTTGCGGAGGATGTCATGGGTTCAGTTCCCGTCTGGCGTCTAGATGTTTATGTATAATATGTATTTATTTATAGGAAGAAAAGTATTTATTTAGAGTGTTAGGTATCTAGTACCCATAATACAAGTCCTAAGTTACCTATTTTGAGACTAGATGGCGTTGTGTTAAATTTCAATGAATTGTTTATATAATGTTTATGATTAATATATACACCAGCTGGATGACCGAGCTTTGTTCGGTATTTTTTTTATAAATTGTGTTTTTTGGAAATTAGCAATTGGTTTTCTTAGTCTAACCTCAAAGCAAACACTCATTGACTTCGTGTTACTTAACAACGCCATCTGCTGGAATAGCTTTAGTGTTGTTGTGTCGTTAAAGCAATTAATAAAAATAGTATAATTATTCACCGATAGATGTCAGGAAGAGTCATTTTTCAGTTTAAATTGGGACTACTCAAACGCCACCTTTTTGTTTAAGTTGATAAAAAAATGATTCCTAGCTAGATCGATTTATCGCCCCCGAAACCCCCCGTATACTAAATTTCATGAAAATTGTTGGAGCCGATTCCGAGATTCTAATTTATATATTATTCTAATTTATATATTATTATTATATATTCTAAATTATATATATATATATATATATATATATATATATATATATATATATATATATATATATATATATATATATATATATATATATAATTCTCGTGTCACAGTTTTCGTTTCCCGTTGCCATACTCCTCCGAAACGGCTTGAGTAGGTCTGAGAATCGGCCAATATCTATTTTTCATCCCCCTAAATGTTAGGGGTGACCCACCCCCAAAATTTTTTTTTAATTTTTTGACATTTTATTATTTATATGGCAGAACAACGTTTGCCGGGTCAGCTAGTATATATATATATATATATATATATATATATATATATATATATATATATATATATATATATATATATATATATATATATATATATATATATATATATATATATAGGTATATATATTTATATATATACAAGGATTGCTCGTTTAAAGATATAAGATATATTTATAATTCTTAGCCCCTTTCAGAAACCCTTCAAATAAATATCGAGGAAAAGGACAACCTCAATAGAAAAGTGAGACACAAGACAGCGCGAAGCTTTATAGATTTGCACTTTTACAAGCAAAGAGCGAAAGATCGTTTCATGTCGCTATAATGCGATCTAAGCGTCAAATAACAAAGAGCTAGAAAATCTAATAAGAAAATATGAAAACGTGAAGAGTCTAGAAATATTAAAAGCGGTTCAAGAGAAAATCCGCTTTTGTGTATACGATATCTATTTAAAGTTCAAAAGATTTCATTTAAATAACTAGAGCAAGTTAGAGTGCGTTTATATTAAAAGCAAATAGTTCTATAAGATCATTCAAGTGTTAAATTTTGTTTGCTTAGCAAGCTCTGTAATGGGATTTTCATACCTATTCTCCACTTTTTGCGGACTTCAACATTCATTATTATAAAGTCGAATCACAAATATTTGCGGAGTTACTTTAAATTATTAGTCTATCTTATGTTTTTTATGCAGTGAAAATATTTTGAACTATAATGGGATTTTAAATAATATACCCTGTCATTTAAATATTTAAAGTAAAATCACGTCAATAGTAGTTTAACATTTAATATTTATAAATTATTAATGCAGCAATTTTTTGAAATGTTGTTATCCTTTCTAAGATTTGGTAAAGATCCTAAATGAACAAGTTATAATAAATACATATAATTGATACCCAACTAACCATTTTTTACTACGTATTTATTTTTTAGGGCAATGATAGTAGGAAAAGTATGTTTTCATAGAATAAAAATTATATGTACTACTGTATACTAACAAATTTGAAAACAATTCTGTCTGTCTATCTATTACATATTCACACCTAAACCGCTTAACCAATTTTGATGAATATTGGTTTAAAGATGGATTGGAGCTTGGAGAAGGATATAGACCACTTTTTGTCGCGAAAATGAAACTTGAAAGGGGTGAAATCGGTTTTAATTTAATTAAGTTCCATTTTTTTTTATTTATAAGGCAGGACAACGTTTGCCGGATAAGCTAGTGCTTAACAAAAGTCATCTTAAAAATTATATTCATGTTATCTATGTATGTTCATGAAGTGATTTTATTTATTTAAAATAAATTGCACTTAAACGCACCATTTAATAGCCAACGAAATGAGGGCTCGACGTCCGTGTCAGACATCGCTTTCACGCAATTATTTTATGTGGCCTCTGAAAATGGATTTCCGGAAAGATTTAAAACCATATGCATAAAAGCAGGCTTAATTGATTTTGAAATAAAATTACGTTCCTTTTAAATTAAAAATCATATTACTCTACTAACGAATTTACAGAAAAATTTAAACTATATAATTATATCCTCTATTTTTTTTTTTTTTACATTTTCGTCTTTTATATTTTAAATGCTATTTTAGATGAAAATAATTATTGTGGTTTTATTATCTATACTCATATGTATTTTTACTTTATCAAAACTTTTAACATATTATTCAATTGTCGATTTTTGGATATTTAGTCCTTCATTTGACCGTTCAAATCCATTTAAGTACAAACTAAAACAACATTTAGATTGGAAGAACAAGCTTTTCGCAAATAACAAATATTTAATGAGTTTTTTACCACCGCCGCGCCGCAGCGCTAGTTTTGCTTTAAGTTTCCCAATTTTGGGTACCGAAAATAGGTTTTATTATTCCTTGATATATAAAATTCGTAAATGCGAGGTTTTGGCAGGCAAGTAGAGCAAAGTAACCCAATTCGATTTTTAGAGCGTCTGGAAATAAAAAAATATATAGTTTCTTCTTCTGCTAGCTCAAAGACAGCAAAAAAAAGAGTTTTTATTCAGTGTCGATCGTTATACAAAGTTCATTCATTCACAGTTGGATTTCATTTGTCCAGATGGGCTTCCATATTGCCTTGTACAGAAGGATTTTGTTTTCGAGAGACAATTGAGACTTTTGTCGAATGAGCCAGTATAATTTTCGCGTTTGAATATCAAGCTGCTTTCTCTTAGTGAAGATATGTTTTTATCAGGTAAGTCTTATATCTCACATGATGTGCCTGTGGTACTGCAATGTTGTTAAGTGTGACTGGAGGACAAGAGTCTCTTTTTAAGGTGAATGTTACGTTGACTGATTTTGTTTCATTTGCTTTTAGCCCTTTTTGAAGTATTTGTGAAGCTATCATTGGGTCGCTATGTGTATCTAGAATAGCGGTATCGTCAGCAAATGTTCCAGTAATTGAGGATTCAGATGTCAGCAGGTCCACAGTGAAGAGTAAGTAGAGTATGGGACCTAGTACGCTGCCCTGTGGAACTCCTGCTTTTGTAGGACAGAGATCAGACTGTGCTTCCCCCTGTTGTACTATGAAATGGCGCTGCTGGAGAAATGATTTTAATATTCCATAAAGGTGATCTGGTAGCCCATTTTTCAATTTGAACAACAATCCTTCACACCACACGTGGTTAAATGCTTAAAATATGTCCAAGAATGCACTGGCGCAGTGGTATTATAATATAATAATAATTAATATTATAAAGAGGAAAGTTTTGATTGTTTGTTTGTTTGTATTGAATAGGCTCCGAAACTATTGAACCGATTTGAAAAATTATTTCACTGTTGGGAAGCTACATTATCCCCTGGTGACATAGGCCATATTTAAAAAAAATTAGGGATCTTTACTGAAACTCCAATAATGTAACCCAAGGTGTAAAAAAATTACCTAAAATATTCTTTACATCGCGTGCGCCGCGAAAACTATTAATGATAGAATAAAATAATGTACTTGCAGAACACATAATTATTTACAAAAAATTTCTCGACAGCGTATGTCTAACTATTATAGTTACGCCACAATAATTGTTCTTTTATTTAAAAAAATTAATGAAATGCCGTCGCTAGAAAAGGCTCTTATAAAAATGTAAGTATTAGAAAAAACGTTTCACATCTTCGTGACGCTATTTCCGTTTCATACGTAAAAATTTTACCCTCATGCGCCCAAAGAAGTTTTACTTCAAAAATGGCTGTATTAATAATGATGACTTGAATAAATGAATTAAAACATGCTTATAATACTAAACAGAAAAATCTTGTGACAAGAAAAATTTATGTGAAGGACAAAGAAGAGTAAAGAAAACATATAACAAAAAAAGGTATTAATTTTGAGGTGACGTCTAACAAAGAAAGAGAAAACATGTTGCCGACTCCGCATCTAAGACATAGGTAGAAAGTTTGTCATAAAATGATTTTTGAGTTGACAATACTATATAAGTGCATTATATCAATACCTATAATTGATATGATTGTTTAAAAATTATAAATGGTATCCTCTTATGATACCATTTCTTCAAGCGATGATAAATACACTTGAACATAATTTCTTTTATAAAATCTATTATAGCACCGATTGAAATATACACGCTTTCCTGTGAGAGCGACTACTTTGTTGCGTGTATCTAGAGCTCCAACCTTTTACGCTTTTGATGAAAAGCAAGATGAAACACATAAAAGAAGAAATAAATTTTAGCTGAACAAGATAGTAATAAGTAATAAGCTAAATAAACATTGCTACGTATTGGTTTTGGTTTCTTTCTGAAATTTTCCGAAGTTATAATTTATAAAGTAATGAAAAGGACTTATGAGGTTTAAATTAAAACGCCAGAAGCGCACTTCCATATTAAACGATTAACCATATTATTTATTGACTATTTTATCAAATCAACCGTAGCAGTACCTGATAGCCGAAAGTATTAGCACTTAAGTAAACTATTTAATCTCCGCTACGCTGCACTACGCGGCGCTACGCAGACAAATGGTTTTGCTACAATCGTTTAACTACTGGCTACGGAGTAAATTGCTATTCGTAAACTGTTTGACATCTTAAGCACTTAGATTCTCTTAATTTGCCACAAGCTAGAATACTAATTAGTAGAATTTATTTAAAAGCACCACATGCATATATACACTTATAGAAAAAATTAAGAGATACAAAATCCAAATTTTGTAGGTCATTTTGATAAAATTGTAACTTAATCATTAATGTTCTTACTTCAAATAAAAAATATTTTGGTTTTTGAATATGTAATTTAATACTTTTAATCTCATTAATATCACCGATAAGTTTTTTTTTATAATTGAGTAATTTGTACTTTAGTAGAGTTAGTCTAGTTAGTTAGTAGAAGAGTTAGTCTACGGGCTCTGAATTTTATTTTTATTAATATTGGTTGCTGAAATATGGATAATCAACGACACATTTTGTCTTTTACATTCAGCGACCGATAGTTTTACAAAATATGCCCATCACTTGCCTATAGACAGAAAAATATTTTTTGTTTGCAGATTATATCAGTTATAATTGCCCACCAGAAAAACAAAGATATGTCTAATCCCGAAATCTCAATAAACTCGGCAGCAGATGAAATACTAAATTGATCAATAGTTAAGTTGTTAATATATCAAAAGTGAGATAGATAGAAATAAATATGATACCTACACTTTAGTAGATATTATAAAATTGGAAAACGAAATTATTGTGTAAAAATTAAAGATCAAATAATGGCATCCGCCACAAATCATTAGTTTTGGGGACAATAATTGATGACCTTTAATTATATTGGAACAAACAAGTTGACAATAATTGTGGCAAAATGAATCGATTTGTGTTTGTAATTAAAAAGTTAAGGAGAACAACTAATGAAAATACTGCACTTAGCCTGTCACGGCTACGTTGCTTCCATTCTCCGACATGGCTTTTAAGTATGCGAAAACTAAACGGATGATAGTAAGGTACTTGTGGCACAAAATAAAATGTACCAGAGCAATATGCGGTGCAGAACGGACTCTTGTCGACCTTTATTTAAAATCAGAAATCTTTGTATTAATCAAATTGGAATTTTCGTTAAAGGACATCCAGATATATTTGAAACTTATGAAACTAACAAACGCTTTCTTAGAAGAGGCAAACTTAATATTAAAATGATAATTTGTGACAGCGCCATTTACCACAAAAATTCTAAGGATGTAGTTATAAAAACCTATATACCACCATACCATAAGCGTTTTAAGAAAGCTTTTTTTTTAAAAACACAAGTACAAACACAAATCGATTCATTTTGCCACAATTATTGTCAACTTGTTTGTTAAAGCTGCCATTACGTATGCTTAAAAACAAATTCAAAAATTGGCTCATTGATAATTGTTTTTATGGAATTAATTATTTTATATTTAATTGAAATTAGTATTTTGACATGGTTTATTGTATTTTTAGTTTTAAGACACTATTGCATACCGAATATTTGTGAAATATGTGCTGATTTTTATTCTGAAAACTTATTTACCATGTTCAACGCAATAAATACTTATTCTGTAGTAATTAAGGTCTTAAAGTATTAGAGCTCCATTAACATTTATTTGGTCCAAACAGGGATATTTCTTGCACGTCTAAATTTTTAGAAATGTAGTATACCAAAAATGATAGATAACAACTGTAACACCTTAAATACAGACGTTCTGCGAGTAATGATTTACTATTGTCACACGGAAAACATTATATTTAGTCTGTAGACCAAATAAAAATGATCTTATCGGTGGCATTTTTAAGATTACTCAAAAAATGCTGATTTAAAAAAAATCAATGTCAAATTGGTTCTTTGTATCCATAATTTGTTTTCGTCAGTGTAAACATCTGAACGTATCGCTACACTTGCATATATAAAGTAAAATTTGAAATTAACACTAATATATCATAATAGTATTTTGGTGAGCGGCAGTTATTAATTTGATTAGAGGCCGGCCTAAGTACCTCGGTGAACTTAATATCACAAACAATGACAAAGGAAGGATTACGTACTGATTATGATTTGTCACAAAATGTTTATTAATATTGTGCATGGATTACCGTGGGACCGTTCGGCAATGGGATTAACTATACAGCTGAAATATTACACCCCTAAGTGCAGGTCCTACAGCTAGTAAAGTGAACATTTTTCTAGAAACTTCTGTCATTGAGCACGTGGAAAGTCACTACAAAATATTCATAAAAGTGACTGGCATTTGTTGTCACAAATGACATTCGCCACTTCACGTCCTTTAACCCAGCTGCAATAGCATATGCATATTAATAAATAACTCCTCAACACACAAAGTTAGAGTGCAAAACTCCATTTATGTATCGGAACAGTGCACTGAATGATAGGCATCAGGAACCCTGACAGTAAGCCAACGTTCGAGCTTCGTCGGTAACAGAGATTTTATTATACAATTAATTTGATTGTTTCCGCATCACTCGGCAGCTGAGTGCCGTCGGTAAAAACATGCCGCCGGCATCGATATGCCGTCGGCAATATTAAACCGTCAATAACGAAGTGAAAACCTGCAATTGATTTGTCGATGACACTTCCTTTTACTGAGAAAAATATGGATATGACCAAATTTGTTTGTAAAAAGAAAGTTCGGTAACATATGGTGTCGAAATCCTTAAAAAAAAGTTGATAGTGATTTGATGAGCCAGCAAATGCCCACATTCATGTAATGACTCGCTAAATAATACAAATATAGAGGAATGCTCGAATAAATACGAAACCTAACCTTTTTTTAATATTTCAAGACATTTCACAAAACTAAGGCCCAAAGTAAGAATAGCACTTTTTATGGGTACTAGACAACTACCGTACTGTACTACATAAATAATTTTCTTTTGTAAAAAAAATCGTATTAAACATAAACACTCAGCGTGGGACGGGAATCGAACCCATGACCTCCGCAAGCGTAGCGACGTGTGTTAGCCGCAATGAAACGAAGATCATTATGTATGGTCGCACTATACGCACGATTGGAATATTTGACACGAATTTTACTTATAAATAACGTTAAAGCTAAAGGATCCAATTCGGAAACCGATAATTAATCTAAGTTAAACCTTCCTAATAAAAAAACCGCTCCACAAAGTAGTGAAAAAGCTTAAAACATTAAACTTTATTTACCTAACAAATGTATTTTTAATTAATGTGCCCTATCTGTAGTTTAATAGTATTAGTTGTGCTCGTATGTAATAACGTAATTTAGACTTGTAATTTAAATTAATTTATTTTACTTTCTTATAAAAGATTAACGAATTTTATTATTTTATTTTTTTATTTTAATTGCTAATGTACTTTTTTACTGTGTAGTATATGAAATAAACTGAATTTTGCGAACTTTCGTCTAAAATCCATATTTATACTTTTAAAAAAATATGTAAAGTACATTTTGTATTGTTAAATCACTTCGCAATAATGCTATTTTAATTTAAACTCGCATTGCAAAAACCAATACATTCAATTAAAAATTTAGTGCCAATTTATAAATTATTATTGTAAAAAAAACTATTCACTTAAAATAGCGCAAAGTTGATAATCGCAAACAGAAATAGTTCTGAAACATATTGATAAGTTAAAATTTGAATATAATTTAATAAAACTCCATAATTATAAATTAACACTAAAATAATATTTTTTAGTTAAATTTAATTAGACTACTTACCAGCAACTGTGAAACACGCAGCAGAGACACACGCGAAACACTACCATACCCCGAGAGCAAACTTAAGACCTGACCGGACAGTCTGATTGCATGAAATTCACTGAGTGCAGTGCATGAGCCACGGAACAATATTGCTGTCCTGCGCCCAACTAGTTCACCTGTGCCCAATGCAGGCATGCATTTTGCTGCGTTCATAGCGATATCGATAGATACATTTAACATATTGAATTTTATTAATGATGTTAATATTCATATAATTTTAAAATTATGATATGTATTTTTGATATGTATATATATATATATATATATATATATATATATATATATATATATATATATATATATATATATATATATATATATATATATATATATCTATACTACTATTATAAAGAGGAAAGATTTGATTGTTTGTTTGTTTGTTTGTTTGTTTGTATGTTTGCTTTGAATAGGCTCCGAAACTACTGACCCGATTTAAAAAATTATTTCATTGTTGGGAAGCTACACTATCCCCGGGTGACATAGGCTATATTATATTTTCAAAAAAATTAGGGATCCTTACTAAAACTCTAATAATGTAACCCAAAGTGTAAAAAAATTACCTAAAATATTATTTAAATCGCGTGCGTTGCGAAAACTATTGATGATAGAATAAAATAATGTACTACAACTTTGCAGAACACATCATTATTTACAAAAAGTGTCGCGACAGCATATGTCTAACTATTATAGTTATGCCACAATAAGTGTTCTTTTATTTTAAAAATTTAATTGAAATGCCGCCCCTAGAAAAGGCTCTTTATTTGGATCTTGGTATTAATCCTTATCAAAATAAATTACTTCATATTCAAAACTATTTCAATACCTTTATATAACTTTTTGAATTATCCAATTCGGATATTCCATTCGAAAGATATCACGAGTTTAAAAATGTAAGTATTAGAAAAATATTGCGTGGTAGCCGCTCACCCTGTTCGGCTAGCTAGGCAGCACCTTATGCAATGTAGGCGTGCGTCACTGGGGTTTTTACAAAACTTAGAATACTTATTAAAAAATAACGAAAAATAAATAAAAAGTAATAGCAAAAAAATCATTAATATAAAAGCTCATCGAAATAATAATATTCAAACTTTCTTTATAATTTTATTTTTTTAGTAACCTGACGCAAATAGAAGGGTTTGCCCCCAGGGGCGCTCCTCTGTCCGAGGAGTGCACGGGTGTGCGTACCCGAGGTGCCCGAGCATCCGTCGCTTCACTCACCTCTCCGTTCGAGGCGACAGAGTCCTACCTTTCTTTCCGTCTACCTCTTACATCCTTTCCAACTTAGCTCTCTGTTCGTGGCGTGGTCCCCGATGGGATGGTTGGGAATACTGATTGGGGTCCCGGGTTCTACCCTGGGACCTGATTTGGTAGTCAAAACCATGCCTATTTCGACTGCGCCTGCACAGAGAGTGTTCCCGGGGCGGGAATTGCATCCTCGCTGTCGGTTGGTCTTGCTGGGCCGGCTACGACGTCAGGCGACTCTGCCTTTTCTGGAGTGTCGTCTGGTAGTCGTACCCAGGCCTGACTAGCACGCGACGGGGATGCGAGTCCCGTCCGGAATTGGCCGCGGACCTGTCGCTCCCGGCCCTGGTTCTGTCCATGGTTGGGGGCGATCCTGGATGGACGGCCGTCGCCTCCTTTTGCGAGGCAGTAGTGTCTGCAAGGGAGGTGGCGGAACGGGAGCGGGAGTCCGCCACCGCACTCCCCTCCCGCCAACGTAGGCCGCGTTGTCGGCGCCGGAGGGCGGGCTACGATCTCCGGCCGCCGTAGAAAGCGGCCGCGGGCGGCCCCTCGGGGGAGGATCCGCCGCCCGCACTATTGCCGTGAGGGAGAAGGCCACGTGCTGTTCCGCAGCCCCCCTCAACTCCTAGAGTTGTTACAAGAGAGCGCTGGGGGGACGAAACCCTGACCCCCTGGCGCCAGCACTTTAGAAGGGGCCCACTTTAAGACAAAGCGTGGGCCGGCGCCGGCCTGGGTCACGAGATCGGCAGGCCATATATCCGTGGGCCCGGGCGTAGGCAATAGGAGAACAGCGGGGTTTTTTAGTGGGTAGTCGGATGGTCGAACATCTTTTCCGGAGTCCCTTATATCCCTCGGTCCCCCTGGGCCGGGGGTACCCGTCAAGAGAGATTTTTTCCCGAGACTATATTATGTACTTTGTGCCGAGACCGAAAAAAAAATAGAAGGGTTTAATTTTTAATTTTTTGTTAAATACCCGTGCGAAGCTGGGACGGGCTGCTAGTATATATATATATATATATATATATATATATATATATATATATATATATATATATATATATATATATATATATATATATATATATATATATATATATATATATATATACCTAGTCAGGTCATAAATTCTGTCACATGTTTAATGTAAAATAATTGTAACAAGTTTATTAATTATGTAACCATTCATATACCAAAATGAACTTAACAAAACATAGATTCTTATGACATTAAAGTTTATTCAAAATGACCTCCGTGATTTTGAATACAAGCCTTCAATCTGCGCGGCCAGTTGTCTATCGCAGCACGAACGAGGTCCATGTCAATATCGGCGGCTGCCTTAATCAAGGATGTCTTGAGTGACTCCAAATTGGGATGAGGCTTTGAGCACGCCTTTTCCTCCAAGTGTTGCCATATCTTGTAATCTAACGGATTCAAATCTGAACTGGAGGAGGGCCAGTCTTCGTGCCGGATGAAGTCGATTTCACGCGCCGCCAGCCAGTCTTGTGTGCTCTTCGCCGCTCTATGAGCTGACGCCGAATCTTGTTGGAATACCCAGTGCCTGTTATTGAACATGGTATGAGAAACAGGTTCCACAAGGTTCGTCAGGACTGTATTTTGATACACAACAGCATTCGTTTTTACACCTTTCTCACAAAAATGTACCTCTGTTAAGCCCCAATAAGAAACTCCCAACCATACCATGAGCGAGGATGGAAAATGACCTCGTTGGACACGCGGAATACGGTTGCTCGCTTCTTCACTACTGTGTGCGTACACCTTATCATTTTGTTTGTTGTAGCTCTCTTCTACGGTAAACATTTTTTCATCTGAAAAAAGAATTTCCCGATATTTTTTTCCCGCGTACCGCTTCAACAAAGCGCGGCATCTCTTCAGTCTCAGGTCCATTAGACGAGCATTCAAACGATGTCCTGTTTTTCTTCGATATGCCCGAAGCCCTAAGTCTTCATTTAACACCCTTTTCACCGTGGTTCTGCTTAACCCCATCTGAAGGGCCAACAGTTTCTGCTTACGTTTGGGATTTCTTTGAATTCGTGCCTTCACAGCTTTTATCACTGCTGGAGTCCTAACAGACCGAGGGCGACCACTTCTTGACCTGTCATCTACACTAGAGTCTTCATTGTATCGTTTGATGGTACGATAAACGAATCTTTTGGTAATATTCAAATTTTTCAGTATGTTAAAAATTTGAATTGGCGCGTAACCGCAACGATGCAACGCAATAACTGCAACACGGTCTTCTTTAAGCGTCCACTCCATATTTAAAAATGAGTAAAATTCTAAAAGTTATACATTTTTATTTTCATGAACAATTCGAAATTCTAATTCAATAAACTTTTTTGTGGCCAGCATTCTAAAAGAAAAGTTTTTACTGTGTGACAATACTTATGACCTGACTAGGTATATATATATATATATATATATATATATACTAGCTGACCCGGCAAACGTTGTTCTGCCATATAAATAATAAAATGTCAAAAAATTAAAAAAAATTTTTGGGGGTGGGTCACCCCTAACATTTAGGGAGATGTTGGCCGATTCTCAGACCTACTCAATATGCTCACAAAATTTCATGAGAATCGGTCAAGCCGTTTCGGAGGAGTATGGCAACGAAAACTGTGACACGAGAATTTTATATATATATATATATATATATATATATATATATATATATATATATATATAATCACGCCTCTTTCCCGTAGGGGTAGGCAGAGACCACTTCTTTCCACAAAAAAGTTTATTGAATTCGAATTTCGAATTGTTCATGAAAATAAAAATGTATACTTTTAGAATTTTACTCATTTTTAAATATGAAGTGGACGCTTAAAGAAGACCGTGTTGCAGTTATTGCGTTGCATCGTTGCGGTTACGCGCCAATTCAAATTTTTAACATACTGAAAAATTTGAATATAACCAAAAGATTCGTTTATCGTACCATCAAACGATACAATGAAGACTCTAGTGTAGATGACAGGTCAAGAAGTGGTCGCCCTCGGTCTGTTAGGACTCCAGCAGTGATAAAAGCTGTGAAGGCACGAATTCAAAGAAATCCCAAACGTAAGCAGAAACTGTTGGCCCTTCAGATGGGGTTAAGCAGAACCACGGTGAAAAGGGTGTTAAATGAAGACTTAGGGCTTTGAGCATATCGAAAAAAAACAGGACATCGTTTGAATGCTCGTCTATTGGACCTGAGACTGAAGAGATGCCGCGCTTTGTTGAAGCGGTACGCGGGAAAAAAATATCGGGAAATTCTTTTTTCGGATGAAAAAATGTTTACCGTAGAAGAGAGCTACAACAAACAAAATGATAAGCACACGCACACAGTAGTGAAGAAGCGAGCAACCGTATTCCGCGTGTCCAACGAGGTCATTTTCCATCCTCGCTCATGGTATGGTTGGGAGTTTCTTATTGGGGCTTAACAGAGGTACATTTTTGTGAGAAAGGTGTAAAAACGAATGCTGTTGTGTATCAAAATACAGTCCTGACGAACCTTGTGGAACCTGTTTCTCATACCATGTTCAATAACAGGCACTGGGTATTCCAACAAGATTCGGCGCCAGCTCATAGAGCGAAGAGCACACAAGACTGGCTGGCGGCGCGTGAAATCGACTTCATCCGGCACGAAGACTGGCCCTCCTCCAGTCCAGATTTGAATCCGTTAGATTACAAGATATGGCAACACTTGGAGGAAAAGGCGTGCTCAAAGCCTCATCCCAATTTGGAGTCACTCAAGGCATCCTTGATTAAGACAGCCGCCGATATTGACATGGACCTCGTTCGTGCTGCGATAGACGACTGGCCGCGCAGATTGAAGGCTTGTATTCAAAATCACGGAGGTCATTTTGAATAAACTTTAATATCATAAGAATCTAGGTTTTGTTAAGTTCATTTTGGTATATGAATGGTTACATAATGAATAAACTTGTTACAATTATTTTACATTAAACATGTGACAGAATTTATGACCTGACTAGGTACATGCCCTTCGGTTTAGGGTACTCTTGACCTGGCCTTAAATAGTTTTCTTCTTCACTCAAAACTATGCAATAAATAACTTACTAGCTGACCCGGCAGGCGTTGTTCTTTCATATAAATAAAAAAAATTAAGATCACCCCTACATCACCCCCTTCAAGTTTCATTGTCTTGACTAAAAGTATATTCTATGTCCTTTTTCAAAGTTCAATCTATCTCTATACCGGAATTCATCAAAATTGGTTCAGTGGCTCAGGCGTGAAAACGTAACATAGAGACAGAGTTACTTGCTCATTTATAATATTAGTATAAATTACTATTGTATACGTAGCAATACTCTAATATTCAACAATATCCAACAGTATTTACTTATCTATTACTTATTATAAAATACGTTTTTAAAAGCTATTGCAATTGTAGTTTTTGTTATTTCAGTATTTTATTGATAAGGTAGGTAAAATTCACTAAATTCATACAATAGAAAAGTTAACGATAAAACAGATAAAGTGTAACAAAACGCTATCAATTTGCAACGTTTATCTTAAGGTTTGTATTAAAACTTAAATTTATTTTTATATTACAAACATATACAGCAGTATCCATTTGAATTATATAAGGCTAGTATATACACACACACACACACACACACACACATATATATATATATATATATATATATATATATATATATATATATATATATATATATATATATATATATATATATATATATATATATATATATATATATATATATATATATATATAATGCACGATAAAAAGAATTTGATATCCGTACTAGCGAAAAACCAGGCAAATAAATAAGATATAATAAAATTCATTTTTCAATAACATGAATTAACTACACATAATAAATAACGCATAAATTTAAGCAATTTTTGTGAAGAATAACAATGATTTTGATTGGCTGCAAACTGAAATTTACTTTAATCATTACATGTTTAAAAAGCTTTTAAATTACATTCAGGAAAGTTATTTTTTAAGGTTTTCTTTGGTCAGTGTGTTATTGATCAGTCAATTTTAAATCACCAAATATTTTTATAGAGATGTCGATAAGGCGTACCGGTACATCCCTTAGATAAAACTCGCGCATACACACAGAGCATCTCACAGATTCTATCCTTCAGTATTAAACTGATTTATTTATTAGTTTTGGGAGGTATTGGTAATTTTTAAAATTTATTGATTTATGAAGTATATCATTATAATGTTATTATCGATTTGTGAATTAATTAAATTATTGTGGTGGAACGCAAGCTTTTGCCTCACTCGCTATGTCTTCTATGTGTGTCGCTCTCTATTGTTCGGACCTATAGAACGATGTCACGCGGTGCGTACCAATACATCCGTATTAATCAATTACGTTGGTTTTATTGAAACATCACAATTATAATAGATTTTCAAACTATATTGAATGAAGAATGAAACTTATGATTATGAAATTTAAAATTATTTTAACATGAAAACGTTTTTAAAAAATCTCCCATACTGAGGTCGTGCCAAAGTTAGCGATGAAACACTTTTATTATCGCAATAAACGTCTTGTGACTCAAGGCTTGTACCGCCAAGTGTTGTATATATGTATTTTGGAAAAAGCCAATATCCTATTGTTGATAGGATACCTACGATATCGTGTACGCGCGTATTGGTGCGGGCAGGGGGGGGATTGAAAAAGGGCCTTGAAATACACTCCGCTTGACGAATGATTATGTCATAACTTCACAACGGAAAGGGTTAGAAGAAATATTTGACTCGAGACTTGAAAAACTATGAAGACCTGATAAGAATAGATAAAGATGAAGCAGATAAAACATCTCAAGCTTTAGTTTCATACGGCCGTCCAGATCACTATCGTATGCGTTGGCAGCGTGCTAATGATCATTTTCAGCGCCAGTTCGTCGAGAATGAGTTCGGATACGCGTGCACCATATGCGATAGAGTAATATCATTTTCACTAGATAAAAATAAATACATATAGAAAAGGCAACTTTAATTATTAAACTTATAATACCTGAGACCACGAAAAACGATTTTACACAAAAAATGTTATGGTAGTGTATTTTACCGGATTCATTTTATGTTTATTATGTATGAGCTCATTTTTATGTTTATTGTCACTATGACCACAGTCTATGGATCAAACAGAAAATCAATGCTTTCTTTTTTTGAGGAAACTCATTACATCTCCCGATCGGGAGATTCCAGAGATATGTGGCACTTCGTGAGAGTACCCACTAAAAATCCCGCTGTACTTTTATCGCTTAATGTCTGGGCCAACGAACAACTGGATTGCTGATACTGTGGCACAGGCCGGCAACGACCCGCCCCTGTCAGGGCGGGACTCTTTCATAGTGTGCGTTCACTGATTGCAATCCCTTCGCGCTCTTCTGTGTTAAATCAAATTGACTCACACTCGCGGTCTAGAGTAAAATCTAATTGAAGACTTTGTAGTGTTCTTTTTTGTTAAAATTAATTTTCATATTTTTTATAATTCGTCGTCAGCTAATCATCATCCATTGGTGAACCAAAATCTCCTAAAATTTATTCCCAAACATCCCGATCCCGAGCTATTCCCATCCAGCTCTAATATATCTATTACTAATCCATAGTACCAGTCCGGCCTACTACCACTTCAGCTTGTATATGTTAGGTCAATTTTGTTCTCTTATATACTTATTTTAGATCTTGACCTTAAGAGAATCGCCCAATTCTCAACTTAAACATACCATATTATATTCACCTATATTATATTATTATACTCAGCCCGCTTCTCAACTAAAAATTAGTGGACCAATCCCGCCGCCAGTATCTACTTGGCCCCATAGCCCATCACCGGTTTTTATAGCTGGTCGTCAATATTATTATATATACTTTCTTTCTTTCCAAACACATGAAAAGGCTTAAAGATAATTAAATATGTAAAAGACGAATGAATCTGTCCAACGCAACCAAACATTTTGTTGTTGTTGTGGTTTATTTTGTATTAACGTACGTCTACTTTGTGTGATGTAGGGTTGCCGACCCGATCATACATTACGTATACATCAAGTATTATAAAAAGATCATGTACAATAGCTTCCTTTAAGTTATGTAAGTTGGAGTTAAAACAAACTTTACTGTAATTAAATCTTAACAATGATTACTTTAATTTTTTTTGTCATATCCATGTTAATTAGATAAATAAGATCTGGTTTATAGTACCAGGTGTACCGGTAATTCATTACCGGTTTTTCTAACAGATGTCACTAGTATACAATGTTATAATTTGACACATATGCCATTTTATTCTACTGACATCAAGCTTCAAAGCTATACATGCATAAAGCACGGTAACACGCCGTCTCATAAAGCAAAACCGGTCAAGGAAGCGTTGAAAGCACTTGGATGGGACATATTATTGCACACGCTGTACTCTTCAGACCTTGCCCCGTCCGACTATCAAGTTTTCATAACAATAAGACACGCGCTTGCAGAGCAGGACTTCGCCAATTTTGAAAAAGTTATAAAATGACTCCACAAATGGTTTTGCTTAAAGGACAAACAGTATTTTTGGGTGGCATCCATAAATTGCTTGAAAGAAGGGCTAAATGATTGCAATTTGATTTTCAAATAGCCAATACTTTGAATAAATAAATATTTCCAATTTATTTAAAATCACCTAGTATTTTTTCCCAAAAAACCGGTAATGACTTTCCGGTACACCTGGTATATCTGTAACTACAATTCACTATGATAAAAGTTCTATTTCTATTAAAAAATAGTTGACCCGGCAAACGTTGTTTAGCCATATGAATTAAAAAAGGTAAAAACCTATGTCCTTTTTTAAGGTCCAATCTATGACTTTACCGAAATTTATCAAAATTGGTTTAGCGGTTTAGGCGTGAAAGCGAAACAAACTAACTTTTATATTCATGATATTATAGTTAGGAAGTTCCGTTACAATACTTCTCGTTACATCTGAAACCAAAGTAACCGATATAGCCCGGACGATTGCAAAACTGAAGTGGCAGTGGGCTGGGCACATAGCTCGAAGGACTGATGGCCGTTGGGGCAGAAAAGTCCTCGAATGGCGACCGCGTACCGGAAGACGCAATGTTGGTAGGCCCCCCACAAGATGGACCGATGATCTGGTCAAAATCGCCGGAATAGGTTGGATGAGGGCAGCGCAAGACCGATCATCGTGGAGATCTTTGGGGGAGGCCTTTGTCCAGCAGTGGGCGTCTTCCGGGTGAAATGATGATGATGATGATGACATCTGAAACCACTTCAGATGGAGCCCGGATTCTGATGAAGTGTGATATATCAAAAATTCTGCGAATTATGCTCTACTTAATATTGGCGTGGAGCTGTTTCAAACCGATCCTTCCGCACCAGCTCATTGGCTAACTAAGTCCGATATTGGGGCGCAAACTTTGCTTGTTACAAAACTACAAGTTTTGATAATATTATTAGTGTCAGGAGCAGAGTTCTCAACTTTAAAAATGTTGTTAAAGTGTTTCTATGTTAAAAATACAGTAGATTTTAGGTAAATTGTGTGGTTCTTTTAAAAAACAGTGGTAAAAATTACAGTGTTACAAATTTAATATTTATAATTAATATTACACACACAATTCTGATTGCATGTTCATTTTTTATATTATACTTTGTTATAAAAATAAACATTCAATCCGATAAAATAACCATTTCATCTTCACTTTTATACATAGTACTATTAAAATTATTTAACATCTTTTGTGTTGGTTGAAAATTAATACAAGTTCTTCCGTTCCTGCGGATAGCCTGCTCGCTCAAAGTTTCCTTTGATTGAAATGAACGTGTAATAAATAATACGTATGATGTGAGAGCTGTTACGCTGAACCTGAACGAACAACTGTTGTAACGTAACAAAATAAGGACATCATAATTTCTATGGTAATCTTAAGACATCCATGACTTTTTAATTTAGCAGCATTTCGAGTGAACCTCGTTTCAAATATCTTGTCTTATATAACGGGGATTCCTCTTTCACACACTAGTGTTGTATCAAAACAGAGATAATGTTGCCTGATCCTGAATGATAATAAAACTGTAATTATTTGTTGTAGAAATTTGACTATCTTATTTTTCGCTGAAAAAGTTTACAACAGATACTGATGAATTTGCAGTCACGAATTACAATGTAGTTGGGAACACTGGTCAGGAGCCATGTAGAAGTTGATAAAATAGATTAGACGAGAAAAACCGACTGTGATATCAGTAAGCTATTAGCTACTAGGTAAAAATGAATATAGCGAAGAGCTCACAGAGTATATTTAATGAAAAAAACTAATACTTATAAAAAATAAAGTACGAATAAAATGTCCTCATGACAAATGAAGTAATTACAAATTAAAGCTTCTAAACTATTGATTAACGGAAACCTTTCAGTTATATTTTGACATTTTTAATGTATGATCACATTTATAATGCCGTAGCATATTCTTATAGGGAATTGAATGTTCTACAAAAAAGGACTCTAGCAGTTTTTTGATAAACCTACTCCTATAAAAGTTACTTGCGGTTACAGTTAGATTCATGATAAATTTCAACATTTTCAGTTTTTCGACGAAACTATATATATATATATATATATATATATATATATATATATATATATATATATATATAATATAAAAATGAATCGCAAAATGTGTTGGTAAGCGCATAACTCAACAACGTCTGGACCAATTTGGCCCATTTTTTTTTTTTAAATGTTCATTGAAGTTCAAGGATGATTTTTACGGCGAGAAAAATTCGAATAATTGCCGGAAAAACCATAAAAACAGCCCTTTTCGTTTTCCCATACAATACAAGCACTCACTGTTGTCTAAGCAATGTATATAGGTGTGTTCCTAACGTCAAAGATCATATCTATCAAAACAGTGTGCGTGTGTGCGTTGGAGCACAGAATTTATTTATTTATTTAGTTATTTATACATGACATACATACAGAATACATCGTAAGACATCGTTGGAGGAGTTTAATGTCGCGTTCCAAAACTCGCGTTTCTTGAATTACTTTCGGCACGCAAGATAGGTTGTAGGTTGTATTGAATTAATATTAATATAATATTAATGTAGGTTGAATTTCCAATTTAAGTTAACCTCAGATTTATGTCATCAATCATATGAAATAGGGTTTAGCTTGGGCTGGACTTTGTAGGTTCGAACGTACGTATTCCGGAGGCGCATGGCGTAACAGTTGCATTCGATAATACTGACTGTTTGCATATTTCATTTATATTTTAGGGTTTATAGGGTTTGTAATCCAAAATAAACCATAAGATGTATCCAAAAAATTCTGCCCAAGTCACTATTCCACGCGGACGGAGTCGCGGGCTCAGCTAGTATATATATATATATATATATATATATATATATATATATATATATATATATATATATATATATATATATATATATATATATATATATATATATATATATATATATATATATATATATATATATATATATATATATATATATATATATATAACATTCTACAAGAATATGTTGTGATTTTTTTCAAATTATTTAAGAGACAACTTATTTACATAACAATTTGAAATTTTCCAAATAATTTATTACCTTTAATCAATAAAATAATATTATTGAATTATATTATATATAACTATTTAATCAATTGTTAATCTTAAATACATTTATTTCGGGGGAATAATAACAATTCATATTATTAAATTGAGCCATGAGAACCATAGTGGCCTAACTAAGTTTTTTACAATATTGAGTTTATGATTTCTTACAGTTAAAATTAAACATTTTTATAGAACCAGGGTGGCCTAAAAGTGATACAACTAAAATTCACTAGATGACAGCATAATCACTGTTATGGTTTTTAGTCTGTGATCTAAATTTGAGGTGCCATACTGGCCTAAATAATATAGGCCACTATGGTTCAAGCCCGCTAAAACTTCACTATCATGATGACATTAGTTAGGCTACTTTTTGACAATCTGTTAATGGTATTTGTCATTATATTCCCGCCCGTTCGTGCTAAATATTTCATAAATTATTTGTGAATAATTGGCTATCTGCCTGGAATATGGAAAACTGCTTCTGCTGAATCTAGGCATTCAAATTCAAGAGTGTGTCAGGTTTCTAATTACACAGCTTTGGACTTACTGCCTGGGAATTCATAATGCTCATAATGATGAAGTAACAATGTATGTGTGGAATGAAACAATAGCCTCAAGGGGTCCTCAGGAGATTGGTTCCTGCCTGTTACGTTACATAAAAGAGAAAGTCAAAACTAAAAACTTAATTATGTACTCAGACCAGTGCGGTGGTCAAAATAGAAATATTAAAATGCCTTTGCCAGTATATTGTTGCCCATCCAGATTACACAGTAGATAACATAGACCATAAGTACTATGTCAGTGGGCATTCATATTTAGCATGTGACCAAGATTTTGGATTGGTGGAGAAAAAGAAAAAGTTTTTCAAAACTATTTACGTACCAGATGACTGGATTACTGTAATTAAGGCAGCTAGGGACAGGAACCCATTCAATGTCATAAAAATGACAAATATGACTTTATTGCAACAAAAAAACTGGACAATAACATTACCAATATGAAGGTAATTGCTGAAAAGTCAAAATGAATCCATTTACTTTTTTTTTAAATATTCTAATAATGAAGATGTTTTATTTGAAAATGTTGATTTAAAGAAAAGGGGCTCTACACATTTGACTGGCATTAAGCTGGATCCTTTATACCCTGTTGGAAAACACATCAGTTCTGAGAAAAAAAGGACTTATTAGATTTTTTGCCTTTTATACCTCCAGTGCATCACAGCTTTTATATTAGTATCAAAGATAATGTGTCAGAAATGACATAGATGTTGAGGATGACATTGTGGTATCCTTTTATTGTTAGGTGTACTTAAGTGTTATTGTTGTTTTTTTATTCAAGTGTTTAATTAACAATTGGCCTAATAACCATTTTTTTATAACCTATATAAAAAACCCTACTGCCAAAGTGGCCTATCTGTGAATAAAATGTAGAAAAATAGCAATAAAGCTATTTAAATTATTAATTAGAACATTATTAAGTTAATTAAAATAAAAAAGTAAAAAAAAGTATGTTTTCTGAAGAGTGGTAATTAATTTAAAAAACGCTGTTTTTGTTTTCTATGGTACTCAAAAGTCTTGTCTATTGAATTAGGCCACTATGGTTCTTATGGCCCCAATTAGTAGTCATGCGAAGAACGCGCTATTGAAATAAATAAATAAAAGGAATCGCAGCTTCCATGATTGTATGATGACACTCGCAATTATATTTCTAACCACATAAAAAATAATTATTATAAGATATTGTAAGTATTGTAACTAATTATAACATATTAATAAGAAATTATATTATAACAATTATATTATAACAAAAGAGAGCGGTGATTTTAAGAAAGCACAAAAATGACACATAGTGCGTACTTGATTACGTGTTATTTATACAATTTCATGTTAGCGAACTTCTTAATAATTTTTACTCGTAAGCTTACATAAAATATCACTATTTTGTGCAAACATTACCACTCACGTTAATGGGAAAAATATAATAAAAAGAAAAAATCAGCCAACTGTTCTTTCAAATCCATTAAGTTATCAATCAGATTTTTCCAAAATATTCATTGCGGAAGTGAGTGACGTGTGCTCACGAATATGATTTTCGGATAGTGTCGTAAATACACAACCGTTCATGTTTGAGCTAGAGATTCAACCATTTCCACAGTTCAAAGACAAAATTATGCGTGGAATATGGACATAATCGATGCATAATTTTAACCCCTTACCGCATACAACGCCATATATGGCTTTAAAAGTTAATGATTTTTTTTTATTAATTAAAATATTGTTTTTTCGCAACCAACGTTAAATCTGCATATGTAGTTTCTTCCTTTAACGGAACGTATTTTTTGTTATTCATGGTAAGTGCAATCAGTCATAATATTGGAGGATATGTTCAACGCGGCCGACCGTTAGAGTGCAATTAATTAGTGTTAATTTTATGAGTGTGAAAATAGCAATAAAACGGTAAGTAAAAATCCGTAGAATTTCAAAATATAAAGTTTACATATACTTTTACAAGAAATAGTTCTCGTTTCGGCTTTTTTGTGTTTTTTGTTTGTTTTTGAGCCTTCTTTTGGGATTGCCATATTTGGCTTCGTATGCATTTTAGTCAAAAACATTATGGGTCATATATGGCTTCGCATGCATTTAGATTATTTTTTTCCCTTTGCAGCAATGGACCCTTCTCGCTTCTATGGTGCTTCAAGCATGTAAATTTTATTCCAGGCGATGGTTTCTTAAATGACGACGATCTGGCAAACTCCAACTAGCCGAGCCGAAAGTTCTTTGTGCCCGGAGGCTAAAAAATGTGGTCGTCCTACGCGTATCCTACTCGGTACCCCAACAAGCCGAGCCGCCACTCCAACCAGCTTGCTGGACTCGCCCGTACCGAATAAAAAAGCACGAAAAACTCCATCCAGGCATCAAGACTTACCACTAGATTCTGTACGCTCAGATAACGTGGATCATTTCCCCGAGTGGACGAAATCAAGTCGACAAATTTGTCAGAACTGTTCAAAATTCCGTTCGTTTACCAAATGTGGGAAATGTAACGTTAATTTATGCTACAATGATAACAGAAATTGTTTCAAAGATTTCCATAAAACATAAATTCATTTTTTATTTAATGTATACGAAGCCATATATGGATCAGTACAGTTTCACTATAATGCATACGATGCCATATATGGCTTCGTGTAGTAATTTCTAAAATAAATACACAAAATTTTTTTTTCCTCTTTAGATTGTTTATATATTACAAATAAAAGACGTTTTCAGTAAAAAAAAATTTTTTCGTCATCTCCTTCATAATTCATGCAATAAGGGGTTAACAATTTTTTATTAATAGTAACACTTCCAGGCAAGACTAGAGTGGTCCGTCAGCATACGCTTAAACTTGCACTAAAGCTAACTAGCAGTTTGGGAAAACTACATAAGCCGCTTATCTCTATAGCTCTAAGTATACACACATTACCTAGGGGTAAACGATTTCCCTATAGAAATACGTATTTAATAATAGGTCTTTACCTATGAAATTGCCGTTCTGTAGTACTGGCCATTTCAAATCAAAATAATTTTTGTTTGGCTAAGAATTTTAATTTCAAAATAATTTTATTTTAAAAACATGGAATTCTTTTTCCAAAAGTAGTCATTTGTTTATTGATCAGTGTTACATTTTCATCGCATTTCAATCTTTTTCGGCATCATGGATACGATAAAAATTCGAGTAATTATGGTATATGAGTACCGTCGTGGCAGCAAAGCGGCACGCAACATCAACGACGTTTACGGAGCCAACACTACAAACCAACGCACCACCTATTATTGGTTTGCTCGCTTTCGTTCTGGGAATTTCAGCCTGAAAAATGAACCTCGCGGTCGTCCGAAAACTGGTCGACAATGACGAATTGTCGATTGTGGAAGCTACACAAATACACAATCTACGGCTGAATTAGCAGCAGCTTTCGATGTTAGCGTCAAAACAATATTGGTCCATTTGCGTCAAATTGGCAAGGTAAAAAAGCTGGGTGCCCCACGAACTCAATGATCGCCAAGGCGAAGTACGCGTCGAGACGTGCCTTACACTGCTCAACAGACACACACAAATGAAGGAATTTTGAACCCCATTGTTACCTGTGATGAAAAATGGATTTTGTTTGATAACCGTAAGCGCTCAGCAAGTTGGTTGGATCCTGGTTCGGAACCTAAACAATGCCCTAAACGAAAACTTACCCCTAGAAAAGTGATGGTCACTGTTTGGTGGTCTAGCGCCGGTGTGATTCATCACAGTTTCTTACCAAACGGGGTGAGCATTACTGCAGATGTGTACTGTGAAGAACTGAACACAATAATGGAGAAGCTGGCACATCTCCAACCAGCATTGGTCAATCGCTCGTCTCCGCTCCACCTGCACGACAACGCGCGACCTCATACTGCACAGCAGACGGTCTCCAAGTTGCAAGAACTGGGGTTGGAAGTTCTCCGTCATCCGCCCTACTCACCAGACCTTGCGCCTACAGACTACTACTTTTGCCAGAATTTGGATAACTTCTTGGCGGGAAAAAAATTCAGTACAAAATGCTTGTGAAGAATTTGTTACCTCCCGTCCAGCTGATTTCTTTAAGAAAGGCATCAATAAACTGCCACTGCGTTGGCAAAGATGCATTGATTGCATGGGTGATTACTTTGATTAATACAAATAAAAAATACATGAAAAAAATTCGTTTCAATTTTTTCATACAAAACGGCAATTTCATAGGTAAAGACCTAATTAATATAAACAATCTGTGAACATAAAGTGAATTGTATAGAATCCTACAGTCATCTAACATGAGAAAAATAAGACCTATACTATTTTTATTATCTCCATTCCGAGTTTTACAAGCCAATTCATTAAATATCTAAGGTTAGTTAGGTAGCTGGCTATAGCTCATAAAATCGTAGTCGTCACACAATATACTGCAAAAGTAACTAACACTATACATATTGTAACCCACATGACTCTTCCCCTTAAACTTTTTCCAGTAGCGAAAATATTATACGAAATATCATGCGTCATCTCAGTAGGTAAAAGTTTTGAATATATGTTTAATATATCATATGGGTGGGATTTAGATATCGAGAGATCGAGAAAATGTCTAACCTGGTGGTTTGAACATTTTCAGAGAAAACCGGAGCCGCCATATAGTATAAACGATATTCACCTCATTTTGATGAAAATATACAGTATAACAACATTAATAGCTTAAATACTCTAGTATGTTCCACTAAAACACAAATCCAATTTTTTTTATTTAATTTTTTTCCATACATACATACGCTGACGTACATACGTATGCTTCAACATGAGCCAGTAAAATTTTAGTCTTAATATACAGTTTTATATCCGAAGAATCTTCTTCGGATATAAAACTGTAATTTACTCCCGTAAGACGGAAAATCGCTGGAGATTCAAACTTATACAAAGTGATACATATAACGTTGTTGCAACTACGCCTCCAATACTCGATGTGTACCACCCTGAAATAACTATAGAGTCCTAAAATACTTTTAATTATACGTACAAAGTAGCCGTTAAGGGCTATCGAAATAAAAATGTTTATTCACTTGAACAAGACTTGGTTCATTTTTCCTTTGTAAACTTTGTAGGATTTCGTGCCGCATTTATCTTGCATTGTATTCATATCAAAGATGTTTCTACGATATCTATTGAAAAATTGTTTTTCTAAGAAACGTGTACAAAGTATTTTTCCAATAGAAAATACATTATTATGGTTTCCCTGGTGAAGGAACGTTTCTGTCTCGAATCACAGAGTTCTCGGAAGAGATAATAGAATACTCCCACAACAGGTTTATTCCTTAAAAATCCAGTTACCATCTATTGATACCGTATTCGACGGAACGCCGCGGAAATTAGATAGGACTTCGCGAAAAATACTCTGCGAAGCTGAGATGGAATGAAGTAAAGGCATGAAAGCTTAGATTCAGCGCAATACTCGCTCTATATTTAATTTTAAATTTATTTTCAATCCAATAGTAAACTTTTTAATTACAAACTTTTTCAATCGTCAACATCAAATTCCGTCTCGCAAGTTGTTTGTGAGACTCGGCGGTCATTTTTAATTGAATTAATAAAAATAATACAAATATTTTTTGATTTGTTTCAAATTTAAGCAATCGTTTTAGAAACATAACTGCGGAATGTAATAGCTCACATGCTGCGAGGCTTGTTAGCAAGCGGTAGTCTGGTCTTCTGTGAGAGTTTCATTCGGCCGTAGAAGGCCGAGAGGAAAAGTGAAGAGGAATAGGCGATGGTAGTGACCTCGGAAAGGTGTCTCTGGAGACAGGGCACGGGATTTTACCTGTTTTCATACCTGTGCGTGTGCATGTACGTGTGTGGCAATTTGTCTGGATTATCAAGGAATCGGCAAAATAAACAAATGTGTTGCTCTGAAAAAATTTGTTTTTTCAGAGCAACACATTTGTTTAACATATTTGTAGCTAAAATCTATGTTTACATTTTTATATTCTTTGGAATATAAAAATGTAAACAAAGAGTTTAGCTATGTTTACATTTTTATATTATAAAATACCTATACTATTCTTTTAACTATCATACCTGAAAAAAAAACGACATTTAAAGTCTATTAATTAAACTTGTCGATTCCGTTATATTAATTTTGTAAATTCACTCCACCTTCATAAATAAAAATTGATTTTGACAGAACTGTGATGACATCGGTGGCTGTGGTCGACCAATGTTTCTTTATGTTGTAATCACACTATTCCTATTCTTATTTTACCAGGATCGAGGACTGCATGTACATTCAAAGGGAATTAAAGAAATAGAATTTCTTTACATATATATATATATATATATATATATATATATATATATATATATATATATATATATATATATATATATATATATATATATATATATATATATATATATATATATATATATATATATACATATATATATATATATATATATATATATAAAATTTTTGTTCTAATCAATTTATACGATAAAACTCAAATGTAGATTTATACCTATCATCAATATCATCTAAGAGTTAATTAATATTCCATATTACGTAGAGTTTAATTGGTATCGAAACAATTGTTACGCTGAGCTGCAAACACAATTTCTCAGAAGTAATTCATGCGTGGATATGTTTTCCATATTATAATAATATCACATTTGCAAAGCGTCACAATTATTTCACTGATTTGTTTTACTAACTCACTAGTTTTTGAGATTAACTTCATGCATCATATATTAGATTTTTGTGTAATTACATACCTATGTAATTAAGTATGTTTTTATAAAACCACCTGGTTTTATAAAAACATACATACATACATACATGTAATCACGCCTCTTTCCCGTAGGGGTAGGCAGAGACCACTTCTTTCCACTTGCTACGATCCTTACATACATGTTTCGCTTCGTCCACATTCATTATTTCCTTCATACATGCTCTTCGGTTTAGGGTACTCTTGACCTGGCCTTTTTCCAAGACGTCCCTGATCTGGTCTCGAAACGTCCGCCTAGGTCTACCCCTTCCAACACTTCCATTCACACTCGCCTTATACACTTAAAATCTTTCATACGTCTTTGAATTTATCCAGACCCAGTAATGTAGGGTCTCATAATATTAGCACATACAAAATACAAATACACAGCAAAGGAAGGTATTCTTATTTAAGATTTTTGCCTTTAATTTTAATGCTGGACTCAGTTATGAAATGTTTTATTTAATTGCATACATTTAATTGCATCTATCCGTGCAGGGGCGGAGAAAGAATACTAACCTCTGCGGCCGGGGTCGGCCTGTCGTAAAAGCCGACAAAACAACCCACCCTAGCTACGTGGTAGGGCCTCAAGCCCGTCTGGATGGCGACCACCTTCGGTCTTAAGTATGCCGCCATAATAACCTTGTGTTGTGTTCCGGCATTAGTGACCCAAGTTCCTGTACCCTTATGGGACAGTAGCGTGTTTGCGATGCCACTGGCGTTGCAGGCACCCATAGGCGACGGTAACTGCTAAATTCTAAGCGGGCCGTCAGCCTGTCTGCTGTTCTAAAGCAATAAAAAAAAAAAAAAAAAAAACAGAATATTACTAATATTTTCTATAATGATAATTTAATTAAATATATAGAGAAGTTTAAAAAATGTTCTAGTTAGGGACATATAACTAATAAAGTTACCGTAAAATATAAGAAATCAAAATCTCTGTCTTTGTTCGCTGAAAATAAAAATACAGTTTGTTTTCCATTACACTTCATACACTCTCTATCAAAGATCGGCGACAATTTTTTAAAGCTTGCGAGAGGACACAACAAACACATTTACTGTAAAACTCTATTTTATTGCAATTGTATTAGGGTTAATACATTAAAAATATGTGGTTTCAAATCGTATTTACAGGAGTTAGACGGAGCAGCAAACACGTTTAAAGTCCACGTTATATTTACTAATACTATTTGTAAATGCACTACCAACCACTTATTGAACTAAAGCCTATGTGGTGATGAAAATAGAAGCCTTTTAAGAGAGAGCTAATTAATTTTCTTGTGTAACTGTAAAAACGCAATGGTCTTGGTATTTTAATTAGTTCTTTGCGTAAATGATTATTATAAAGGCCAGGTCAAGAGTATCCTAAACCAAAGAGTATGTATGAAGGGAATAATGAAAGTGGACGAAGCGAAACAAGTAGGTATGTAAGGATCGTAGCAAGTGGAAAGAAGTGGTCTCTGCCTACCCCTACGGGAAAGAGGCGTGATTATATGTATGTATGTTTGCGTAAATAATTAGTGCGGTTTTTAAATTGCTCTAGGTCAGCAGACAGGCCCAACGTGTTTGCAACGCCGGTGGCATGGCGAACACGCTGCTGTCCAATAAGGGTACAGGAGCTTGGATCACTAATACCAGAACAAAATACAAAGTTATAAGGGCGGCATACTAAAGACCAAAGATGGTCGCCATCCAGACGGGCTTGTGGCCTTACCACGTAGCAAGGGTAAGTTGTTTTGTCGCCATTTACGACAGACCGACCCCGGCTACAGAGGTCAGTATTCTTTCTCCGCCCCTGCACGGATATAAGTACGTACTACACATAGTAAAGTAAAATACTAAATTTTATTTTATAAGATTTCACAAAGTATATATTGAGACTCAAAGCTAGCTCATTAAGTAATAATTAATTAATTTCTGCTCATGATGCGGGAAATGATATTCTTTATAAAATGATGAAGGTCTGGCCGTCCTGGGCTCTTAGGCTATAATAAAATCTATGCGGAACCGATTAGAATCCGTAATAAGGGCACGTGGAGGTAACACACCTTATTAAAACATAAATAAACCCTTGCATAAAGTTTGTGTCTATTGTTAAAACCAATTTTTTAATTAAAACAATTTTCCTCAAATTTCTGTTTTTTCTTCCAAAAAGTCATATGGTCCTTTCCAGTATACAAACTTAAACTTAAGGATATGACCCTACGCTGTTTTAAAGTTCACGAACCAATCTAGAGGTTGCAATTTAAATCTGTATATAAAGTTTGCATATTTGGTTAAAATATTTATTTCAAAGTCGTCTATTACTTTGATGCAGTTTATGAGTCCGTCAGTGTAGTATTTTATTCATATGGCAGAACAACGTTTGCAAGGTCAACTAGTAAGTGAATACTACTTCTGTTCGTTTGAATACTTCTTGACTAAAGACTTTTTTGTTGATATAATGAAAATGCACGGCACCAGTTCGGGACTCACGGTGCAATGCGTCTTTGGGCTATTCTTTCTTGGCTCTCAGTTTGAAGATGCAAATGTCTGGTATACCAACCAATGTTCATCTGTATATGCCGAGTGCCGCGGGACCTGATGTGCGTTTTAATCGCAGCCCAGCGAATTTCGCATGAAAAGAGAATGGTTATATACAAGTTGTCACTTTTGTCACTTGCCAAAAATTGTGATAAGGTGTCCTCTATTCGCTCTGGTTTACCATACAGAAGAGGCTGGCTTGGATTTTAGTCTTAAGTTCTCAGTGAGACCTCTTACATGTCAAAAGATATTTTTTTGTATAAAACAGCATAGAATAGAATGAACAGATGGACGCGCTTTCTCATCATCATCATCATCTAAGCGTAGTATCCCGGTTGCAACCCAAACTTTCGTTTCGGTGCCCGGGGTCCGCTTTCCGACTTTTTCTACTCCACTTCGCACGGTCTTCAGCATCCCTGGTATTGAGCCCATTGGCACGCATATCACCCCTTACGATGTCAAGCCAGCACTTTTTGGGTCTACCCCTCCTGCCGGGGCCCGGCGGAGGCGGCATGGCCAGACATTTGTTTCCCACGTAATCATCCGGTTGCCGTAAAACGTGGCCGTACCAACGGAGCCGACACTCCTGCAGTTTATCCGCAATGTCACGGACATGAAGACTGCCGCGAATGCGGGAATTCCTAACGCGGTCCTTCCGCGTCACTCCACACATCCACCGAAGCACATTCATCTCCGTGACACGCAGTTCTTGCTTGTGTCGCTCTAGCACCGGCCACGCTTCACATCCGTATAAAAGGACAGGCCTAATGATGGTCTTATAAACCTGTCCCTTCAACTTTACCGGCATCTTGGGGTCACAAATGATACCAGTTACCTCACGCCATTTGGCCCACGCGGCAGCAATGCGTGCCTTGACGTCCCAATCGATGTCACCAGACGCATGAAACACAGATCCCAGGTATTTCACTTGGTCCGTGCGCTCGACCGTGTCGCCGCCTATGCGTACGGGTGTGGGATCTGTGGAGTTACAGGCCAAGTACTCGGTCTTCGCCACATTGAGCTTCAGACCACCGTTCTCAAGCGACTCCTTCCACGCCTTCACACGTTGCACCAGCCTACCCCTGTCCGAGTCTGCCAGCGCGATATCATCAGCATACATAAGCAGCCACGGGGGCTGCTCATGTGAGTTTGTGATGCTGTCTGACAATACGTCTAATACCACGCTAAACAGAAACGGACTAAGGACGGATCCTTGGTGCACTCCGACGGTGATGGCGAAAGGTTTTGTGTCGCCAACAGCGGTCCGAACTACAGAATCGGAGTCACGGTACATGTCTTGGATGATGTCAATATAGGCCTCTGGAACCCTTTTAGATCGCAATGCCCACCAGATTATCGCGCGAGGAATACAGTCGAAGGCCTTCTGCAAGTCAAGAAACAAGCAATGCAGAGGCGTATTCTTCATCCTGTATTTCTCCGCGACAGTCCTTAGGGCAAAAACCGGATCCATAGTCCCATGACCAGGGCGAAACCCATACTGACATCCCGAGACAGTGCACTCCTGCCGAATCCGAGAGTCGATAACCCTCTCGAGGAGCTTCATGGTGTGGGACATGACCTTAATCCCCCTGTAATTACCGCACTCCTGCACCGACCCCTTGCCTTTGAAGACTGGAGTAATGATACTCAGTCTCCATTGGCTCGAGATCGTACCGGTGAGGAGTGTCCGGTTAAAGAGGTCAGTTAAGATGCCCACACCACGAGAGCCCATCGCCTTCCAGGCTTCGATGGGGACTCCATCGGATCCAACAGCTTTCCGATTCTTCATGCGGCGAAGACAATTCTGGACCTCTGCAGGCGTTACCAGTGGCACTAGTCCTTGATTCGGAGGAAGATCTGGCGGCTGCACCTCTTTGTGCTGCGTGTTCAGCAGCTCGTGGAAATATGAACGCCATCTCTCCTTCACCGCGAGGTCCTCGCATAGCAGGTTGCCCACAGGGTCTTTTACACAGCGGCACTTGGAAATATCCTGTGCCGCTTTGACCCTGGAGCGCGCCAACGGTACGGTATTCTATACAATACCTAGGCACTGTATAGAATACCTAAAACGTTACGGTAATGTATGAAATATTTTTCATTTTATACTTTGTCTAGGCATTCTATACAATACCGAATGCGCTGCCGGCAATGTGTGTAAAAGACGATAGCAGAGGAGACTACGGGTGCTTATTCGTGTAGAAAATGCAATAAACCCATCCATGCTATTTGTGCTGCTCCGGAGAAAGATATTGCAGAAGGCTATGGTTCTAAGGTTTTTTGTCCTTTATGTGTAGAAACACCTTAGCTGTAGGGAACCGCATCAGTTTTAAAGAAAATTTCCTCCTGTGCCAATAGGTTAGAATCCCTGTTCCGAAAGTCGACAGAGGTCGCGGCAAAATATTGGCTGATCTTACAAAAAACGGATGACAAACTTTACAAAATTGGAACAAAGCAAGGTTATAAAGACGTTGTATTCAAGACAGCAGTTTACAGTTTGTCATCTAGAATTACTTCATTCATTTGTCCCTAATGAAGAAATGACGCTACGTACAGTTGCAAATCGGCAATCTAAGGGAACAGGTCAGGGATTCGTCAAATGTACACGTAAAAAACTCTGTAATACTAAAAAGTGTTCTTGTCTTAAAAGTAAGATTTTATGCACTTCAAAATTCATATGCACTACAATAGTTCTTCATGTAAAAATAAATAAATATTTTTTTAAATTATTGTATTCTGAGAAGCCAGTAGATCTACTTCCTATTTTTACAGAAATGTTTGATTGCCTAAGTTTTTTAACTGATTACTTATGAGTAAATTAGATTATGTTAGTTAACTCAGAAGAATTTTCAGTTCAATGTTATTTGATTGTGATTTTACTTTATATACCTACCTTTGAATTTAGATTGTTTTTAATTAGAACTTACTAATTGTTAATTTTAATAAAGTTGATTTTAAGCAAATCTAATGTGTTATTTTTGTCTGTCATTTTATACCCTTCTACTTACTTACTTACATAACATTGATAAATACAGGCCCAAATATGGTTATTTTACACATTGCCGGTGGACCAGCAGGTACTCTATACAATACCTAGGAATTGTATACATTACCTAGGTAAAGTATATACTGGAAAATAATATTCATAATATTTCATACATTACCTTAACGTTTTAGGTATTCTATACATTACCTAGGTATTGTATAGAATACCTGAATTATACAGATTGCCGGTAACATATAAACACACATAAACCCTTCTATTTGCGTCAGGTTACTAAAAAAATTAAATTATAAAGATAGTTTGAATATTATTATTTCTATGAACTTTTTTTTAATGATTTTTGTTATTATTTTTTATTAATTTTTTGTTATTTTTTAATAAGAATTTTTTTCATATTTTGTAAAAACCCCAGTGACGCACGCCTACATTGCATAAGGTGCTGCTGCCTAGCTAGCCGAACAGGGTGAGCGGCTACCACGCAACATTTTACTAATACTTATACATTTTTAAACTCGTAATATCTTTCGAATGGAATGTCCGAATTGAATAATTCAAAAAGTTATATAAAGGTATTGAAGCAGTTTTGAATATGAAGTAATTTATTTTGATAAGGATTAATACCAAGATACAAATAAAGAGCCTTTTCTAGGGGCGGCATTTCAATTAAATTTTTAAAATAAAAGAACACTTATTGTGGCATAACTATAATAGTTAGACATATTATGCTGTCCCGACACTTTTTGCAAATAATGATGTGTTCTGCAAAGTTGTAGTACATTATTTTATTCTATCATATATCAATAGTTTTCGCAACGCACGCGATTTAAATAATATTTTAGGAAATTTTTTTACACCTTGGGTTACATTATTGGAATTTTAGTAAGGATCCCTAATTTTTTGAAAATAAAATATAGCCTATGTCACCCGGGGATAGTGTAGCTTCCCAACAGTGAAAGAATTTTTTAAATTGGGTCAGTAGTTTCGGAGCCTATTCAATGCAAACAAACAAACAAACAATCAAATCTTTCCTCTTTATAATAGTATAGATAAGATAGATGATAGATAACGGTTTTTATAGCGCACGTCAGAATACATAGCTTGCAGATGGCAGAATTTTTGCATACTTACTTGACACTTATCGTTATATTTTGGACTATAAATTATTTGGTCTATAAATTATATGTTATTCTGGTGTATAAGCTATATTATTGTAATGTTTCGTTAAAATCCATTCAGTAGTTTTGCGTGAAACCGTACAAACACCCATAAATACAAACTTTCGCGTTTATAATATTAGTTAATTTTACAATATAATATATTTGTTCATCTAAACACAGCAATTATTAAATAAAATAAGACAAAAATTAACATCATTTGTTAGGAAATTGTTTATAAACAAATAGACAAGTATAATGTTTAAAAAAACGTATTTAAGATTAAGGAATTAACACGTTTTTGAACTTGTTGACTATTAGTATATACATATCGTATATGGTGTCGTGAATAAGATATACAGTCTAGCGAAAATCTTCAGACTGAAAGACAAAACTCATTTATATTAATATTGCTTTAATATTAAATCTTGTACTTTCCATGTCCTCGAATAATTATTCCCGTTCTCCCCCATTTACGAAAGAGGTAATTTTTATAAAAATAATTTCTTAAATTAAAAATAGTTTATAGGGCTTTAAAAATACTATTGATGGACACAGCCGGAACAAACTATTTGTCAAATATTTTGCCTGCGTGCGGTTTCTACCCACTAACTCACCGCATAAAGCGTTTGCACCAGTTAACATTAGTAAAAACATATCGTCTAGTTTCTACTACTCTGTGATATTTTAATAACGTCTTTTCTGTGTTTTCTACTGATTCTGTGTTCGTTTTAGTTTCTCTGCCCTAATTTATAATTTTTAAACTCATGCATATGAAACTCTTTTAAAGTTGTAATTATATTAATAATAATTAGGTTTGGAAGCTTTATTAAAATTACATTTTGGTATTTATGAAAATGTAATACAATACATATTAATTCCGCATGTTATGATTCCATTTACGTTGGAAAATTGTTATAAATATCCAACTGTCTGCTTCCGGGTCCATCATAACAATTTGAGTGCCAACATTGATGATACACTGTTATTAAATAATATAATGAACTACAATAAATATCTACCTAGTTATCTAACTAGAGGTCTTCCATAACAACAAGGTAGTTATGAAAGACGAGAAATGGACTGCACCTTTTATTAGTTTACAAACAAGAGAATTGTTGGATATTGCATTTGAATTAGCTTTCCGGATTGGAGATAAGAATTATGATAATTTTTCATGTTTGTAAATGTAACATTAATGCAATCAGGTGTTGACACTGTTAAGGATCTGTGGGTGCGGGTGAGCGTTCGTGTGCTTCTGTGTGTGGAAATCTACGGCAGATGACCTTCTTGAGGCTCAGTACAAAGAAAAAGTGTAAACGTTAAATGTTAGTAAATATAATAGTATCTATTAAACAATACTTAACCCTCGTATCCGAATACAAAATGAAAGTAGTCAAAATAAAACACATGAGAACATTAATGATAACCGTATATGCGGAACCTACATTTGTTACGTTACTTACTTAATCTGTATTCGTTTGTGGTCAGAATAATTTCGATTACCTTAAGAACAATCGACTCCAAAAACTCACCTGTAACATAATACGCGTAGTCTCTGCAGCCTCGACGCCATTGCTGATTGCAAAAACATTTTTTCACTCCTATTAATTATCGGTAATTATATTTCCTCAGATAGCTGTTCACTTAATGTATTAATTTAAACAATGAATATAATAATTATTATCAATGCAGGAATTTTAAATCAATAACTCGTAGTCATGGACACAAAGCGGACGTCAAAGAGAATGCCAAATTTGAAATTTACATGAATAACAAGGTCTTGGTCTCCTTTTTTTAAAGACAGTAATAGTTTTGTATTGCTTTCCAGCTTTTTCGGAGTTAGGACTGGTCTATATGAGGATTAAAAAAAAAAAAAAAATATATATATATATATATATATATATATATATATATATATATATATATATATATATATATATATATATATATATATATATATATATATATATATATATATATATATATATATATATATATATATATATATATATATACTTAGTCAGGTCATAAGTATTGTCACACAGTAAAAACTTTTCTTTTAGAATGCTGGCCACAAAAAAGTTTATTGAATTCGAATTTCGAATTGTTCATGAAACTAAAAATGTATAACTTTTAGAATTTTACTCATTTTTAAATATGGAGTGGACGCTTAAAGAAGACCGTGTTGCAGTTACTGCGTTGCATCGTTGCGGTTACGCGCCAATTCAAATTTTTAACATACTGAAAAATTTGAATATTACCAAAAGATTCGTTTATCGTACCATCAAACGATACAATGAAGACTCTAGTGTAGATGACAGGTCAAGAAGTGGTCGCCCTCGGTCTGTTAGGACTCCAGCAGTGATAAAAGCTGTGAAGGCACGCATTCAAAGAAATCTCAAACGTAAGCAGAAACTGTTGGCCCTTCAGATGGGGTTAAGCAGAACCACGGTGAAAAGGGTGTTAAATGAAGACTTAGGGCTTCGGGCATATCGAAGAAAAGCAGGACATCGTTTGAATGCTCGTCTAATGGACCTGAGACTGAAGAGATGCCGCGCTTTGTTGAAGCGGTACGCGGGAAAAAAATATCGGGAAATTCTTTTTTCGGATGAAAAAATGTTTACCGTAGAAGAGAGCTACAACAAACAAAATGATAAGGTGTACGCACACAGTAGTGAAGAAGCGAGCAACCGTATTCCGCGTGTCCAATGAGGTCATTTTCCATCCTCGCTCATGGTATGGTTGGGAGTTTCTTATAGGGGCTTAACAGAGGTACATTTTTGTGAGAAAGGTGTAAAAACGAATGCTGTTGTGTATCAAAATACAGTCCTGACGAACCTTGTGGAACCTGTTTCTCATACCATGTTCAATAACAGGCACTGGGTATTCCAACAAGATTCGGCGCCAGCTCATAGAGCGAAGAGCACACAAGACTGGCTGGCGGCGCGTGAAATCGACTTCATCCGGCACGAAGACTGGCCCTCCTCCAGTCCAGATTTGAATCCGTTAGATTACAAGATATGGCAACACTTGGAGGAAAAGGCGTGCTCAAAGCCTCATCCCAATTTGGAGTCACTCAAGACATCCTTGATTAAGGCAGCCGCCGATATTGACATGGACCTCGTTCGTGCTGCGATAGACAACTGGCCGCGCAGATTGAAGGCTTGTATTCAAAATCACGGAGGTCATTTTGAATAAACTTTAATGTCATAAGAATCTATGTTTTGTTAAGTTCATTTTGGTATATGAATGGTTACATAATTAATAAACTTGTTACAATTATTTTACATTAAACATGTGACAGAATTTATGACCTGACTAGGTATATATATACACTTTCACTTATATATATATATATATATATATATATATATATATATATATATATATATATATATATATATATATATATATATATATATATATATATATATATATATATATATATATATATATATATATATATATATATATATATATATATATATATATATATATATATATATTTATACACTTTCACTTCTTCCGCACTAAACATCATTTAAGGAAGCCATTTTTGCAAACAAAATTGTATGTCAAATTTTCACCTTATAACATTTCATTCCAAGGAAAATATGGAACACTGATACGGCATATCACTAATTCAATCGTACAAAATAGTCATATGGTGCAAATTTCGTACTTTAACCTGTTATTACCTGTGTCTGTCACTCCCGCGTAAATTATATTAGTATTGCGTAGTATTCGCTCGCATAGATGCAATGACCGCCGTCCTCGGCCTCGTACTAGGTTATTGTACCAGTTTTTTGAAGTATCGATGGAGAGGTCATTGACACTTGCGCGCCGTATTATTATACATGTAATACATGTATAATACATGTTTCTCATAACTCTAGTTCTCCTAGGTTACTTTCTTTTTGGATTCCATTATATTTTCCATATTTTTTCTTTTCCTTATTTGCAAGCGGATGGGAAAGGCTAGTATGTTATAAATGTGAAAGTTACTCTGTCCGCCTGTCTATTACGTTTACACACCTAAGTCGCTGAATCAATTTTAACAAATTTCGGTACAGAGGTAGATTGAACTTCCGAAAAGGACACAATCGAATCCATCATCGCACCATCATCAGAATATAATGTTCTATTAAATTTATGAGAGACGCCAAAATAGTTATTAATTAAAACGATTAATTGCTATCCAATAGCCAATTTCGGTATTGTAATATATTCATTCCAACTTAATGCTAAGTTTTCAAGATGACGAGAATATTTCCTGATATCCAAGTTGAAGTTGACTACTTTCGAATTCAGTTTGAACTTAAAAACCAACTCGACTTCCCATCATCAAGCTCTACATTAGGTTAGCTAGTTTTGAAATTCGTTTCGAATAATAAAAATAACTACCTGTTTTTATAACGATCAAATTGATAATTTTTCGTTGCCTTATCCAAAAATGTTATTACTTTAGAAAAACGGGCAATAATTTTTAAAATATAAATAACATAAAATATCTATTTTAATTTTGATGAACAGTATAAGAGCAAAACAAAGTTCTTTGATAAGCACCACTTCGCAACTACTAAATTTGAAAGCGCTTTTAATTGAAGTTGCTCGAGCAGTAAAATCCTAGCACGGACCTTATTTTCCTCGTAAATTTATAATTAATATCGAGTTTGGATTTATCCATCACCTCGATTGGTTTCAAGTTTGTTTAGTTAGAAGGTTTGTTTGGTTTTGATTTAGCAAACGTCGCAGTAAGATAGTGAAGGAAAAGCAAAAACCGATTAAGTAATTTTTTTGTCGTTCTACGGTAATATTTTCTGAGTAACTATAGGTGACGCAAGTTAAACTGGATACAAATAAACATTAGTTTTTGACTAGATCCAAAGCCTATGACGGGCATTGATATCGCCCTGTGGCTGAACTTAACAGCGTTATCCATCACTGAATTTTATATATAAATAAATTATTAAATAAAAATACTGTCCCAAAGTAACCTAAAGAGCTTGGATACTAAACAAATAATGCTTAGATACTTTTCTATTCTAAATAAATGCATATATAATTTATTGTTATGTAACTGTATAAATTTGTTCAACGTAATTTGTAAGTTAAAAAAACGCGACGGGAATCGTATTTGTGATCCCCAACATGTTATGTCATGTAAAAACCGTTGCCCCACTAAGGTCGTATTTAAGGTGTAACAGTTATTAAGTACTTCGTACAGTATATGTTATAACTAAATATAATTACGTCTGTAAAAACTTAAATTATAGTTTAAAGCATATGTCTGTTGGTAAAAATTTAAAATTAATGAATTTAATTTCAATTTTCTGAATTATAATAGTTATCAAAAACTGTTATATTTATCCGTGTTATGTTTTAACCGTGCAGGGGCGGAGAAAAAATACTGACCTCTGCGGCCGGGATCGGCCTGTCGTGAAAGGCAATAAAATCACCCTAGCTACGTGGTAGCGTCTGGACGGCGACCACCTTTGGTCTTAAGTATTCCGCCATAATTTTGTTGTTATATGTTCGTGTTGTCGGAGATCCCATATTCACAGACGGTCTAGAGACGCTTGGACTTCGAAGAGACTTCGCGTCTCTTTGCGTATTCTACCGTCTGTACAACGCGGAGTGTTCTGAAGAACTATTCAGAATGGTGCCCTCGTCGTCTTTCTACCACCGCACTGCTCGCCATCGGCTGGGTGTTCATCCCCATTACTTGGAGCCTCTTCTTTCTTGTACGAAATGGTTCTCTAGAACGTTCATGCTGCGTACTCTCAGGATCTGGAATGAGCTTCCGGCTGAAGTTTTCTTAGCGCGATACGATATGGGGTTCTTCAAAAAAGGCGTTATAAAATTTCTTCGAGGCCGGCAGCACGTTGGTAATGCCTCTGGTGCTGCAAACGTTTACAGGCGACGGTGACAACCTGCCAGGGTGGGCCGTCGGCCTGTCTGCTGAACTCTAGCTATAAAAAAATTACTTTGTGTTGTTGTGAAGCGACGCAGGCGCGTGTGTATTTTTATGTGTGTAAACTGACTTCATACTGCAAGATCGTGGAACACACATGGACAAATTAATTTATTATAAGCATCGATTATTCTATGCATTTCCTGCTCACTATAATTAATGTCCTATTCGTTCGCCTGTGTGTGACGACTATTTGCGATTTAACCGAAACATGTTCAAAGAGATTGAAATTGGCGCAACAAACCTACATAATTATGAAATGTTAAATGAGGTTTACTAGTGAAATAAACAGACTGGCTCTAATATTAAGGTCAATAAAAAAGTGCGTGCATACAAAGTAAACATGTCAGAAGTGAAACTTTTTTGCAAACTAATTTTTAAATCCTCTAATAAATTTAGTAAAGAGTGTTTATAAAAATTATTATTTTATATCTTATTAAACAAAACTCAACTGTATTTTAATGCAATAAAGTCGCAATTACAATAGATATGTATGAGTAATGCAATGCAAACATTCTAAAATACATTATAGAACACTTCAATAATCCTTAAGACATTATTAATAAGGTTCGTATTACTAAAACAAAAAAAAAATTAAGTTTATTTCATTGTAATAAAGTCGCAATTTGAATAGATACATATATATGATTAATGCAATCATTTAAAAATTACATTATAAAAAAAGCCGTAAGCCATTATTAATAAGGTTAGTATTACTGGAGCAAAAAAAACGTTTCACATCTTCATGACGCTAATATTGCGTTTCATCCGTAAAAATATACCCTCATGCGCGCAAAGAGGTTTTACTTCAAAAAAGTTTATATTTATATGGCGAAAAGTATTTAAGTAGTATATCAATTGAAGCGTCAATAACACAAGCGCTCTGCTGATTACTATGAGAGTTAATTGTTGTATGTTAATAGTAATTGTGCATTTAATTCGGAACACAAGGTTATTATGGCGGCATACTTAAGACCAAAGGTGGTCGCCATCTAGACGGGCTTGGGGCTTTACCACGTAGCTAGGGTGGGTTGTTTTGTCGTCTTTTACGACAGGCCGACCCCAGCCGAGGAGGTTAGTATTCTTTCTTCGCCCCTGCGTGGATAAAAACTTCAAACTAATGTACAAAATTATTTTTCTCCGTGCAGCAGCCGAGTATGAATACTAAGCTCAGCTAGGTCGGGTTGTCGTAAATCGCAACAAAACAACCCTAACTACATGGTAAGGCCTCTATCGTATCTCGATAGCAAACACCCTTGCTCTATAATTATGCCGCCGTAATTCCCTTGTATTATGTTCTGGAATTAATGACTTAGGTTTCAGAACCCCTATTCGGACAGCAGCATGTTCACAGTGCCCCGTCACAAACATCCATACATAACGGTAACTGCATATTATTAAGTAGGACGTCAGCCTGTCTACTAAACTCCATATAATTATATATATTCAATTCAGTTAATCATTTCCACTAGTTTACTAGATAACTTTACAACCTTGGCTGCCTCTGTGGCTATGTTGTGTAAGGTCATTTCTATGGATTAAATATCTGCGTAGGGCAAAATATTTTTTCTGTTGTACGTGTTTACATGCGTGTAGCTCGTAAATAAGCCCTACTGCAAAAATTTTCTACTGTATTTTTTTACGGCACCTTCCAACGTAAAAGGTAACCTGTTTTGATTAAGTATTTTCAATACCTGCCCATACTTCCCTTCACATTTATTTATTTAAAAGTAATAATGGTCATGTTGTATGTGTGTGTGTGTGTGTGTGCCCTGCTCTCTCTCTCTCTCTCTCTCTCTGTGTGTGTGTGTGTGTATCTGTGTCTCTGTGTGTGTGTGTGTGTGTGTATATGTGTATCTATGTGTGTATGTGTGTGTGTGTATCTCTATGTGTCTCTCTGTGTGTGTGTGTGTGTGTGTGTGTGTGTGTGTGTGTGTGTATGTGTGTGTGTGTGTGTGTGTGTCTGTGTGTATGAGTGCGGGTCTGTGTCTCTGTGTGTGTCTTTGTATCTGTGTGTGTGTGTGTGTGTGTGTGTGTGTGTGTGTGTATGTCTTTGTATGCTGTGTGTGCGTTGTGTGTGCCCTGCTCTCTC